>CM061360.1:8392826-8760326 GCA_030867105.1 Liasis olivaceus | reverse complement strand
CGAAAGCACATGTCTGAGCCATTCAGCTCAGAGACTGATCATGCCCTAATTTTGTAATTCACTTAATACTGTAAATTTGCCGGTTAATTGTTGCTACTGTAACTGCTGTTTCCTGAAAGAAAAACAACTTCATGTGAGTAAATGTTAATGTTTTCTTATTTCACAGGAAAATTCACATTATTTTTTTGGCAGGGACAAAGGGGGAGCGCCAGATATAATCCCATGCCTACACTGAGAACCTGAGCTGTGATCTTAAAAAAGAAAAGGAGGGGAAAGATGTTTGTATGTTTCTAGAAGCACCTTTTTTAAAAGGCAATATCCTTGAGAGTCTCCTCAATCACATCGTCAGCAAATCATTAGTTTTGTTTTTGTTTTATAGAGGTGGCCAGTAGTAAAAAAGAGATCTGTCTTGAAGACTTCCATGGAGATGTTGAATCCAAGTCAATCCTAGTCCAAGTCCTGTTGGCTGGGTTGACCCATCAAATTAAATTATAATGTGGTGGTATTGATTTGGTTGGGTTATAATGTGGCTACTTCGGTTTGGGGGCCTAGTTTAATGTGTGATGTGTGAACTCAGCCACTGTGGTTAGCAAAGCACAGCTTAAGAAACCCTGTTTTAAAAAATCAAGGCTTAACATGGTATGTCAACCCAGTTCTGAAATGTTCACGAGGTCTTGCAGTCAAGTTTTAACCAGGAACTAAGCCTGAAAACTGACACCAGAAAATTGACTTGGACAGGTTTCTAAAATGGTTACCTTCATATGTAAAGTAGAGACTAGTGATTTTAGGATCTGCCAAGGGCATGAAGGCCATGGTGGGATAGGGAAGATGGCAGGAAAATTCAGAGGGGAAAAACAGGACAATGGGAGTAAAGCTCCAATCCCACTCCTCTCTGGGGTATAGTTTTTAAAAAAGCATTTTCCTCCCACAGAATCGTGCCATTGCCACACCCAACCAGGGGGTCTGGGATATGAGAGGGAAGCAGTTCTACAATGGGATTGAGATCAAGGTGTGGGCCATCGCCTGTTTTGCCCCCCAGAAGCAGTGCAGAGAAGAAGTGCTGAAGTAAGTGAATGGAGCATGTTGGAAGGGGTGAAGAACCAAAAGAGGCCCTCAAAGGACCAGAAGGGTTGAGCCTTGTCAGCTCAAGCTAGGCGTGGGCAGATACTGCTGGTCAGAAGAGAGAGACTGGAGCTGCATAAATATGTGGTTTGATTCAATGCAAATGGGTCAGCCACGACAGAGTATCTACAGGCACTTTAGCACCCACACCTGTTGGTGCGCATTGTCTTCCTCAGAATGACAAAACAAACAATAATTCCTTTAAAAGCTTTGGAAAAAGAATTACAGTGGGCCAATTCTTACTGGAATGTCAAATGTGACAAGATTTCTGGGTTCTTAAATGCGATGTCCAAGATTCCAGATGAAAACATTTGAAAGCTGGTGGGGTTTATTGATTTTCATTTTCATTTTTCATTTTTTTGACATCTAAAACACATTCCATATGTATGATGTGCAAAGTCTTACTCTCCATTTTGCTTATGCACAGAAGATCCCAGGTTGAAATCGTAGGTTCTCCAGATAAGGATCTGTCTCTACTCAGACTAAATCATGTTGAGCATAATAGAGAATGATTTGCTTCAAACGTATTTTCTGTCTTCCCCAAAGGAAGGTAGTTCACAAGGTAGGGGAATATTGATATAATACATTCCAGCTTTTCTTCCATTCTGGCTCCATTCCTTAGATCAGTGTCTCTCAACTGTGGCAACTTGAAGATGTATGGACTTCAACTCCCAGAATTCCGGGAGTTGAAGTCCACACATCTTCAAGTTGCCACAGTTGAGAGACACTGCCCTTAGACGATGGGCAGAGAGAAAAATAGAGATGGGGTGTGCAAAATTTCAAATTTAAACCATTCTCAATTCAAAACAGATCATTCTGGAATGGTTTTGAGCTCATATGGGGAGTTTCACACTGGAAACAGAGATGTTTTGAATCTGAAAACTTCCAGAATGGTCAAGACAGACTGTTTCGCATTCAAGGCTAACCCTTTTGTTCCCAAAATGGGATCCATCAGATTTGAAAAACTTTGAATTCTAACCATTTTGCATACCGCCCGTACAGAGACAGACATGCCCAGATCCAAATATATTTTTGAAGAACTGGAGAGAAAGTTGTTGGCTGCTTACTTTTTAAGTGGCGCCCCATCAGTTGTGAACTATTCTTCTGCACTCTTCTGATCTAGCTTTCTGCTTTTCTTGGAATAGGAACTTCACAGACCAGCTGCGCAAGATTTCTAAGGACGCAGGGATGCCGATCCAGGGTCAGCCTTGCTTCTGTAAATACGCACAAGGTGCTGACAGTGTGGAGCCCATGTTCCGACACCTTAAAAACACCTATTCGGGACTCCAACTCATCATAGTCATCCTGCCAGGGAAGACACCGGTGTATGGTATGTCATCAGAATGGGTGCCAGGAAGAACACTGGAGAAGTATAGTCCTTATTTGCCACCTACCTACCTACACCCCTCCAGCAGGAAAATAACTAGACTGAAACCATTTTGCTTGACTTTCTATTTTGTTTCCTTTCAAAGTATCTCTCCAGGACCTTCCTGTTACTATTTGTTGGGCAGATTGGAGACTTCCATTTCCATCTTTAACTCTTCTCCCCTCCCAGCAAACCATGAAAATTGTTCCGCAATCACACTACTGAATTGGAGCCATTTGGCTGCTTAACTGGGGCTCCCAGTCTTGGATTATCAGAGAGGATTTTAAGTATAGAAATGGGAGCAGTTTCCTTTCCAGAGAAGTTTCTTGCTCTTGCTCTCATTCAGGAGAACGAGACACTAAGAAAGCCTCAAACCCATCCTTTCCAGGGATATCACCCCTGGCTTAAATGGAAATCTCTCCGTGTACAAGGCAGAGAATGATATAATTCAGTGTTTTTCAACCTTGGCAACTTTAAGACGTGTGGACTTAACTCCCAGAATTCCCCAGCCAGCATGGCTGGCTGGGGAATTCTGGGAGTTGAAATCCACACGTCTTAAGGTTGCCAAGGTTGAGAAACACTGGTGTAATCACTGTCTAGGGTTCCAATGACTGTTCAGCATTTATAGGCAATTCTAGGTGGATGCATCCTATCTTTACAGTGCATACTTTCATATTTTTAAAAATGGATATGGTATGATTTCCACAGCATACCCATGCTATTGCTTTTTTTTTTTTTTTGGTGCCTTTGAGTCAGTCTTGACTCCTGGCAACTGCCCAAACAAGTCCCTGCAGTTTTCTTGGCAAAGTTTTTTAGAGGTGGTTGGCCATTGCCTCCTTCCTAGGGCTGAGAGAGAAGGACTGGCCCAAGGTCACCCAGCTGGTTTTGTGCCTAAGGTGGGACTAGAACTCACCGTCTCCTGGTTCCTTGCCTGGTGCCTTCTCCACTACACCAAACTGGATCTCTATTGCTATTTACTCTTTGAAATTATAACAGCCCGGCTCCATTCATGCAACCAGGTTAAAGAAACATCTATCCGATGCGTGGTTGGTTAGCGTTAACCTTAATTTTTTCTTTTTCTTTTTTATGGTTTCGCATGTTATGCAAAGCCTGCTTGTTGAGCTGGTTTATGGTTCAGTACCCAGAAAGTGGTTTATTTCAGTAACTGGGGAAGTGTTTGATGTGAAAGCAGTCAGTGTACGGGTGTGGGATGTGTGTGTAAATGGCAATAGCATAATTTTCCCATCTAATATTATTCTGGGGGCTGTAGCCCCAGTGGATTTGGAAGGCTGTTCTAACTGATAACAGCATTAAAATAAACCTAACAAAATAACACTTGATAGGAAAAATCAGAGGGACAAGAGGATACAGCATTCCTGTCCTCTGGCATAGGGCTAGGTGGGGAGTCGTAGTCTCAACATCTAGAGATTGGACCTTGGGAACTTCCAGATGTGTAGACTTTAACATCCAGAATTCCCCAGCCACCACTGCCCTTGATGAGAATTCTGGGAGTTGGCTCATCCTCTGGAAATTGTCAAGGTTGCTTAACACTAATCTAACCAACACACAGTCTTTGCATCTTTGGAACAGCTCAAGAATCCTCTGTTCTTTATGGGACTTTGATTTTATTCTTGATTGAGGTCTTCCTAAAGACCTCAATCTGGCAAAACATGAACAGTCCTTTTGTGGAGGGTGCTCTCTGCATCTCTGATGCTCTGCTCTTTCCCTGCAGCGGAGGTGAAGCGTGTAGGGGACACCCTTCTGGGCATGGCCACTCAGTGTGTGCAGGTCAAAAACGTGGTGAAGACCTCACCTCAGACTCTTTCCAACCTTTGTCTCAAGATCAACGTTAAACTTGGAGGAATTAACAATATCTTGGTGCCCCATCAGCGGTACGTATTGCACGGGGCTGAAGGGAAGCATCCTTCTTTGTTCCTCCTCTGTGCTTCTCTCGTGTTCTCCTTCTCCCTCTGAGCCCATGGAAAACCCCAAGTGCTTTGTAAAACTGAATGTGAACTCCTGAATTCTTCCTTCGCTTCTGGAATTTTCTGGCCCTGATTATGTTTATTCTATTAAAGATGCATATGCCCTTGGCCTTTATCAACAGCATGCCAAAAAATTGGATTCTGTATCTGTGTGAATTATGTTTATTAAGAAAAAGATCTGTTTATTTTTCCCCTTCTAAATATTAATCGTTGTGGACTGCCATCCGCTTCAACTCCAACCAGCTCCCCCCCAAAAAAGAGTGCAGTACAGAGTTAAAAAAACAATTGCACAGTAATAAAATCCATCCCCAAATTCTGTGTTTTTCACTGGAGGAAGAGCATTGTCAACAAAGCCATGGTGTCCCGTTGTTGGCTCCTTCCTAGTCAAGGAGCCTCTTGGGATTTTTCAAGGAGAGAAATTTCATGGAGGAAATTCAGTTTTACCTTATCAGAGACTCGAGGGAGGGGCACAACACTACACAAACTCACTGCAGTTGTTCTTGATTTCTTTCTGCCTCCAAAAGATTTTCCACACATTTTCAGTATTAGATAGGGAGGGGGAGGTTAAATAATATGACAGTATAACTTACTGATGGATTGGAGTTATAAGATAAACCCCAATCAGGTCAGTTAAAGACATAAAGGTTGTGTTTTCACAACATGCTAAATGTAGTGTTAGCCTTGCTGGTTTTTGTGGCTTAACAAGGGTGAACTGAACTCTCCTTCATTCGTTTGCCATTCATTTTATCGTGCAAAGCACACCCAGAAAATGGCTAGTTCAATAATTCAATAATCAAGTTAAGGGTGTTGTGCAAACCCAACCTGGCTGTTGCTGATGCAACCAATGGGCTGGGATCAAAGACTCCAGTTCACCAAACAGATGGACAGTCAGCTTTTATAAAGCATTGTAGTATCATTTCTGCCCACAGACATCTGAGAACAATCTTTGGCAAATCTTTATATTGAAACTCCTGCTTCATCTTGCTCCTAGTTCTGCCGTTTTTCAGCAGCCAGTTATATTCCTGGGAGCTGATGTGACTCATCCTCCAGCCGGTGATGGAAAGAAGCCTTCCATAACAGCTGTAAGTTCACCTTTCCAAAATGGTGGTCTTGTAAAAAGCAAAGGTAGCTCAGCTTTGGAATTTTGGTGGAAATGAGAAGACCTCATCAGAAGACCTCATTTGGGGAGCCAAGAGTCCTCTTCCTCCCTTTTTTCATTCAACCTCTTACCCCACCTGAGGAAGTGGTATAGCCTTCCAGGCATTGGGACTTAGGTGGAAGGTAGTACAGTGTAAGGTTTACCCCGTTCAGCTCCCAAGAAACTCTCATGACACGCAAGTTCAGCAAAGAAGTCTACTAGAGTGTAACGTAGGTAGGTAGGTACAGCCAAAGCCAGGGTTGGCTTGGCATAGCTTACATGGCGTTTTATAGTTTCCCTGCTCCCGCGCTTTACCCCGTTGCTTAGTCACCGATTACCCACAGTAATCCCCCCTCGCCCAAATGGCAGATTCAGTCCGGTTCTTTTGTCGTCTTGATTGCCGTCTATTGGTTGCGCGGTTGTTGCCTTTGTTGGGTTTTCCTGTTGCGTGTAAAGCCGGGAGTTCTCGATCACGCGCTGATGGCTGCGCTTCCGAGCCGCTGCGCTCCCCTTTGTCTGCAGCGCTCGAGGGAAGCTGGCGATGATACAAAGTATCCGCTCTCTGCGGGAGTTAACTGCCGCCACCTATCAGCAATCAGTTCGCGGTTTAGCTCACTTCCCCTTTTTCGCCGCCCGCGGTGAAATTGACTAGGCGAAGCTGAGCAGCGGCATTCACCCTGCCGTGCCACGCCGGCTGAATCTGACAGTACAGTTCAGTTGTGCTTCATTAGCATGTGGGAAGCTATCTGCCCTTATTTTTTCTAGGACCGAAAATGACTTGCTTTAGAGGCTCCGCTTGGCCCATGGAAGAGTTTCAGTTCGTAGCAGCAGGGGGATCCAATAGGTGATCTTTCAGTGGAGAGCACATCTGTCTTTCCCATGGTGGCTAAGGATAATGGGGATTGTAGTCCATCTTATCTGGAGGAGACCAAGTTGGGAAGGCGTCTCCTCCTCCTTCAAGCCTTTTAGAAAGCAGACTATTGTTGGTTGAACTTTCCAGACTGTCACTTTGGGCAAAAGGCCCCCTTGTCAAGTCTTGATTTATACGAAAGGTCCAGCACAGCTTCAGGTCATAAACTATTATTTTGTGCCCTTAAAATCAGTGGGAGGAGCTGGGAACTTCCAATTTATCACTGAAAAATTAGGACTCTGATATTACCTTTTCAGAATAGGCTTTTGTCAGCCCTCCCAGGTAGACCAGACAGGAAACACGACCAGAGGAGCTAATTCTACTTTATTTTAAGGCTACATTAACAGAAGCTTGCAAGTCTAAAAGTACAATTCTCCCACTGTCTCCTTTACAGCCCAAGAAACTAGGGAGGGTCCCTTCTGAGCCTCTTGCTCCACCCATTATGCAGCTGCAGGCTATGCCCTCTCTTATCTGACTGTTCCCTAGGCAGACTCTCTCCACCCCATCTCTCAGGGTCTTTCTCACATACCATTACAGGTTCTGATACAAATCCTGATGTCAGATCCTAATTCTGATGTTAATTCTGATGTAGGGTTTTATTTAGATTACAACTGTTAATTGGTAAGGTAGTTGTAATCTGTCTCATGTAATCTGCATAGCTGTCCGGTCTTTCCCTCCCTTCTCTCTCATCTCATCCCAATTTAAACCCTACACCAGTCTAGCCACTCCATGCAGCTGATGAAGTGAAAAGCTTATGCCTTTTTAGAAGATGTGTTAGTCTGAACAGGTAATACCAAACCCCTTCTGATTTTTGGCAACCATAGACTAACATGGCTCTCCTCCCTCAATGTCAGTTTAGAACTGGCATATGTTAGAATACTGGCCTCAGTATGGAAAACTTCAGAAAAAATTTATTAAAGGCCAAAGGCTGTTAAAGCAAAGGTGGGGTGGGACCTCGTGTGGCCCTGATCCCCTTCCCCACCCCGTGTTTATCCCCATGGGAGGGTGCTGAGCTATAGGGTAGTGACTCTCATGGTACATGGCTTAGTATATTGTTTGAATCTAGCCAATTGCAATTTAATATAATCCACGTTTAAGGATGGTTTAAGTACAGTGCTTTATATCAATCAGTGTCAGGTTCAGCCCAAAGAACTCCACGAGATAATGCAAATACAGTTCTGTTGCGTTTACTAGCTTCCACCTCAAAACAGAATCTCACCGGACTGAACCCTAGTTCCCAAGCCAGCCAGCCAGCCAGCCACAACACCGTGAATTCCTTAGGGAAGTGTCAGCCTCATCTTCTTGAACTTCCCACGCTCCTGTTGGGGGCTAAGAATACGCTTATCTCCCTGAGCATGGCCTTCATAAGTCCATTCCATCACAATCAGTGCTTTCCCCTCCTTCTAGACTCCCCTTCCCAGGTCAGCCAAAAATGTTATATAAAGATTTGAGATCCACCTAACATCTGTTGCCTCTCAGTTTCGCTGGTGAGCAAGTCATAGACGTTGCCTCTTTGTTGACTGTAGGTGGTGGGCAGCATGGATGCCCACCCAAGCCGCTACTGTGCCACGGTTCGGGTACAGCGGCCACGCCAGGAAATTATTGAAGACCTTTCCTATATGGTTCGAGAGCTCCTCATCCAGTTCTACAAGTCCACGCGCTTCAAGCCAACACGGATTATCTTCTACCGGGATGGTGTGCCTGAGGGACAACTGCCACAGGTGAGGAAGACTTCTCCTTGCTACCACCCCTGGAAGATCAGGTGCTGCACAGAAGGAGGAGCCTCCTCTCTGGTCCACCTTGGGCTGGTAGAGCAACCCTCCCTTCTTTAGATACTGTGGGATTACAACTTCCAAATGTATATTATGAAGCTACTGTTGCTAATCCACATAGTTGTGCTATAGCTGAGATTTTCCTGGATCTTCCTAACTTTTAACCTTCAGTGAACAACTTCTTGGCTGCCAGGAACTGCACAAAGAAAGTAGGGCTGGCATTTTCAGCCCTTTTAGTTGGGGGGCTTTTAAAGAATAAAATGGATACTTAAAGCCTATTGGACAGGTATACAGCTAGTCCTCACTTAGCGATCACAATTGGGACCAGCAACTCTGTCAGTAACTGCCGCAGTTGCTAAGCGAGACATGCGACTGTGACTTGTGATTTTACTTCTGTGTTCTCCATTAACTTTGGTTGCGCAAGCTGGTTGGGAAGCACACGAATGGTGATCACATGACCATGGGACACTGCGATGGTTGTAAATGCGAGGACTGGCTGCAAAGATTTTTTTTTTACATCATTGTATCTTTGAACGGTCACTAAATGAGGCATTCGGTAAGTGAGGACTGCCCGTAGTATGTCTTAAGGTAAAGTCTCTTTTCAGGCAAGCTCAACTCCTGGTGATTATATGGGCACATCTGGGTAGTTTTCTTCGCAGCTGTGCAGAAGTGGCTTTTGGGATGTTTTTTCTACTTCTCAGTCTAGCCCACGGCCCTGGGATTTTCTGGCGGTCTCCTCTGTTTGCATCATCCAGCTGTGTCTTTGCTAAACTTTTTGAGAAAAGCCAAAGACAAGGAACTGTGCGCGTGCACACGTGCACCCCCCCCCCGCCCCAGTGATCTTTGGAGGACTCCATGGCAGGTGGGCAGCAGGTTCCTCGTGTTAGTATTGTTTTCCTTCCCTCCTAGATCCTTCACTATGAACTTCTGGCCATTCGGGACGCCTGCATCAAACTGGAGAAGGACTACCAGCCGGGCATCACCTACATTGTGGTCCAGAAAAGACACCACACTCGCCTCTTCTGCGCAGACAAGAATGAGAGGGTGAGCCTCAGAAAGAGCGTTCTGCAACTAGAAGGCTGCTGAGACACCGTACCCTGAGCATCAAGACTTGATCACTGTCTAGATCAATGGTTCCAAAACAGTGTGTGTGTGTGGGGGGGAGTAATTTGGGCATACCCTGAGGCTAATGGAACAATTTGTTGTTCGTGAGTTGAGCGTCCAGTTTGGGACTGCCGCTGTTGAGATGCTTGTGTAAAACAACAGAGTCTGTTTGTAGGGATAATGACATTATTCGAGGCCAGGACATTTTTTAAAATTTGTGATCATGTTTTTATTTGAATAAATATGGTGACCTTCTACCGCTGTACTATAGAGAGCATTTTAACCTACTGCACCTGTGTATGGTTTGCTAACTGCACAGTGGCAGATAGGAAAGCGCTCCAGAGCGTTACCACCACTGCCCAGAGGATCACTGGTTGCCCTCTCCCCTCTTTGGAAGACCTTTACAGCTCCCGCTGCCTTAAGAAGGCTCAAAACATTCTTAAGGATCCATCCCACCCGGGACATTCTTTTCTTGAACTATGACCATCTGGCAGACGGTACAGGATGATGAAAACAAGGACAAATAGGCTGAAGAATAGCTTCTGTCTTAGAGCTGTAACTATACTGAATTCTATCGTATAGTGCAGTATTAATGCAGCATCGGGTTGTGCAATATGGAATGTGAAGGTTGTGTTATATGTGTGTTATGTGTTCTATGGTTTTTATATTTTTAAAGCTGCACTGGGGTGGCATTTAATTTTGTTGTACAAGTAGTACAATGACAGTAAAGATTTCTATTCTATTCTAAATAACTTTTTCTCTTTTTATAATGCCTCTTTTCATTCACTTGTTATTTTAATTGTTGTACGCTGCCTAGAGTCGCTTCGGGTGAGATGGGTGGGTCTATAAATGCGATATATAAATAAATAAAATAAAATAAATTGGGTCAAACAGTTTAAGAAACACTGATTTTGATAAAGTTGGAGTTGCAGGACAGCACATGCAGAAGCTGTGGGAAAACGCTTCCCCCCAAAAACTGCATCGTGGTAAATAAACCACATGCCTATAACTCAGACTTTGTGCACTGATTCTGCACTGCAGAATTGTAGAATTGAAGGTCCTGGCAATTGTGTTTATCCTTGTTTTTTCTCTTTTTCTCGGGCAGATTGGCAAAAGTGGGAACATCCCAGCAGGAACTACAGTCGATACGAACATTACTCACCCTTTTGAGTTTGACTTCTACCTGTGCAGCCATGCCGGCATTCAGGTATCTTTTTTTTAACAGCCTCCTGGCAGGGGTGGGCCAGGCCACCATCCTTCCAGATGGGGTGGACTTCAGTTCCCAGCATTCTCTGCCATGGCTGCAGATTCTAGGGATGGAAGTCCACGTTTGGGGGGAGAGCCAAACTGACAAAATTAGTGAGTAGAAGAACTAACCCTAATCTCAGAAGACGTTTCAGTTTGCCACCTGTCTGTCTGAGGGGTACAAGCAGAATCCGTATCATCTGCAAGGCAAGATCTGGAACACGGACGATTTTGGCTGTGGTGAGGAACAGCAACGGCGGCCAAAGTCCACTCCAAGGATCAGAATGACAGAGACAGTTCCAGAGATCCAAAAGAGCAAGCACGGAGAGCAGTTCCAAGTCAGATCAAGCAGAGGCATCCCCAAGATCCAGTGCCTTCATCCAGATGATGAAAGCAGCACCACGTTGTTGCGATGCCAACTCCGTCCCTTTTGTACGGGCACACAACATCACGACACTTGAACAAAAGGGGCAGAGCATGTGTTGCATGAGGCCATGTTGCTTTTGTCATTTGTTCTCTCTTGCCCCCAACGCCCCCTGCTGATGCCTCTAGGACCAATGTTCTAAGTAACCCTTTCCCCAAAAAGGACCCTTTGCTACTGCTCTTCTTGAACTGGGTCAAGAAGAATCTTCAAGGTCAGAAATTTCTGGTTCAGAAGAAGTGGAAGGCTTCAGTGGACGCAGAAGTCAAGCCTGAGATCGGTTGTCAAGTGTTTTTTGCCCACTCCCTCTTCTCCTTCCTGACAGGGGAAGGGGGCTGCAGTACCAATCCTCTAATCTCTGTCCTCACCTCTATAGGGAAGCAATAAAGCGAGGAAACAGCTGTTTGGGCATCAGCTTAATATGTATGTAGCTCCCTAGAATAGCAGCAGCCTGTATTGTTTCATACCGTTATCTGAGGGAGGAAAGAAGGCAAGGAGGTGCTGTGAGCTGATGGGATCTGTGGTGTTTTGACATTGGAGAGGTGGTTGGGGTTCAAGTGGAGCAGCTTGTCTTGATCTGGTCTCCTCCAGATGTGTGGGGATTATGTCTCCCAGCATGAACCAGAGTTTGCTAGATGCTCAAGGGGCTTCATGTGATCCTGGAAATGTTTGCAACTGTGCCTAGCAGGATAGTGTAATGGCCTGTGCTGCAGAAATTATACTTTTAGGAGAGTTTGGGGGGATGTGGGCTGCCTAACTGGAGAACTTCCCTGTTGGTGATGGTGACTTTTCTATAATAGATACATATTTCTTTCCTGCGCCACCATCCAAGCACGCTTTCATTGTTGTGCTGGTAAAGTAATGTTTCTCGACTCCCACTCATTCCCCTTTCATTCTATTCCTACCTTCTCCCGTAGGGTACGAGCAGGCCTTCCCATTACTATGTGCTTTGGGACGATAACCGGTTTACAGCAGATGAACTTCAAATCCTCACCTACCAGCTTTGTCACACATACGTCCGTTGTACCCGCTCTGTTTCTATCCCAGCACCAGCATACTATGCCCGTTTGGTGGCCTTCCGGGCACGATATCACCTTGTAGACAAAGAGCATGACAGGTGAGTAGCTGGACCTCCACCAATGGAGATGCTTCTGGCATAGTCCCATGTCCACCACTGGATGGAGTTGGTGAGTAGGAGGTTGGGTTCCTGGTGTTATCTGAGCTTGGTTATTTTCCTGAAGACGTTTCATTACCAGTACAATGATAATGTTACCCAGCCATGTAACCGAACTTCTGCAGAAAAACAGCTAAGCTCAGAGAACACCAAGAACCCGACAGTTCAACCCTGAAGGACATATATTCTCCACTCTTGGAGTAAAAGGTTGTCCAACAATGCCACCTTTTGTTTAGAAAAAGGACAAATATGTATTACAGATAAATCTTGTTTTGGAAGTTGTTGATTATTTACATTGGGAATGCATGAACGGGGAGTTATTAGGCATCTCTGGAGAGAAACCATCTTAACTGTATATCATCTAAATCAAATTTAAGCTTCATCTTTGTTCACATACTTTTTCAGCTGCGTATCCCCCTCCCCACCATTTCCCCAGCATGCCGTCCGAAGGCAAAAAGCAGCCCCCAGCCTGGAAAAGTTTTTGTCCCCCCTAGATTGTCTTTAACTTCACCAGGTTCATGGAGGAGGAAAGGAACGAGCTTTTTATCTAACAGAGGTATGCAGTTTGGGGTGAGGGCTGTACTCCTAGAAATAGTGAGTATCTCCAGGACCAGAACTGATTGTGGATGTATTTCCATTTCATTAAAATGAAATATAATGGATTATTTTCCTTTCACCTGACCTTAACTAATCCAGCTGGGAAACGTCCAGAAGTCCCTGGCAGCCCAAAGCTTTCAAGGATCATGAGCAATGCTGCAGCTCAGTGTTGCTTTTCTATTCGGGGGTGATTGGGCTGTGGGAACAAGAGGGCTGAATTCAATTCTATTTGGGAATAAAGAAGAAAAACATGGCCTGAGGAATAGTTTCCTGTTTTCTCCATGTTTGGATACGTACATACAGGTAGTTCCCAAGTTAAGAACGCCCGGTTTATGGATGACCCATAGTTAAGAACGGAGCCTATTATAGCAAAATTTGAGTTAAATACACGATGATTCAGGTTAAATACACAATGGGTTGAGTTCATTATACAATAATACTGTTCCAGCTTACATATAAATTCAACTTAAGGACAGACCTTGGGAACAGAACTCGTTCTTAAACTGAGGACTACCTGTACATACATACGTACATACATACAGCCATGTATTATTCCGGTGGAGAACTCTTCTTTTGATAGTTTACTGCCATTTTCTCCAACCAGTCCTCTGAATAAATGGTCTCCCTAAGGAGGAGTGAGAAGAAAATAGTAAAATCTCCCTTATTTCACCATTATCCTTTTTTTAATGCTTATTTTGGTGGGGTAGGTTTTATAATGTACGTCATGTATTAGTACAGCAGTACAGGTATATAATTTATAAATAAATACATCTATAAGGGCTGCATGCTCAACATTTTATTACTGGTAAAGGTGGATGATGAAAAAAGTTTGGAGACCACGGCTCTAGACCCATTGGGTCTGCAGTCCCTGGAATTCTCCCATTGGCTGGGAATTCTGAAAATTGTTATCCAAACATATTTGGAGGCTGCCAGTCAGAAAAAACTGATATAAGTCTGGTACTATATTGGTATGTGGGAACTACCTTGGGAGACGGGAAAGAGCCACAGCCAGGGCAATGGTCAGATAAGAGGCAGCTTAGCCCGCAGAAGGAATGGGGTGTGGGAAATGTCTCAGAAGGGGCCCTCCCTAGTTTCTTGGGCTGTAAAGGCGACGGGGGAGAAATGCACTTTCAGACTTGCAAGATTGATGTCAGCCTTGTGAGGTGGTTCAGACAAGAAGCACACTGTGATGTATCAGCTCTACTTTTTTGTCAGGTTACATTAACAGAATCTTGCAAGTCTGAAATCCAGCCTTACAGAAATGTCGGGAGTGTGGCCAGGAGCTGAAGTCCCCAAACATCCGACCCCCGGAATCAAGCTGTGCCGTTTCTGCAGACAGCGATTCCCCTGCAAAGTCTGTCGTCCTCGTCCGCAGCAGTTTCATGTGCTAATTAACGCTCTGTTTTATCCCCACTCCTTTCCCTCTGCTCTTTCAGCGGAGAAGGCAGCCACATCTCTGGCCAGAGCAACGGCCGAGATCCTCAGGCTCTCGCCAAGGCTGTGCAAGTTCATCAGGACACTTTACGCACCATGTACTTTGCTTGAAAGCCCAACATTTTTACCTCACTCCAGAAAGCTTTCCGATTTGTAGGAGCCATACAAAAAAAAAAAAAAAAGAAGAAAGAAAGAAAGAAAGAAAGAAAGAAAGAAAGAAAGAAAGAAAGAAAGAAAGAGAAAAAGAAAAGGGAAAAGAAAGGAAGCATTGGAGCACCCTGTGGGTATCCAATGGGGAGATCACTGCAGGCCGCGGACAAAACATTGGAAGGAGGCAACCCGCGTTTTCCAGGGTCGACGCAGGAGAACTGCTTAACTGGATGGACACACCTTTGTAGTATTAAAGCAAGAGGGACTCTTTCTGTTTTCCAGGCTTTCCAGTTCACTGACCAAACAAATGCAAAATATTGAAACCAAGGGAGGGAATCTGTCCTTCGATCAAAACAAAAAACAGGTTTTCATCACTTTGATGGGGGGCAGGAGGGACAGGAGACGCAATATGAAACTTGTGACTGTGAAATAGGAAGGGTTCCCGTCCTGTAACGCCCCAGTCAAAATGCTGTTTCTTATTGTTTCGGGGGGGTGGGGGGGAGGGACTTGTAGAGCCTTAAAACAGATGACTAGATTTATAAAAACTAATATTTTAGGATACAAAATGCTTTAATTGGCACAGAAGAAAAGAAGCCAGTAGTTTATAGATGAATTTTAACACTGTTACCCCCTCCCCATGAAGAAGAATGAATTTTCTCCCCTTTCTATATAGTAATGATGTAAGGTACCCGCAGCACTTACCACGAAGCCGAAAAGGAAACTTGTCTTCCGTCTGTTTAAAAGTGGGTTGGCTGCTGCCCTTTTAATGCAGCAGAAACACACTGTGGGCGAGTGCCTTACTGCGACGCTGCAAAACGTTGACATTTCTTCACCTTTCAAACTGAAAAAAAAAAAGAAAAGAAAACCAACAATGGTCTTGTCTTGGTGGTGGTCCAGATCTCTAGCTTGAAAGTGTTTGGAATTTTTATTTTTTTTCCTTTTGGTTTCGTTTTGTTCTGTTTCTGTTCACCAAGCATACCGTTTCATGTTAGCTCACAGCCTCATGATGGGTTAAAATTCTGTGCACTTTGAACATGACATATACATTTGGAGAGCTGCTGATGATAAAACCTGCTTTTTTTAAAAAAAAAAACTGGTATGGATTGAATTGCTTCTGATGTATTTCTTGTGTGGTGATTTTTCCCCCCTCCTTTTTAATTTAAAGAGAGCTTCATTTCTGACGAACAGGGTGTGTGTAAAAGGAAGAATGTTTTTGTCTGCCCTGCAAGCACAAAAAAGAACTCTGCTATCAATTCATGTCCTGATTTTTTAATATATTGATGAGATTTTTTATTACCAAGTATTTTTATACAATGCCGAGTCTATTGCCAAAACTTACACTCAAATTCTTAGTGTTTAAGTGTTTACATCATCTTGCTCCCTTTCCCCCCCAACATTTGGGAATATTCTTACAGCGCACAAAGTAGATTGCTTTATCACCACATAAACTCAAATTGGAATGGCACCAAGAAGATTTACAGGTGGCTGAGTTTCCCACGAACGGCACAGTCACTCCAGAATCCTTGTGCTGTATAGTGAAGGAATTATAATTTCATCTACCACCATTTTGTAACTCCAATGTGTTCTCAAGCTATCCTGGAATTCCACTGTTTTTATGTATAGCATGGCAGGAAAGATAGGCCTGAAATTCTCCCAGTCGACTCTGCTTCTCCAGCTTGCTTTGAGATCAGAACATTCAAGCGCACTTTGCTGTCGTCTGCAGACATGGATCCTGGTTTTCTAGGGATAAAACCAACCAGTCCTTTTACCCATGGCTGTGAATTCCTGTTTTCCTTCCTGCAACAAACCGCTTGAATGGGAAAGATAAGAAATATACTGGCCTGTGTTGACCTCTTGCAGACCGATTCTGGCTGTCGTAGTTCTGAAGGAGGCATGGGCCATGTTGTCCCCAGATCCTCTGGTCGCTTCAGAGTTTTATCTTCGAGTGCCAAAGTGAGCTTTCTACGGCCGCAGCAGCAAAAGAACCCATCCCCTATAGAGCTGTATAGCCCTCTTGTAATGTTATCCCCAGGAAAGGAAACGCTTGTGAGGTGAGACTTGTGGACTGCTTGTGCTTCCAACATCAGCGTCAATGTTCTTCTCTTCTCTTAGGCCTTACCTCTTCCCCATCCTGCCCCTGCTTCACCACGGCCCACAGGGCAGAATGTTAACCCATCAGAATGCTATGCAAACAAACAGGCCACTCAGAATGGAACCCAGTTGGGCGCTTCGCGGTTGGATTGTGAGTCTGCATGCTTTAGCCACAATTCCAACAACTGCTATGGGAACGCACCAGCCCCGCCACGTGCACAAGGAGGAGGTGGAATTCTCTGACACGGCGCCCTATCCCAGATGGCTTATCAGCAACTTGTCTGGTTGCTGTGCTTCATGTGGGTGTAGCTGGTTGGTCTTTGGAACCCGATGACTAATGCCGATTGTGGGTTCAGTGATCCCCCATTCCTTCCCTCCTTTGCTTTCATTAGCTGCTTTGAGTCCTTCCAAGGCGGAATGGTTTTGCCCTGGGCGCCTGCTCTCAAACAAAAGCAGCAAGACTGAACGTCAGCATGGCTTAACCAAGTGCCTGCACGGCTAACTCACCTACCAGCCTTCATCAAGTCCCTTGTGCGTGATTATTCCTTGCCTTGCCCCCTTCTGAGCTTGTGGCGCGAGAAGGCATTTTTCAAAAAACAAAACAGGAATAACGTTTTGAGTTTTTCTTGGCGTCTCTTTACCCCGTCTGCCTCTTTCTGCTTGGAGTAGGTTCTCACTTCCGACACCAGCACCGTGACTGCGATTCTCAAGCGTTTTGGAGCAAGAACGAATGACTTGGGCACTGGCAGAATTGGGGGAATGGGGGACAAGGGGATCCAAAAGAAACTTGGAGCTTTGTCAGAACAGCGACAACGAATGCTTTAAAACCAACACCAAACCTCCAGGACTTGAATTGTTACCAGTGGACTCCGTTTTCAGATTTTTTGCACTCCACAGTTAGGTTGCTGCTTTTGATGGAGGGGCACGTGGCATGATTAAGGAGATGTACGTGGCAAGCGCTTTCCTCACCCCCCCAACTCACCTCTCCCCACCTGGTGCATGCAGAGTTTTCACTAAGTGCCGTAAATAATGTAATTGCTGCGACCTCTTTGAAACAATGTTTTCTGGGTTTGGGGTGATCCCCTGTTTTGTTTTGATGTTCTAAGAACTGGGCTAGACCCCCCTGCATGTGCTACATAACAGAGGCTACCTGTGGCATCCCTGCTTTGCTTGGGCAAAACTCTGTATTCTGTCTTTTTGATGGTCAGAGAGTGCACACCCAAGAGGAAGCGTTCTCTGCTTCCTCTTCCGTCACTGAGTTGTGGCTGCTGCTGTGCGCTGCACGGGTGTTTCGTGAGACCTGCAGAAAATCCTGTTTTGGAACGTTTCGCCTTGCACCTTAGCCTGTGTTCCTCGTGCCATGTCTCTCTTCCTTCTGGGGCTGCAAACGTTGCCGACGTCCCACAGGCCGTGTGGGTGGGGTTGCGGGGAGGGGGGCATGAAATGCAGCATAAAAATGTAGCTTATCAGTTGTTGGTTTTTATTATTATTATTATTATTATTATTATTTTTAATTTTACCTGCACTGCTGCTTGTTCCAATGTACTGCTTACAGCTGAACAAAGAAAAAGGGAGTGGATGGATGAGGCTTCAAAAGGCAAGAAGAAGTAATGTTAAAATAGGGCCCAACAGAAGATTGGAATCCAGGGGTTTGGACAGCGGGCCCTGATGCCACACCAGAAGCTGGCATTGCAATGACTTGGCTTCAGAATTAGCCTGGCCTGTAGGATTGAAGGGGTTCCGGTTGTCTAAGAGGACATTTGTCTTTGGATCTTGGATGTCTACAGCAGAGATGGTGCATCTCTACCCTCTAGGTATTGCTGGATTCCAGCTTGCATCATCTCAACACCATTGGCTGTGCTGGGTGGGGATTATGAGAGCTGGAAGCTAGCAGCGTCTGGAAAGTGATAAGTTCCCCCATCCCTGATATAAGGACATGGCAAAATTCACTGGACAGGTTAAGTAGAAGCATAGGGACTCTGTTTTCATTCAATGGATGCAAACTTCTTGAGTTACTCTGCGCTCTTGTCAAAATAGCCAAATTGGGTGCAAAGGCCTTTCTGATGTCCAGATCTAAATCTTGATACGGCACCGAACGAGCTGTTTTTCCTGTCTGTTGAAAAACTGACGAAATCTTTTGCTCTACTAATGATTGTTCTAAAAAGAAAAGTTACTGGGGGTTTTTTTTTTGTTTTATTTTTTTGCTTCTTTGTTTTATCTTTATCATTTTGGGACCAACGAAGCAACTACTGTCCATAAAAAGCTGGCGTTGTAGAAAAGATGTGACTTCCAATATTTTTTTTCTCCTCCTCCCCCCCTCCCTTTTATTCAAGTGTTAAAAGCATCTTGGCAGCACAGTGCAAACTTGTTGTGCTGGTTCTATTTCGAGAGAGCCACACAGCAGAACAGCAATAATAAAAAAGAAACAAAACCTGTATCACACATGCGCATGTAATTTTGCACTTCCAAATAATTGTGAAAGTTTTAAACTGATGGCAACTCTGGTCTGTGTTCAAAACAGTTTTTTTAACCTGTTACAAGGAAGCGTGGATGTGTAAATACAAATGTTCACAAAACATATCTGTCTGTGTAGCTTTGATTTGTGTGGGTGTGTTTATTTGAAATTGAGCATCGTATGGTCCATTTTATTAAGCAGGTTCAAACCATTGCTGCACAACCTTGATTTTTAAAAAAATAATAGCATATCTTTCTGAAAGCAGTAGAAATACAGCATTGCACAATAAGGGGGGGGGGCGAAAGAACATACAAAGGGAGAACACGGTGCTATATTGCAAAAAAAAAAAATTGTTTTGTTTTGTTTTAACTTTCCTTTAGGATGGCTACCCCAACCTGGTGCTTTTCAGATATGTTGAGATTGTAATTTGCAGGTGCTTTGTGTTGGCTGGGAGTTGTAGTCTTATCATACTTGAGGTGCAGCAGCTTTCTGATGGTTGGTCTAGCATATCAAAGAATATTTCTGCAAGGTCACGAGTCTGTTCCTTTGTGTGCCTGTGTGTGACTTTGCATCAGATGTTTCCAAATGACCTTGTTCTTTTTGGAATGCCTGTGAACTGTATGCTTGGTACTAAACACGTTCTTCCCTGACAAAGGACTTTTAGGGAATGGAAAATAAATGAGTTGTTTGGCTGCCTAGCAATCCTGAACATTCAAACCATTTGTGAAATTCACGTATTCAAAGAGAGCTGCATTTTTTAATCTAGTTCCTAGGGTGGTCAGATAGGGGTCTAGTGTAAATGGGGAGGCTGATATTCCATCAACCATAATACTGTCGATCACAAAGGAACTGCAAGATAGATATTGTCTCAATCCACTTGACCAGGCATTAAGTTCTAGAGTGATTGCAACCTGGAGAAGAGAAAATGGGTTGGCACTATAAAGTTTTGTTATCTCCAATGAAAGAATATAGGGAATAGGCCTTGGGTGGTAACACAGTCTGCCCCCCTCCCCTCCCCTCCCCCCTCTTCCTCCTCCCTCCCTCCCTCCCTCCCTTCCTTCCTTCCTTCCAATAGTGTTTACCATTGAATACTATTGTTCCATCTAAATCAGTATTGTTTTGAATCTCACCTTTCAGCCAAAAAGCTCTAGTTATCCCTAAAAGCATCAGACCTTGCCTGGAGGCTATGGCTGGAGAAGAAGAGGAAAAAGTCTGTCTGTCTGTCTCTCTATTTTTCAAATTTGTCACTCTCCCTCTCACTGCAGAGTGACTTTGGGCGGTTTACAGTAAAAAGAATAAATATTCATTAAAATACAGTACATTAAAATACAACAAGATTCCTATATAAAAATAAATAGCTTCCAAGGAACTGAGGTTAACTAGAAGCTATTAGACTCGGGGAGTGTCTTCAAGGCGCCAGTCAGCCCCAGGGTTGGTTATACCCTTCTCGCCACACGCAACTTGGCAGAGCCAGGTCTTCACCTCTTTCCAGAAGGCCGGGAGAGTGGGGGCCCGCCTCACCTCTGGGGGGAGAGTGTTCCATAGGGCAAGGGCAGTGGCAGAGAAGACTCTCCTCCTGGGCCCCGCCAGTCAACATTCTTTCGTGGACAGGGTCTGCAACATGCCTTCTCTGCCTGACCTGATGGGTGGGCTGGGTCGACGTAATGGGGATGAGACGGTTCCTCAGGTAGCCTGGTCCCATGCCATGAAGGGCTTTAAAGGTGATAACCAACACCTTGAATTGGACCCGGAAGCAAACTGGTGCCCAATGCAGCTCCTGCAGCAAAGGTGTTGCATGTGCCATCCTTGGGGCACCCAAAATTGCCTGCACAACTGCATTTCACACCAGCTGTAGTTTCTGGATACTCTTCAAGGGTAGCCCCATGTAGAGCGAATTGCAGTAGTCTATACGGGAGCTGACTAGGGCATGAGTGACTGACTGGAGGGCCTCCTGATCCAGGAAAGGGCGTAACTGGCTCACAACACGTAGTTGAGCAAAGGCCCTCCCGGCCATGACTGCCACCTGCTCCTCAAGCAGGAGTCGTGAGTCCAGGAGGACCCCCAAATTAAGCACCGGGTCGGTCTGGGGCAATACCATCCCCTCCAGAAACAAAGATGGTAAGCTCCTGGATACAGAGGAGCCCCCAACCCACAGCCACTCCATCTTATCTTTTAATATTAAATCTAGATAATATAGACACATATTGCTCATCTCATTTTTATAATAAAAGGACATTTCCAAAATCAATACTTGAATCCACTGCTAAATATCAGGAGCATAAATGTATTTCCACCTAGATAACAAAGCAAATTGTGTGACAATTATCTCTGGTGCAGGATCTGATTCTTGTGAAAAGGAGCTTTCTATGTGACATGGAATCAATGCAATCATCTTGCAACAATCCTAAATCATAGGTGGAATCAGTTCCGCACAGAAGCTAGACCTGAGTTTCTAGTACTAAAAAGAGAAAATTATTTCAGTTTCCAAATTTATCAGAACACAATTGTTACTATAATAAACTTGGGGGGAAAAATAGCAGGAACCCTTTCTACAATAGAATGGCTTAGCTTAAATGAAGGCATGTATCACTAGAAGATGCTGTAAGATATTCTTAGCACATTGCTTTCATCTTTAGCTTTACTAATATAAAGGATCTTTTCTTCTATATTTACAAGGAACCTGTGTTTCACTAAGTGCTGCAGTTGTGAGTACAGTAATTATTAGAGCCTATATTTCTTTAAAAAATAGAAATATAAAAAAAATCAATTATTGCTTTTCTACCCCCTCCAAGCCACCAGCAACACTAACACAACCTGGAACCTGTTTAGTGTTCAGTTAAGACTAATGCAATTAAACTACTGGTTTATTGGACTAATACATTGAACTATGTTAAGGTTATAAAACACACCTGGTTTTCTTCTCCATCTTCTCCATTTTGTTTAATACTTAACCTAAATGTATAATAGTTGAAAACTTAATAATGTGGCTAAATTTTGGTTAATACTTAGTCTCAAAGTAGGACTGAAACTAGTCTAAAGAAAATTTATATTTTATGTCATTGATTTCTCATTTGATTACATTTGTATGGCTATTAAAACATAATTTTGCAGCCCTTTTCACTATTTGATCATTTATTTCCCAGAAAGCTTGCCTCCTCTGCTCAATTCAGAAAACATAGTCGAAATAGAAGAGAGGCAGCGTAAAAACATCTCAAACATTACGATAGCATTAAAAATAACATGATACAATGAAGAGCAATAAAATAAAAGGTTTCCAAGATTGATATCAAGGCTTTGAGGTAGGCCAAATGAAGAAACAGACATTGCAGGTCTTGATTTGATACCCTTTCAGGTATTTGAAGAATGTTAGCATCTTTCTCCTCCATCTTCTCAAGGCTAAACATTCCTACTTCCTTTAATCGCTGTTCCTAGGTCCTGGTTTCTAGGCCCTGATCATTTCCTTCCCCTTTTCTCAGCCTGTTCCAATTTCTCCGAATGGTTGTTCTTAAAATATAGTGCTCAGAAGTGGAGATAATGCAGCAGAGTCTGACCAAAGCAGAACAAAATGGGGCTGATCATTCCTGTTGATTTGGAAATTGTACTTCTGTTAACACAGCCTAAAACGACATTTTTTTTTTTTTTGCACCCACTCTAACTCATAGTTTGTAATCCAACGTTACTCCTAAGAATAGCAACACCTTACAGGACAATGTTTATATACAGTAGTGTTGGTGGGGGTGTGGTTTTCTTCTTGGTAGTTCCCTAATCAATAACCCCTAATCAATACTGCCAGGGCAAGCTACTGAATATAAATGGAGCAAACCCCACACTCACGTGCACTGATGATGTTACCTAGTGGGGTAATGAAACGTCTGCAAGAAAACCACCAAGCTCAGGAGCCCCAAGGACTCCATGATATAAAACCCTTATCCCATTAAAATAACAGTCCAAGAGATGCTGTATTTTTGAATTCCTGTCCAGGAATTCTGGAGTTGGACTAGAGCAGCGTTTCTTAAAGTGTGGTCTGAGGACCCCAGGGGGTCCCCCGAGACCCTCTCAGGGGTACGCTAAATCAAGATGATTCACCAGATATTGAAGATGCTTGCAACAGTTTAAAACACCCCTCGCATTGTTTTGTTAAAAAATATACGTTTTGTTCATGAAAAATAATTTATGCTAATATCCAATGGGTTTAATATTGCTATTTTTACATGATTCAATAAATATTCTACAAATGCATCCATTTTAGTTTTTAATATGGTAAATACTGATAAATATAACCCGTACAAACAAAAGCTCTTTTGGGGTTCTCCATAATTTTTAAAAGTGGGAAGGGGTCAAGAGAGCAAAAAGTTTAAGAAACACTGGAGTAGAAGATCTCCAAACCTTCTCCGACCTTTTTATTCTAGGATCAAATGGTAACTTCTTTACTATATTAAAAAAACCCATTTTATACCTGTGCATTTGATTTTTGCTTCCTAAATAAACAGCTTTAGATTTCTTTCTTGATTCGTTTTGTTCTGGTACTTTCAGCCCATTTCTCTAACATGCCAAGATTGCTTTTAATGTTATTTGCAACTTCTACGGTTAGATCTCTCATCCGTTTTCATTTAATTTGCAGATTTGGTAAGTATTCCAATGGCCATCCAAGTCAATGATTAAAAAAAAATGGAACTACAGCTGGAAAGGAAGGTACAGCAAGCAAACTACATTTGGTTAATGCAATGTGTAAACCAGTTATATTGGCTTATTCCATCCAGCTATGATGGATGGAGAAAAGAGAGGCAATTCTGGTTGCAGAATTCAAATTCTAGAGGCTGCTAGGAATGAAGAAGCAAATGCTAGTTAATCCCTCCGTTCATGTAACGTTTAAGCTGTTGTTGCTGATTAGTGAATACTGTAATAATTCAGGAGCAAGCGAGATTCGAACTTGGAACTTGAGCACTCGCGTATACCACCAATTGCAAAAAAAAAAAAATCCCGCCTTTCCTCCTTCGGAGGAGCGGCCTAGCAACAGAAGCGCGCATGCGTAGTTAGGGAAGCGCGAACTTGCGCGGGAGGAAGGAACTATAGAGAGCAGGAGTCTGAAGTCGAGGAAGAACTTCCGGCGGCCGGACGAGGGGGACAAAATACGCATGCGCGCGAGCCGGTGACTGAGTCAGGCGTATAGATCGTCACCTCTTCTCTCCTCTCAAGCACCCAGGAAGGCTGAAGAGCAGTTCCTTACCAAAGAGTCGAGAAGGGGGGATTTCCGGGACGAGGGGGGAAGAGCGCGGTGGCGCATGCGCGCGCCCTCGAGCGCCGAAGAACGCTCTCCTCAGAGCTGGGAGCTTTCGGGTCCTTCAGTCAGTCAGCGGCGGAGCGAGCGGGCGAGCTGGGCTGCGGGCGGCCACGCAATTTCCGCCTGCTCGGCCGCCTCCAGAGCCCGCAGCTGACCGAGCGCCGGGTTGGGCTGAGGCGGCAGCGCAAGAAGAAAGGGCGGCGCAACTTGGGGCTGGGAGGAGGAGGAGGATCCGCCGTTGCTGCCTCAGGCCCGGCCGGTCCGGACCGGGACGGCGCGAGCAGAGGACGAGGAAGAACCGGAGCGGCCCCCATCCGATAGAGCGGCCGCGCCGAGTCCATGAATGGAAATCGGCAGCGCAGGTGAGGCGGAGGGGTTGCCCGCGGAGGGGCTTCTGAAGGGGCGGACTCGGGGGGAGACCGGGAGGCCTTCCCGAAGGCCTCGTTACTGTCCGCGAGGCGCAAGAGGGAGAGGGGCCCTTTGGGACCCCCTGGCCCTTCCCAGAACTGGCCTTCACGTGCTGGCTGGTCCTCAGAACGAAGGGGGCTGTTTAGCAAAACCAGGGTTCCCCAAAGGGGTCAATATTGACTCTCAAGGGTCTATCCAAGGGGTCGATAAATGGCTGGGGGTTAAAAGGGGGCAGTAAATGGCTGGGGATCAGTAAGTGGTCGATAAATGATGGAAGGTTGATTGGGGTCAGTTAATCTTTTGGGGTCTCTATAGAGCCCCACGCCAGTCCCTAGTCCTGAAGGTGAGGTGGCTAGTGGCGAGACAGTGTTCCCCAGGGTTGGATAGCCAGCTGCCAGCGAAAGCAACCTTGGGCTGTCTCTGTTAGTAGTAGTAGTAACAGTAATTTTAGTTAATGTAGTATTTATTAAATTATTTTTATATAATCAATGTTTGGGGGTCATTGAACAGTTGGAAACTTCACGAAGAGGTCGATGAGTTGGGGGACCCCTGGCCTAAACCTTAAGACATTTTTCCCCAAGCCAGTGCCAGTGCTGTGTTGGGCTACAGCTTCCCTAATTCCCCCCAGTTGCACCACCCTCTACTTTGCTGGCTGAGAGCTATGGGAGTTTAGCCAGCTTTTCTGGAGGATGGCAGGTTGGGGAAGGGGTTAAAATGGGAGGGTGGGTGAGTTAAGTTGACTTTGAGGGTACAGGACAATGGGGACTTTGTGCATCAGGTGAGAAGTGGGGTGGAGATTCATACTTAGGTTTGGACAGGGAGGAAAGGTGATTGTTCACGTTTTGTGGAGCCCCTGCTTATCTGTTAAAGGAACATTGCATTGCCATGAAACAGATGACTGTTGTAGCCTTCTTTTTTTTAATGACATGTCGTATTAATTATGGACCTGACGACTTAGAACAGTTGAGATAATTGAATGAAGCAAGGGATCAGAGTTTGTATGTGCTTCGGAGGTGGATTGCTATAGGGCAGTGTTTCTCAGCCTTGGCAACTTGAAGGTGGGTAAGCTTCAACTCCCAGAATCCCCCAGCCAGCATGAGGTTAAAAAACACTGGCATACACAACCGCCAGTCAATATTATGAACTTTTGCATGTGTGCGGTCTGGTGCATCATTTCTGTAGAATGAAGATAAGGTGTATTTGTGGCAGTGAGGATCCCTGGGTATAGTAATGGTGAGGGGCACTTAGTATCTTACCATTGTTCTCAGGATGGGAGCTGAAATACTTATAGAAGAAACAGTCTTTCTGTTTTGAAATAGATACTTTGACATATGCTAGAGCTTCTTACAATCAATTATCTGAAATCAAAAATTGCATAAGGTGGATGGTTCACTGGGAGAAATCTACATATTCCCCCTGAAAATGGCATTTTCTGTTATATATTGGCAGGCATAGGTATGGGTCAAGGTAGTGTAGTACATTTAAACATCAGTACTGAAAACAAAAGTTGCTGAAATTCTGTGAAACTATAAAAGCTAATCTCATTCACCTAATTGAAGTAAGTTGGACAAACTCTGCTGCTTAATTGCCTTAAGGTACGCTTGTTCAGAATTTAGGAATAGTTTGATTAACTGCCTTGAGAGATTCTGAAGTGAGTAGAGTCTGTTCTTTATCTTTCTGACTCTTAAAGCATGCTTAGAAACAATGTACCTATTATTGGATAGTTAGAACTACTTATGTCTTTTTGATATAGAGTGACTTTTGAAGACCTTAACTAACACCAGTATAAGTTTCAAAGCATAATGGAATAAATGTAAATAACAGCAACTGCTTTCTTCAGTTTAAATCCATTGCTTAATGAAGACACAGCAGCTTTTTCTTTTGAAGTTATTAACATGATAGCTGACACAGTTGCACAAAAACTGAAACTTCCTAGTTATTCCTGTAATTATGAATCTAAGTTACTTATAATTGCATCATGTAGTCCAGATTAGTCAGTAGCAGCACTAATAGAAACAAATATTTAGATTTTCAGTTGTGATCTGAAGTCACATCATTTGTTTTCCATACATGTTTAAATGCATTCATCATAGATTTCAATTTTATCCTATCCTGCAATGATAGATGGGTTTTTAATATTTGTTCATTCACAGCAGCTAAAGTATTTTAAAGTTAGTTTTCTTTACTTGATAGGATATATATTTAATGTGCACTATTTGCAGCTAACTGGGAGTTCATAATATCTTGTCACTTTGAAAAATGTGATATTGGATGTCTTAGTTCAACCCATCAATCCATAAACGATACTTGACAAACTCCACTAAGCCAAAACCAACAATCCATGCTATGGCGCAGCATAGCAAATTGTATGAATCAGGCCATGGTCTGTTGAGTAGCCACTGATGTCATCTAGAGGGATAACTTTTGCAGTGTATGTGTTGGTTTTCTTTTTTCATACTCTAGGAGATTGCTGGGTCACATCCAGGATTTGCTGTTTAAGCTCTTAACTGTATCTATCTGTATTTTAGTTTTATTTAGAAAGATCTTCACCCTTAGTAAAAAACAAAACAAAACTGTTCCAAGCATGTGGAAAGCTGAAATAGTGTCAGAGTCCTCCTCCTCCTCCTTTATTTTGGTCACTGACCAACAAATTTATTTATTTATTTATTGTCAAATTTGTATGCGGCCCATCTCCCCCAATGGGTGACTCTGAAAATTTGCTTTCAATACTAAAATTAAAGCCATTCCATTGTGCCAGTAGTCTAATCTAAATACTATAAGAATAACACAAATTTAAGCTGCTGGCAAATACAAAAATATAATACCAGTAAGATTATAAATATAATTAAGATTACAAAATCAACTATGAATGTAGTATTATGTAAATCTGTATTATTGGGGTGTGTGTGTATTATTTATATATATATATATATATATAATACACACACACACCAATACAGATTTACATAATACTACATTCATACTACTAAATACTACTAAAATAACAACCATAAGTACAAATGGCTAACGCAGAATAAAAAAACAGTAAAATCTACAGGTATTTCAAAGCTGAATATTAATGGTGTGTCTGTAAAACTATGGTGCAAAAATTTAGGTAGAACATAGAAAGGGATGTCAGGGAATCTAAAGACTAAAACCTGAAATAACCAAGAAAAATATAGAGTTATGGGCCCTGCCTTAATTGTAGCAGTGCCTAAGGGTATGAATTAGGGCAAATGGGTGTAAATATTAGAGCCAGTAAAGCCCCAGTAAAAGTATAAAAAATGGATGGTGGTAAAACATGCTTAGAATATATTGGAAACAGAATTTGTTTAACTTGATTAAAATTGTGACTAGGTATCCTGGTGAGTTTCTTAGCCTGCTTAGCTAAGTGGTAATTGGAATCCTCCTGTGACTAGAAAGAAATGCTACTCATTTTATATACATAGTTGAAAGGGTCTTTCTATCCAAACTTTCTTTTCTGCAGAGTTTTCCAACTTTACTTTCAAATCCTCATTAGCCATTATTATATCCTTTAATGCTCCTGGTGAACTCACAAAAGTCACACTCTGGGCTAGGTTGGCACATCACATTATATTTTAATGTATCTTGGCATTGGTTCAAGCGTAATGTTAAACTGTAAATGGATCTGGATTGCTACTAGGTCCCTCTGGCTGTATTCGCATGACTTGTCTACTACTGTGATTAACTTAATCATGGTTTTCTCAATTAATCCAGTTTCAGCAACAAACTACTCACACAGATTGGGTTCACTTAACAAAGGTAAATGTGATTGGCTAGTTTATGGCTCAGTGTTTGGGTTCCAAACAGCTGCTGAATAGAGGATTCTCTGCAAAATTAGATATTTAAGAAGATATTTACTATTTAAGAAGATATTTAAGGATGACTGATAGTATGCAGTAGTTCTCAGATGCATCTTTGTTTGCATATTTCAAAATAGCTTAACACACTGACCAGTGCACAAGGCTTGTGCAAGCACCTTGCTGGGTCAAAAGAGTTTTCAAAAACCAGAGATAATGTTTGGATTTCTTATCTTCTGTCTGTCACACAGGCAAAAACTCTTTGTTTGCAGAAACTAACATCTGGGGAAATGGATAGTAAAGTTGTGATAATGGAGTTTCCCTCTCCTCCCCCATATTTTCCTTGGTTTATGAGTTGTGCATTTGAGAGTATGATTAAATGCCATTTGCTTACAAATAAAAATATGCACAGAAGTTGAACTTGAGTCTTGTGGACCTTAAATAAGGATGTTTCCTCCCTAATATTGGTCATGAGATATTGCCAGGAAAGTCAGAATAAGATGAAGCCACCAAAGGATTCAGGTCTAAGCAGGATTCACTGTACTTATGAGTACAACTGTTATTGGGTTTGCAGAGCAAGACTCTGTATTTAACTTTCTGGGGAGTTTTATGAGTCACTAATACTACTCATCTGTGTTAACAATGCATTTTAAAGTAATTAAGTTTAGTTTGATGACCTGAAAAGTTTCAGAGAAAAGTGTTTTTGGAAAAGGTATACATAATAGAGATGTGGAAATACATCAACCACACAAGAATCAAGGAAGACATAAGAGGAGTTTAAAAAGCTGTTCCTTCTGCTTAAGTAACTCAGCTAAGTAACTAATTTCCCCTGTTTTTGAACATGCTGTACTTCTGGACTATGAATTGGCTTCCTGGAGTATTACTGTATAGAATTCAAAGTTCTGGCAACTGATACAGTGGCATAGCATGATGAAAGCTGTTGTTCAGGCTTTTTACAGTAAAATGTATACAATAACCAGGGAGAAAGAGCTATAATGTTTATATCAGTCAGTATATCATTGTCTTCTTTCTTTAAAATATTTTAGCTTCCTATTGAAGTCTTGTTCTGAAAACTTTTTCCTCTCCATAATAGCTGTTGTTTAAATGGAACAAAAGTGCTGTTAAAAACAGGTTTGTACTTATATCCGTGGGATATGCCTGAGATCTATCCTTCTCTATGTTAATCTGTATTTATGATCTTCAAAATGAGTGGCTACACTCATCACAATAAGCCAGTGTTTCTTTTTGGTTTAGTATGTTTTGGGATATGGTTACAGTACTGGTTTTAAACCATGTTTAATGGCTTAGTCTATTTGAATGAGTTTTTTTTAAATTAAAGATGTTAAATACAATAGTAAAAGCAAATACAAATTAAACTTGGAAAAAGAGTAAAAAGTGCAAAGAAAGAAAAAGAAAAATAGAAAAAGAAGAAAAAGAAATATGTAAAGAAGTGACTTCCAGTCTTCATCACAAGTAAAAACAAATTTGATAACTCATCACCCCCTATAAAGTTACAAATATTTCTTCTTCTCATAACCCATCCCTTCTATATCCAAAACCATAAACCATCAACTTTTCAGTCCTGGTGTCAGCAAAAAATTGTGAAGTGTTACCAGAGCTTTCTTAAAAACATGTCTTAACCTTGATCAGACAAACCAACTTTATATTCCTTTCTTTTACTTCTAACAGTCTTGATCTTTAATTTATTCTGATGTTGTCTTTCCATCGCAAAGCCTTCTTCGAGGCTTTAACAGAGCTCTTTTGTAAATCCAGTGGAAAGTCATTATACAGGTCATTGTCTTGGTTTGTCTTTTGTATTTTCCCTTTGATTTTCAAAGCCTTAACCAACTTCTAGTAAAAAGTCCTCATCAGGGTTGATCTCTTGGCTCTTCTCTATCCTGTAATCCACACTTTTTCCTTTAGTTTGTATTTCCAATTTGGATGCCTTGTCTATTTTGTAATCCACACTTTTTTCTTATGTAATACTTCTGATTCCACTATTTCGGCATCAAGCAAAATTTGTTTCATATCTATCATTAACATAGATTAATTAACATCTTTTAGACATAGTCTATCCATAGAAGCAGACATCCTTACTGATATTGTTGTTATCGTGGCTACTAATTTCTGGCCCCATTCTTTGAAGATCTCCTTTAATATTTCAAATGTTACAGTATGTGTAATTTTGTAAATCCCAATCCTAGAGGCAAATTGGGTTTTTTTCTTTTTTGCCTGGATTTTAGTCCCCTCTAGTATCCAATTTCAATCATAAGGTCTCTTTTCTCTGTTATAACTTGCGGTGGTCAAAATAATTCTGGTTCTCATGAAAAACTGTTCATTTTATATAGTTAATTCCAAAATTTTATAGTGAAACTTTTACTATAATTCAATATTCCAAATTTGTCTGGACCCTTAATTCATTTATAACTTTCTTAGTTCAAAATCTCATTTAGCTTTTTACCATTTATTTCAAGTTCTTAAAACTTATAGTTAATTTTTCTTTTGTTCAGGAATAAAGATACACTTACCAGGTGACTTTTCAGACTTGTCATTCTGAAGACCTCTAATAGTCTTAAGATATTTAAGTAAACAATTTCCAAAATTGATTAGAAGTGATGTTAGCAAACTTTGGCCAAGGTTGTGAGCTTGATGATTAATCCCTTTATCTCCTGGCACTCAGACCTGCTGGAGAGTGCTATCCTGCCATCTCCCTTCAAGGAGCAGCCTTCTGGAGCACATGTGGGCAATCTCCTGTCCTCTCATGCAGAGAGGTTCCAAAGAACTGGTCTGCTCATTGGTTCTTTGGTCTTTGCCATGGTTGTTGTCTCTGCTCTCCATGGAGATGTGTTTAGCTTGCCATGCGTCCACTGGAAATCATGGCTTAGTCTGTTTGAACCTGGTTGACTAAGGTTTATTCAATAAACCATAATTAAACAACAATTTAATGCAGCGTGCAAATCTAGACTATGGATTATGTTTTCTCTTCGTCCTCTAGTTAGCTTTCTGAGACAAGCAGGTGTGTGTGTTTGTGTGTGTGTCCCAGTTATGTATAGCTTGATTGTTTAAAAGTTTAATTGTAGGTTGTACTAATACGTATTTTAATGTATTTTCCCCTCAGTAAATGTTATGTTGTACATGATGGTATGAGCAGTAGGACAACATAGTAAATTCCTTCTTGGTCATTGGTTTTCCCCCCAAATGTGAATTGTCACTCGTATAGATTTGACTTGTGAGTCATTTGGCCTTTTGTGATCTTGCTTCTGCTTGCTTAATAAGCTGAGTAATTTTCAGGTTCTTGCTACTATACATTTATATCCAGCTTTTCTTCCAGGATGAAAGAATGATATTGCAAATGTTATCCAGGGATCGCTTAGTTCATGCAGGTGGAAAAAATGAGATGAAAGCTACCTTCTATATTTCTATTATGGCTTGGGTGTATTAGATGTATCCTTTATTAACTATCATTTTATAGCTTAACCATGGCTAAAGCATGGTTAGGTTATAAAGTATATCCTACACATTGGAAGTCTGTACCCTCACCTTCATGTGTATCAGCTCATATTATTTAGGATAATAGTAGTAATAGAAAGCAATCGTGATCAAGGAGCATTAAGTTTGGCATATCTAAAATAAAGGAATGGTATAGTAAATGAAAGGGCTTGAGTAAATAAACCAAGCTACATGTTGGAGAAGGGAGTGGAACTAAGTGTTGCTTGTTAGTTTGATTTTTAAAAAAATCACAAGGGTTAGGTGAATAAAGTTTGTGCGGCTATAGTGGCTTATAAACTGTCTTATAATGATACAAGCTGACAGAAACAAAGATTACAATACCTAACTGGTTGGGGGTTTTTTCACACATAGTTTGCTTTTGTAGAGAGTCTGGTTAGCCAAATGACTTGCATGCTGGCACGATTAGCCAGATAAGTTAAAAACATAATGGTTGCATTCACACAATATGTTAAACTTCATTAATTTTAATAGTGTTTTGTTTTTCCTGGTTTAGCATGTTGATCCCAGTTTCATTAGTTTATTGTTCTGTGGGTAATGCTAATTCAGAAAATAGGTTAATTCAGTGAGAAAGTTAAATGTGTTGTGTGAACCCAACCAAAGTACTATCCAGAGTATGATTTTTGACTTATTGCTATTAAACTAGGCTGGGATTGTTAACCAGAGTTAATCCTGTTTTAGTATTCCTAGATGGTTTTGAAAAGACAAACCAGAAACCTGTTTAAAGTGATGTGCTAATTCTAGATCTCTTCAATGGTTTCCTTAGAAGAAGGTTGTGTTCACCATAACCCTTCTCTTTCCCAAGTATGCTCTGCATTGTAATTTACTTTCATAGGAGAAGCATACACAGTCACCATACAAAGGAATTGCTTTTTATATTGAACATTCATTTCTACTTTGTGAGATTTTTATGCATTTTGTCTTTTTATTTTCAAAATTGGATTGCTAAAAATAGAACAAACTATGTTTAGAATGAATGTTCTCTTTAATTATTAGAGTTTTGCACTCTGAAATGATTTGAAAGAATTGTTTTTGAACTTGCATGAAGAAAGTACCTCCCTGATACTAATTAAAGCAGCTGCATGTTTTTCAGGTTCAAATGGAAGTTTAAAAAAACTGTGACTATTTTAATTAGCAGCAGAAAAATGCTGTGCTCGTAAAGAGTTCCAAAGCACTTTTCCCAAATCATTTCAAAGAATGTACAACTATTTGAAAATGTACAGCCCCAATAGTTGTATGTTTTCTTGTAATAATATGCAGTGGAATTACTTCCCATGCCTTTGCATGCTTTGTTTATTGAACTTCTTTTGTGAGCAGTAGTTTTAAAAAATGATTCTGTTGTCTCTAAATTTTGAATGTGAAACAGAATGCATTTTTCAAGTAGGGAGTTTGCATGATTTAGAGAAGAGCTCCCTCCAAAGGGATCTAATTCTTTCAGGGAGAAGCAAATGTAGTGACAAAAACTATTTAGACTTGTTGCAACCACTTTATTTTTTTTTAATGTTTTGTAAGTGCAAATCATAGACTAGCAAAGATAATGTTTGTCTGGCTTGATTTTTTTTAGTCCAGTTAGAACTATTTAAAGTCTTAGTACGTAGTTTAAATTACTACATAAATAAATCTCTATAGAATGATTACCCCAAGTGCTCACATTGCAAAAGCATTTTCTCATATGACATGATGCTGGTTTTATTTGTTACATCTCAAAAGCATTTTCTCATATGACATGATGCTGGATTTATCTGTTACGTCTTGTGTTTATTAGAATTTTCTGAAAGCTCTGTGAAGTTTAAAGTATTGTAATATGGCCTTTGAAACCATGGTCAGAACACCCTTTAGAATGAATTTACGTTATTGCTTTTTACCATGCATCAGTGATATTAACAGCTGAAATTAGTAAGTGGGAATATGTGCAAGTTCTATTATGTGTAGGCGTACGAAAGTGGTGGTTGTGGTTGATTGTGTCGCGTCTACAAATAATGATGACATTTGTCTTGTGAATCATTCCAAAAACTCCAGAGTAATGTTCAACATTTCTTTACTTTTTTTCACTAATGGCTGACACAAATAGTGGAATGAAAATGTCAGTACCTATTCTGTCGAAGGGATCTTTATAGGAAGCATAGCTGCAACATGGGACACAAACACAAAAGATTGAGAGTGTTGACTCTGGATAATGAAAATGTTTTTGTATGATACAATTCACTTTCTCCAAGTGAAATTCTTAAAGTACTGAAATTGACCACTACAAGCAGTGAAGTTTCTCATTTATACCTATTCACATCTTATTTTACTATATTTTCTTAATTTTTTTTTGCAGATGGGTAATGCTTTTGCAGTTATGCTTCTCATGAATTAATTTGAAAAATATTTCTGCTGACAAAGCAAATATGATCAGATTAATTCAGTTCATACTAGGGACTGATAATTGAGCCTAAACATTTTCATGGTTAACTACTTTGGAAAACTTACAGTATGTGGATTAGATCATGGTCATAAAAGAGGGGAAGGGAGGCTAATTGATGTTCCTATTCTATTAAAGAAGGCTGTGTATCCTTTTGACGCAATCAGTCGTTCTTACTAGCTTGAGAACTGAGCCTGCACTCTTTTATGCAGCAGTGTACATATATTTCTGCTCTTTTATTTGTAAATCCAGTAGAATTATAAACAACCACCACAACAGATATCTAAAGGGCAGAAGACATCTGAAACTAGCATTTGAAATTCTGAGCTTCAGATCTAAGATTTGGGGATAGATTTGGGGGAGGATAGAGACTGATAAGGGGAAAGCTGTGGCTTCCTGAACCTGAGATAATGGATGCTCAGAGTTCTGATGAATTAGAGAAGGACTATAAAAATAATGAAGGTATAGATGGCAAAATTCAGCATTCATATTAGCTATAAGGAAGTATTATTTTTGAAAATTCATGGTAAGAGCTGGACTAAAAAATGCAAGCAATGAAATGACTTCAGGGCAGAATTAATCCAAGGTATGGCTAATTAGTGTTAGAGAGGAAAAAAAGTAATGTAAAAGAAGGTAAAAATTCCCTTGAGTCCAGTTTGATTAATGCTTTCTTGTCAACAATACAAAAGATGACTTGCTATTGCCTTGTTTCAGGATGGTGTTTTTCTTTTTTTTAACTTTCCAGTTTAGTCTACAGCCTTGGAATTTTCTGGTGATCTCCCATTCAGTACTAACCAGTTCTAACTGCTTAGCTTTTGGGAATCAGCCACCTCAGGTTAGGTAGGTCAGCCACCTCTTATAGATAGAAAATATTTGTGCAAATGTATTGGAGGGGATAATTCTGAATGTTTCTTCTAGCAATAGCATCAATATCACTAAAGCAGGTTCAGCTTCCAACTTTAAGTTATACCTTACTTTATTTGGCAGGAACCGTTGGGGCTCAGCCCCTACTCATGGTGCCCCGACGACCTGGCTATGGCACCATGGGAAAACCTATTAAACTGCTGGCCAACTGCTTCCAAGTTGAAATCCCAAAGATTGACGTCTACCTCTATGAGGTGGATATTAAGCCAGATAAGTGTCCTAGGAGAGTGAACAGGTAAGTTACCATGGGTAATATTATTTTAACTTACTAATACTGACTAGCTGATGAAGTGAGATGCTTTCAGTAGCTAGTGCTGATCAGACACTCTTGTTTGAGGAGAAAATATTTCATTTGATAGTTTTCTTGACTTTTTTAAAAAAATAGCTGATTCTGAGAACATATTTTACTCTGGATCCAGGAATTTGTAGCTCGAACATACATTGTTTTACATGGACACCCACATACCGGAAAGGAATTAAAATTCATTTGTAAAAACAGCATATGTCTTTAGCATTGATAGAGCGAGTAGAACATGGTAGAAGTGAGTAGCATCTTTGTTTTAAGATTCATTAGCATTTTAAGTAATATGGGAGCAAGTGGAATTCAGACTGAAATTAAATACAACTTTTGAAAGTTAACATTCATCATGAATCTGATTTAGTCTCTTAGCACTCTTTTTGTATACTGAAATTATACTGTGGGCTTATGTCTGTAGTACTGTTAGAGCAATGTGGGTTTTTTTGAACATATATTTGCTTTACTAGATGATTCATATTTTTTAATAGTTGATAGCCAACTTTTAAAAATGCTTGTTAATATATTAATCAGAACACAAAGTCAGCCAGTTGCAGATTAGATTTGAATAGGCTAAGAGCCCTTAAATCTAAACAGGCATTCTTTTTCCACAGTGGTCAAAGAGTTGCCTCAGAGAAGACCAAGACAGAACATAAGCAGAATAGTAACCTCAAGCCCTTGTTCTCCAGCAGCTGGCTTTGAGAGGCAAATTGCCACTGTTACTAGCAATACTATATAGCAATCGTCTTGACTAAAGGCCACGAACTGCTTTGCAATGAAGTTGTTAATCTCCTTTTATAACTGTCCAAATTGGTGGCTGTTGCTGAGTCCTGTAATAGCAAATTTCAGTGTTCAACAATATACAGTAAAATAAAAAATTCTCTGTCTTCAATCAACTGTCATTCCGCCTCATTGTACAACTTATCATTCTAGTTTTATGCAAGAGCTTTCTATTCACTTTCACCGTACCATCCATGATGTTATATACATCATTCTAACTTGTCTTTTTTCTATACCAGAGAACTCCAAATCATAGGAATTTTTCCAACCCTTTTGACATTTTTGTTGTTCTTTTCTGCATCTTCTCCAATCCTAACAGTTTCATTTTTAAGGTGTAGTAAACAAAAACTGTGCACAGTGTCCATAAGCAATCCCAGTTTTAGATTTATATTTTAATAAAGGCTTTATTAGAACTAACTGGAAACTATAGACATGGGTAACTTTTTCATGTATTACAGTTTTTGAACCCATAGGTAAGAACTCTGTCTCTTGGCCCCTAAATGGTTGAAAACAGGTAATTAAACTTAACTCTAGTTTGACTTCAAGAAAACAGAATTCTGAAGTCCTCTGAATGGAACAGTTTTAATGCCAGAGGTTTATGGTGTTCTTCCTATTGAGAGATAATATATTTTGTCCACTAGGCAAATAAGGTAACCTTGTGTAAATTAAAAGGAAGATGCCTTTAGTTCAAAATCTTTTTGGTTCTGCAATATCCATATCACATGAAATCATGTTCTTGTAGCTGACTGATTTCATACTTGCTCAGGAGTTTCATCAGCTAATGTTTATGTGCTATGCAATGGGTGTCCACGGCTAGATTTTCCGTAATGCTTCCTTTATTATTTCTGTAATATTGATCCATGCTATTTAAACACTGGCCTTTAGGAGATATTGAAAATATGTGTTTTGACACTTCAGTGAATTTGGTGTGTCAAAGACAAATTGATAGAGTTGGGTTTAGATCCTATGATCATAGTCCATTGGGGTCTGTTAATGTTAAAGAATGGCATTGCTATATAATTTTTAAAAAATATAATTTTAGTTATAAATTAAAAGTGTAGATAAATAACAATTTTTATTATAAAATATTTTAAAATCATATTTTTTAAAAGGACTCTTTGCAACTTTAAGGTTATATGGCCAACAAAATTCTGTGTAGCTATGATACCAAATATATATTAATTATTTGTATTAGATTTTTGTTCCACTTTCTATTCAGGACCTCCCTCCCTCCATTTTCCCCACCACCACACTCCTTGTGGTTATGCAACAGATTAATGTTTTGTTTACCATATCTTGAAGTTTCAAGGTGAATAATATTAAACACAAAAGTCTGTTTGCTGTTCAAGAGTGACTTAGAATATTTCCTTTTCAAAAGCTGTAGACCAATGTGTCTGCTGTCAATATCTTGGAACCTAGAGAGGTTCAGAGAGCATTTAATCTCCAGTGATCTTGAAAAACAGTGCAATAACTACAAAAGTCATCATGAATTCATCACAAAACAGTCAGAGTTCTTCAGCAGTGGAACCAATGACCAAGATTGTTGGTGAGCTACTTCTGGACAGCTTTTTGTTAGGGATGCTTTAATTTGAATTAAAAATCCCTATCTTTTCCATCTCTATAATTCTCTGAACTCCTGAGAAACCATACTTTGCATCACCTAGTTTCAATAACTGAAAACATTCAAGGAGTGGCATCTCTAGAGAACCTTGATGAAGCTGCAGTCTTGAGTGGAAAACGCAGGATGTACAAAAGGATGGGAGCCAACCTAACTTAACTGTTTGTAGCTTAGAGGTTTTCCAGCTTTCCATTGCAGATGGATAAAGTGCCTTTTTACACATGCTTTGTTAACTTCAAAATTATAGTGCATTCAAAGACTCCTGTTTTTAAAGACTCTTCAGAAGCATCAAATGGTCCACGGTGTTATGGTCTAGCTAAATAGGATCCACTTTATGCTTGTATTAGCATCTTCATTAACTTCCAGTTTGTTTCAAATGTCAGTTGCAGGTCTTGTTTTTTTTTTTTAAAGAACCAATTGCTTTTCAAACTTCATAAACAAGACATTTTCTAAAGAAAATGACTACATGTTGGCTATATGTTTTTAAAAGTTGGTAAATGGGCATGAAGAGAATTATGAATTCAGAGCTGACATGAGATGATGTTCACCACTGCCTTTCAAGGGTGGCAAGGGAGGCTGCCATTCTTCTATAGTAGCTGTTAAACCTCAGAAGACAAAATAGAATGTGATCCATAAGAAAACTTTGATGTGGTAGAACAGGAGTCTTAGAATCGTCTTGAGGTATATAATAGCCAAATGTAAGTAAAACTAATGGAGCCATAGCATCTAATCTTAAAATGCGGTGGTTGATATCAAAGCTCCTGAGAAGAAGAACAGGCCCCCTGCTTCTCTTAGATGTCTACTCATGACTATAGAGAAATTACTTTTGATCTGTCCCTTCCCCCATCTGATTCAAAAGTAGATTGAAGTAGGATCAAAACATGGACTGCTTGGTTCTGGTGTGTTAAATACACTAGTCAGTAAAATTGAGAGCATTAAAATGGCCTTTCCTTCTGACAGTGAGGATTTTAGTAAGTGAATAGATTTTTTTTAAAAAAATCAGTCTCTAATAATCTAATCTGAAAGATATACTGGGAATTCAAAGCATAAATAGCATTTTTAATGTGGTAGGGAAGGAATACACAATCAGATCAGGGTAAAGATAGTTTCTAATCTACCCACACTGAAGAAATACAAAAGGTCTGTGCTTTAGAGGAAGCCAATCAGATGAAGTTGCTGTAATAAGAAATATAAGGTTATGTAAATAACGAGAAAGCTTTGCATAAGGGAATTCAGAGATGTTAGAAAACACAGGGGCATGGTATGGCTTGTGTAGTATTTAAACGCACACTGCAAGTTTTTATTATTTATTATTTTGTCTTTTCAAATAGAAAAGCTATATAAAGGTACTGAGAATACAGCTGTAGGCCTCTTCCATCTCCCTTGTGTGGTGTTCAGACTTTTTTTTTATTAATGATATAGTACTGCTTAACTCTGTTTAATAATTACAGTTAATATAATGAACTTCTTTTATTTTTTCTCTCTGAATGCCATGCTATTTAAATGCAAATATGCTTCCCCCCCCCCTTTCATTTCCCTAGGGAGGTGGTAGATTCAATGGTGCAGCATTTTAAAGTGACAATATTTGGTGACCGTAGACCAGTTTATGATGGTAAAAGAAGCCTTTATACAGCCAATCCTCTCCCTGTAGCAACAACTGGGGTAAGATAGTTACATGGTTTTTTAAATTTGTAATAGAGCGAAGGCTACAAGAAATTACTTCAGTGTTATTATTGTTAAAATTTTGTTTTGTTCAGTTTTTATACATGGGGATTTTATTTATTTAATTTACATACTACCAATTTCAACAAAGTGACTGACAACAGTTTACAGTAATAATATAAAACATCCAGGGTAAGGAACAATAAAACATTCAGGGCAACTTAGGCATTTCTTTTAAAACTAGCAACCTGTAGCAGTAGGCTCCCACTGAGAACAGTCTTAAATGAGTATTATGAATTGTTTGATATTTATTTATTTAGCAAATTTATATAGTCGCCCAGCTCACAAATGTGGCTCTGGGTAGCATACAACAAAACAGTTAAAACAAGTATAAACAACCATTAAAAGCAATTAAACATAAATAGAACTAAGGCTGTGGGAGATAACACAATTCTACATTGCCTAAACCAATAAACCTAAATCTTTTCAACAATTGCCATTGTAAATGAGGCCACCTTATTGTAAGGCCAGGTTGTGGATTTCTAGTTCTCACGATGTGCAAATACAAATATATGTAAATTTTTTTGCAAATATATTAAGTTTACAGTTCAAAAGGGAGAATGTTTTATTACAGTAGAATCTTATATCCATATTTAAGTTCAATATATTGTTTTAAATAATTTCCTTTCCATCTTTGAATTTAACTTGCTGTAATTTCCTTGTCTTCAGTATAATTGTCTGGAATTTCTTCACTGAATAGCCATAGGTCTAAGAACTGGGAAATTAAGGTCTCTTTAAATCATGTAATGGAGATTGATTAGCACAGAAATGGAAATAAAATCTGTAGGTAAATCACTTGACTTTTCACACTGAGATTGACACGTTTACTTCCCCTTCTATGACTTTTTCTCCCAATAGGTTGATTTGGATGTAACATTGCCAGGTGAAGGTGGCAAAGATCGTCCCTTCAAGGTGTCAATAAAATTTGTTTCCCGGGTAAGCTGGCACCTGTTACATGAAGTTCTGACGGGACGAACCTTACCTGAGCCTCTGGAATTGGACAAGCCAATCAGCACTAACCCTGTTCATGCTGTTGATGTGGTGCTACGACATTTACCCTCCATGAAGTAGGTTTCCTGCTATGCCCTGTGCCATTTATTTCTAAAGTTAATCTTTTGAAGAGTTTTGCTTTTAGACTGCCATGCAAGGGTTTGGGGGGATGATGAGAGCATGCATTTTGCATTAGTGAGATCACTGATAGTCTCTCAGTAGTGTTTGTTGAGCAGATTACTTCCTGTAGAAATGTACAGGAAGATTCTTGAATAATTGGAAAGGTTTTCCACAAGGATGTCATTAAGAAAAGATAAAGGGCAATGGGAGGCTTGTGGTGAATTCAACAAGTGACAGACAATAAAACACTTAAAGCAGGAGAAAGGCCAGCTGCATTGCTTGTCTTGTGTATTAGGACTGTATCTTGAAATTACAAAATATGTGTTTTTAAAGCAATTTTATATGCAGATACATTTCCAGGAGGCTGATATTTATAATGGGATTGGAGTATCCTTCACCAATCCCTTGAAAGTTTGGGAAAAAAATCCATATTCTTTGCCATTTTTATTAGTAAATTCAGTTCAGTTCAAGGTTAAATGTTCTACAGACCTGGTTTTCCCTACCTCAACATACCCCCTGCTTTTTTTTTTTTTTTTTAAAGGCAGCCCCTTGTAGGTTGTAGAGTTTGAGGGAAAAGTAAAACTCCAGATTGAGTGGTACTGAGGAAAGTGAGGTGTGAAACACTCTTCTTTTTGATTTTTTCTTCTGCCATGAATTCATTGGGTAATTCAAGCAAACTATTTTCTCTTAGCATGTTCTCTTTCTCAGTTTTGGGGGAAAAAATAGGTGTATATCACCAGGTGATAAACCCAAATCCTTTATGTGAAGCCCTTCCACAGACAGAAGGTGCTAAACCCAGCTATTTTTCATTCCTGATTAATAATTCACTCTACTTGTATTAGATTTCAACTGACATAATTCCTAGCACAACTGTAGAGCATCAAGCTGAGGAAAGCTCTACTAGAAGATCTTGTCTAAAAGTGTATTTTCTGTTTGCAGGCTCAAAATGAGACCTAACAATTAGCAAATCCTTTTAATTGAAGTGGGGTTTTTGAAGTGCTGTCTTTTGCTTTATTGTCTTTATTTTTATTATTGTTTATTGTTTTATTATTTATTGTTATTGTGAACCACCAGGCATTCGTGTAGATTATGATGACCCATTAAATAAATGAACCTGGCCCTGTCTCTACGTAGGTATACACCTGTAGGCCGCTCCTTTTTCTCTGCTCCAGAAGGCTACGATCACCCGCTGGGAGGTGGCAGGGAAGTATGGTTTGGATTCCATCAGTCTGTTCGGCCAGCCATGTGGAAAATGATGCTGAATATTGATGGTAACCACCAGTTCTGTATTTATAAAAGATGGCTGTTGTGTAAGGGTATGAAAATGCATTCATGCATGTGCGCATACACACACAGTTCATTTTGGTGTTTTGTAAGTAAAAGGCCTTCTGTTTTACAAATCTCAGTTTTCTACAGTGCCTTCTATAAATTAGGGAAACAAAACAGACATTATTTTGCCTCCTGCTGGGAAATAACAGGGGTGCCTCTGTCAGATTTGTAACTGGAGGTATGAATGTATGTTGCAATTCTGAAACATATTACCATGCCTGAACCTCAATCCTTGCTCATTTTTTTCCTCGGAATTAACCCAGGGAAGAATAAATTGCATTCACACTTCAATAGTCTACATTTTATTCTGATTCCCATGATAAAACAGTTTCTGGAGAAATGCAGAAATATTGAATGCGTTCTCTCATAAATACACTTTAACTTTCAAGGGTAATTTTTGTTCAGCTATCTTGAGGATGTATTCTTAAGAATCTTAAGGAATGTTTTGCAGGATTAAATTATGACCTGCATAATTTTGTATTTCTTGGAAGAATCCTAACATCTGTTGGTTTCTAAGTGGTCAGTCATTGGGTCATATTCCATTCTGTCTTTATCTCTTCCTTCAGCCCATCTCACTTGGGTAATGAATATGTATGGCAGCTGTTTTGGATTGTATAATTGTACAATATTATAATTGTACAATGTATTGGACACAATACAAATCAGATTAGGAAACTGAAATTCAGTCAATATAAGTCAATGTAACAAAGTTGTAATTAAGTTTTCCACGTGACTTCCCCTAGGAAGCATACACACTTTTATCTGTGTAGTTCTTCAGGTATGCTAACAATATTTGTTTCTAGTGACTTTACTGTTTTCTGTGAAGAAAACCTTCAATATTGGGTAAACACACATACTGTTCAGGTACTGTATTTGCTAATATTCCAGTAAATGAATGATCAAAACTTTGGATTTGATAAATACAGTTTTTAACCATGTAATGGCACTTCATTTTCTAAATAATTGTCTATTTTTCGTTATCTGGAAAAAGTGTCTCCAGTATTGATATAGGACATAAAATTGTGTCTGTGAGCCAGGGAGTTATCAATGAGATTAAACATGCCAAATCATTTCCCCATTGAAAAAAAAACCAAGAGAAAACCAACAACTGCCATTTAATAGCTTTCCTGGGAAAATTCCATTCAGGCAAGTTTACTGAAAATGTAAATTTGTAAAAATGCTTAATTGTGCTTGTTAAAATAGAAGCCTCATCCTATGACATTGGAAGTGTTCTTCATTTAAACACTGCACACTTCCAGCCTACAAGCCACCCCGTTGTGGTTAACAATAGAACTGATAAATAATAATGAAGAATAATAAAAGAACCCAACTTTATAAAAGTATAAAATTGTATACAATCATGAACAAGTGTCACAAAATTACTGCATCAATGCAGTAAGCCACAAAACAATTAAAAATAGATAACAAATACATGAGGTCAGCAATTCATTGACCGGCAAAATAAGCACAGCTACTGGAGAAAGCTAAAGAATAAAAATTTGATAATTTTCCTTGAAACATGAGAAAGACTGGACAAGGTGGGAGTGAGAATTCCAGAATGTTGGAGGCACCCTCCGTTGGTTCAAAAATGAGCTTCGGGGGCAGCACATATAAAAGGTCCTCATCTGCAAAGTTTAGCTCCTGGAAAGCAGCAGATGGAAGGCCTGAATGGTACAGCTTAGCTAAGACAGATGTTGAAAGCTCCTATCTGAGTACCCCTGATAGAAGCCTGGTTGCTGTATTTGGACCTGTTGCATTTTCCTGACCTCCTTTAAAGGCATCCCTGAGTAGAGTTTTTAGCACTGGGTTTCCCACAAATTGTGTTGTGCCATGGGTAACAGGTAGACCCCATTCCCGCTGTATTCCACTCCTGTAACGGATAGCTCTTGACACTGGGCTGGCCAGTTCATCTATCTGAGGTGTGCATCTGTAGCTTACTTTCAGTAGATTGCTGCAAAGAAGTTGCTCTGCTGTGCATGAAACCCCAATCCAGAATCAGGATGTTTACAAATGATTTCATGCAGAGCTTATTGAACTAGTATAATCAGAAAGTAGCCATTGCATGGGTAATGGTAGCCAGGTGCAGAGGAATGCAGAGATAGCCTTGAAGAAAAAGTGCAGCAGGTATCACAAAAATATCAGCTTGGCCTGGAAAGGTAGAATGGGGTGAGGAAGAAACTCAAGATTGCCCTGCCTTAACATTCTTTGGTATAAGAGGTAGGGAAAGAGAAGCTCTGCCAATCTTCCAGGAATCACAGTATCAATATCAGTAAAGTAGAGTTCTAGTATTTCCTGTGGTGGTTCGTGACATAGTCTACCTCAAAAGGCTGACACTGGGTCAGCCCTCCTAAAGAAATAGCCCATCCACAGAAGAATGATGGTGCATCATTCACAGATGGAAATAAGTACTCCTAGCCACCACACTGACCTGAGGACTTAGGGGACAGAACAGATCTAGGAGGACCCCCTACTGCTGGTAAACCTCAAGTGTGTTTTTAATAAAATCATATTGGTGAACAGTTTGGTAGTGATGAGTGGCTGGATCTGGCAAGTATTACTGAAACCTGGTTAGATGAAATCAGGGGTGTAGGCTTCACAGAGATTTGTCATCCTTAGTTTTGGATCCTGCAGCAGCTGTGGTCCCTAGGAAGGGGGAGTGCCAATGATCTTGAAAGATAACTTAGCTGTGACCAGGAGTCCTGCTCTGGAGTGATGGGGTGTGAATACCTGTCTGCAAGGTTGGCCTGAGGGACAGGTTGAGGGTCCTGTTTGTCTGTTGCCCATGTTGATGCCAGACAAGATCCCTGCAGGAGCTTCTAGAACACATCACCAGGCATTGGGATTTTTTGGCTTCTGGTGGTTCTGGTTCTGTGGTTTAGAAGCTGCTAGACCTAAACTATGGCTAGATCATTTAAAACAGTATTCTACTTTATAATGAAGTAGTTCCTTCTCTCCAGTTCTCTCAGACCAACATAAAGGCTAAGCGGTGTTTAACTTGCTCTCTCTAAAAGAAATTGTTTAACGTTAGCCTGAAATTTTAAATTGCTGTGGAAGTATTTATTTTATTGATTTATTGTGTTTATGTCTAGCCTTTCCTCAAAAGTTCAAATCAGGATATGTGGTATCCCCTTCCCCAGTATTGGTCCCAGGCCTGGGGTTGATATTTGTCATTGTTTAATGGCCCCTGTTTGTTTTCTGGGGTTTGTTAGCAGAGTATTTTAGTTTGGGCTGCCTGTTGTTTTAATGATTTTTAGTTTTGTATGCCACCCAGAGTCCACTGGAGTTTGATGGCTAATAAATTTAAATAAATAATCTTTATAACATTCTTGTGAGGGAAGAAAGGCTCAGATATAGCAACTAGCCAAACATCAGCCAGGTTGCTCCATGATTAAGTGGGAATTGAGTGTATGATTTTGTATTTCCAATATTGACCACAATCATTTACTGAGATTCCAGATTAAATTAATTCTTATTTGGTTGGATTCTGGACCTCACCTTCATTCAAAAAAGGAATTCCAGATCACAGAGTGAATATTAGGTCCAGTAAAAACAAAATAAATTTGAATCAGCTGAAGAATATTGAAAAGCATAAAACTATTTCAGCCATCCCGAAATACTATTATATTAAAATGCTTTTGTCCAAAAACTGGAGCTGGAAAGAATGTAGTGTATACACTTAAATATTGGAGTTGATAAGAGAACGCGGAATCCACTTAGCAATAGCAAAGTCAATATTTATTCATGATATAATTTAAGTGTGGGGATGCCACTCTAAATACAAGACAAGTTTCCTACTTAGTGATTGTGTCAGTGAAGGAAACTGTTTAAGTGGCGTATCAGTCTTTGTATAATCATTCTCTCACAACCAAATATGTTAAAAATTCCCAGTGTTACAGACTGGCATATTTGATGTCATGTTTTCCACTGCATCTTGTCTTGATGCCAGCCTCTGAAACAGAATAAATTAGAAGAAAAACAAAGAATACCTGGGCTTTGTAGGAGGAGAGCTACAAAAGGAGCTCTGACAGCACTTTTCTGACTAACACATTTTATTAAAAGGCAGGAGCTTTTGTGAAATGCAACTTACAAAAACTTAAGCCTTTTAATAAAATGTGTTAGTCAGAAAGGTGTTACCAGACTTCTAAAGAATACCTGAGATGAAATATACACCCCCCAGTTGATGAGATCCTTCATTTTAGAGATTGTATGACCAGAAAGAAACTATTTCACTCTTCACAGCTTTGAAGAACATTTATTTCCTTAAATTTTATTTTTCTCTAGTTTCTGCCACTGCCTTCTACAAAGCACAACCTGTAATTCAGTTCATGTGTGAAGTTCTTGATATTCACAACATTGACGAACAGCCACGACCTCTGACTGATTCTCACCGGGTAAAATTCACCAAAGAGATAAAGGGTAAGTTAAAAATGTAGCACTGATCCACACAGTGCTATTCTTAAATGCTGCAAGAGGTGCTTGCTTAGATCTCAGAAGTCTCATTGATCGAAAACGTGTAATGGCATATCGTTTTTTGTACCACATAGTGACTAATTAGCATGGTATGTGTGTGATGCATAATGGATTTGTATTCTTAAAAATGTAACCTCTCCCAGTAAACAATGCAAGGATTTTTCCAGCTGTCTGGACTGCAGAGATTTCAGTGTGCATTGCCAGAAGGCTCCGTTGGCAGCACTGTTGCGCGCTGTGTCTTTATCTCTGGCTTCCTAGCCACTGTTGTAGCATCTGCATCATCTCTGCTTGACTTTTACTATTGTCAGCTACCACAGTGCAGCTTCCTGACAAAACTAGTTTTGTTATATGCCAGCTAAACAGTCACATTACAAATGTGCCCAGTGTAAGACATAGTGAGCATTGAATTATAAATGACAGAAATGGTGTGTACAAATAGAACCATTTGAGATATTTCTACTTGTTTCATTTTCTCCCTGATTCAGTCAACAATCAAAATATTGTCTTGTCTGGTGCAAGGGTTAAGATGTTGGACTAAAATCTGGGACCCAAAATCAGGTCCAGTATCAGCCATGGAAACACAATAGATCACTTTGGCCAATTTATTCTCTCTCAGGCCAACCAACTTTGTTGGAGATTGTTGTGGGAAAAATTAGAGGAGAGAGGATGAGCTCCAGGATGAGCTCCTGGAGAAAAGGCAAGAGGTACCAATAAATAAATAAAAATATTGCCATTATTGGAATTGGGAGAAAGCCACAACTTGTGAGGATATATTCTGTGTGTACTTGAAGCTACTTTGGATATTTTAAATGAAAGGATGCATATACATATTTTAGATTAGCAGCAGTAGTAGCTTGCCCTTTTTTTCAGAGAATGTAAAGAGAAACACTTTCTTTTGATATTTGTCATTGCTTCAGACAAAGCAGGTTTGCTGATTAGCCTCCATTTCATTTCTGATTATCAGTGCTCTGCAGTGGCATTTGGAGTAGCAGCTTTGGTTCGGTTCCTTTATGGCAGGCCTCAGCAGTGTTTTTTCCGGGACAGTATGCCATGGTGTGATCTTGTATGAAGAGGGATGTAAAAAGAAGTAAAAGACCTCAAATGTTGCAGGTCCAGAAAGTCTTACATTTTGATACTCTACCCCCCTTTCAAGGTCTTATATGTTCTCACTTGAAATCTTACAAAAGTGTAGCCATTTTAAAAATATGTGTACACTTGGCTTGTGTGGATCCTGTCTGGCCAATTCTGCACTGTGAGAAGAAACATGATTATGGATTCTTTGATTTAGTATCATATTTGCTGTTTCATTTCCTTTTAGCATTCATAGGCTATGGCTTCCTTCCGCACTGGAGATGGACAGACTTTTGAGAAGGAAGGAAGTCATTGTTCTCTGCAGTGTGTCCACTCACTCACAGGTAGTCCTTGACTTAGGACTATTCATTTAATGACTGTTCAAAGTTACAGCAGCACTGAAAAAAGTGATTTCCCACTGGTCCTCTCGCTTTTGACCATTGCAGCATCCCTGCAGTCATGTGATCAAAATTTGGGCGTTTGGCAACCGGCATGTATTTACAATGGTTGCAGCATCCTGGGGTTACGTGATTGCCATTTGCAACCTTCCCAGGGAGCTTCAGGCAAAGTCAATGGAGGAAGCTGGATTTGCTTAATGATCACATGATTTACTTAATGACTACAGCCAAAAAGGTCATAAAATTGGGTGCAACTCACTTAATGACTGCATTGCTTAGCAACAGACGTTCCAGTCCCAATTGTGGTTGTAAGTTGAGGACTACCTATATTCATTTTAATCAAAAATTGTATTAATTTTTACTAAATAGTTTTACAGGTTTTTGATAGTACTGGAATAGGAAAAAAGCCACCCATTAACCCAAACATGGTTCTCTCTCAAAATTTGTATTCCTTGCATAAAGGAGTTAACATGATGGCTCTATTTGTCTTGATTTTTCTAAGTTTGGACTTTTAGAGCTTTATTTCCCCAGATATGTCAAGCAGGGAGGAAGCATCAGTAGGAAAAAAAATGCCTTCAGGTACTGTCTGTACTCTTTGTGGTGGGAGAAAGAAAGTGCCATTTGCCGATATCAAAATCAACTTGTCTACATAGCCCAGTGGGGTTTCCTAGATATCCGAGCCTTTAGCTGGGCCAGCTTTGGGGAAGTTCAAGCTAGCACATTAACATTCATGAGACTGATTTTTGGATTTGGCACACATAGAAAAGATACATTTAAGTCACCTTTTTTTCCTATGATGATAGGCTACCTGTGCCCCCTTTTTTGTAAGCCCTGGAGCCCTCCAAGACTGGGCCATTGAAATTTAGCAGAAACCGTCAGATAGCGGTGTAATTTTTCATTCCTAATATAAGAAGTAAAATAGTGGATTAATCCTTCTGATTAACACACCAGTCATCACAGCAGTAACATAGCAATCCCATAAAATTGAGGAAAAGGGGAGGAGCCCAACATTCTCATTTTGGTGACATCAGTGCTTGGGGCTGAAAAAAATGTACAAAAGGGAACTTTTTAAAAAGCAAGCAAAGCCATCACTGCAAAATATTGCCTGGTCCAGTTTTGTAGGAAGGCTTAGGGGCTACAGATCTGTGGGACTATATTAGGAATGTCTAACCATTCTAATTCATTTCCTCCAAGAATATATGTAAAAATTATAGCAAATCTTATGCAAGTGATGAATTTTTGTACATATGTCCGATGGAAAGTGGAAAGTATTAACGTGATTTGTCCAAGGACCAGTTGGAGGGGTTTCATCTCTTCCAGATCCATATTTTTGCATTTGTAATGATGACTATTGAAAATGGATCCTTGCTTTGTAAAGCAGCTCCATAATAAGAAACCCTTATTCTGCTATCTTTCTTCTGTTGTAAAATAGCTTGTGTCTGTTCAGGCATTCTCTGACATCAGTATTTTCCCTCTCTTGTTTTCATCCAGGTCTGAAGGTTGAAGTGACTCATTGTGGAACAATGAGGCGGAAATACCGCGTCTGTAATGTTACACGGAGACCTGCCAGTCATCAGACGTAAGTACATGGTTAAACTACACAGTTATCACACTTGGCTAGAATATAATACGTAGAATATGGGAGGAAAAAGTATCCATAGAGTTACAGACTTGTGCAAATTAACTATTCTTTCAATTCCGCTTTCCAGATTTCCATTGCAGTTAGAAAACGGTCAGACTGTGGAAAGAACAGTAGCACAGTATTTCAGAGAAAAGTACAACCTACAGCTGAAATACCCTCATCTTCCTTGTCTACAAGTGGGACAGGAGCAGAAACACACCTATCTGCCTCTTGAAGTAATATATTTAATATAGCAATTTTTCAAACAAGATCCCAGAATCTTTCATTTGTGTATTTGAAAAAGATTTTTTTAATTGCATACATTCTGTATATGTGAGCTTTCCTGTGAACTAAAGATAACATGCATCTAAAAAAACCTTTGCTCACAAAAACTTGGAAAAATATGTTCTAATATATTTGTTAGATTTTTAAGGAGTCAGTATTCTTTATGCCCAGAATTTTCCCTGAAACTCTAAGCTAATATAAAAAGAACACATTAAGACAATATTAAGCCAAAACAAAAATAATGTGACTTTTGGCGTACTGTAGCCTTCTGAAATTTGCAGTTGCAGCCCATGGGATGATGCTAAATTGGAAATTTTGGTTTGTAATCACCAGATCAGAGCTTCCATTGTTCCTGTATCAAGCTGAGAAACACTGGATGTAGAAGCTTTCCGTTTTGTTTAAGTGTAATAGCATCTCACCACTTGAAGACCTGAAGGACCAAGTTAGGGATTGATCATCCTGGAGAAAATCTATGTGGTTGCTAAGGATTGACACTGACCTGATGGCACTTAATCAATTAAACAATAGTATCCAGCCAATTTATAAAAGTATTATCGATGCCTGTAGAACATGCTTCTCCAACCTTTGTGCCCTTCAGTTCCCAGACTTCTCAGCCATGGTCTTCATGCTCCCTGGGAAATTCTGGCAGTTGAACACCCATCTGCAGGGTGCCATGTTTGGAAGACAACAGAGTCATAGCAAGTTATTTTGGCGAAGTGGAGTTTACATAGTATATAAGAAACATATTTGACTAGGTGCTCTGTTGTTGAGCTGTATCCCTCTCTTTCAGGCATGTGCAACTGATAATGGCATGCAGATCATGTGGGGAAATGTCTATACCACTGTAGTTCTTCTCTTTGGGAGCTGTTTTCCAGGAATAGTTTGAGAACCTTTCTGCCCGGTCACAGTTGCACAGTTGTTCATTGAGTGTCATAAGACTAATGCATAATATTTTTACAGGTTTGTAACATCGTGGCAGGCCAGCGATGTATTAAGAAGCTTACAGACAATCAGACATCAACAATGATAAAAGCAACAGCCAGATCTGCTCCAGATAGACAAGAAGAAATCAGCAGACTGGTTAGTTTGCCTCGGAATTAGAAAAATTACTAAAACGAGCTGGAAGGATCATTGAGGATCCAGTATGCGTGACCCTGTTTGTGTCCTCCTCACATCCCAAATATCTCCTCTCTTTTTTAACCAAATCAGTTTACTGTTGTAGAACTTAGTATTGAAGTCAGTAATACTTATGCCAATGTGATCTTTCAGTTTTTCCTTTTTCATACATTTGCAAACATTTCTAAAATTCTGTTTTCGCTTTGTCATTATGGGGTACTGAGTGTAGATTAATGAGGAAAAAAAATGAATTTTAACGATTGTAGTATCAGGCTGCAACATAACAAAATTGAAAAAAGTGAAGGGGGTCTGAATACTTTCTGAATGCACTGAACCCCAAATTATGTAATTATTAATTTAATTCTTTCAATTTAGGTGCCACTCAACTCCAAAATGGCACTGGGTGGCTCACAACATGGCAAAGCAAATACAGTGCAATATAATTCAAGAAGACAAAATCAACAAAATTAAATAGGATAATAGCAAAATAAAGAAAAGATGGTGAATCTGGCCAGCAGCCCAAAAAACATGTATCAACAAAACTTGCAAGCGGCTCAAACCACTCTAACCCAGTCGGTCCGACAGCCAAGTCTTCAAGGCTGTCTGGAACACTATCAGGGTGGGAGCCACCCAGATCTCAGGGGAACTTCATTCCAGAGGACAGGAGTTGTGACAGGGAAGACATGACCCTGTTTAATTGAAGGGAGCTGAAACATGCCAAAATGTATCGTATCAGCCAGGCAGACACTGCAAGACATAGAAGGTCCCTCAAACAGCCAACCAATATGCCGTGTAGGATTTTACCAATAGAAGAGAATATATGTAGCTCAGGGTTGAAGCGTAGAGTCCTTGGTGTTCTCTGAGCTTAGTGGTTTTCTTGCAGATGTTTTGTTACCTGGCTAGGTAACATCTTCAGTGCATTCCTTGTTTTCCAACACAGGACTAAAAGTACTTTTTTTTTTTTTTAATTTGCTCTTGTTCATGACCACATAAAGGATAACATACATGATTAAATTACATTCTGTGCCATTTATTCTCTTTCCCATCATAGGTTTGTGAGAATGTGCATTGTTTCATATAATATTATCCACCCCAGTTAAGGAAGCTGGAGTGGTAGGACCTTATTAGAAATCTGCTGTTACAACATAACTGTTGTCCTCTCTTTATCTCAGGTGCGAAGCGCAAATTACGATGCTGACCCATTTGTTCAGGAATTTCAATTTAAAGTGCGTGATGAGATGGCTCACGTGACAGGGCGTGTGCTCCCAGCTCCCATGTTGCAGTATGGAGGGCGGGTAAGAAACGCTTCTCTGGATTTGTTCTCACATAGTAAGTGGATTTGTAGCTTTGGACTGTCTTGATTAGTGATTTCATTTTCCTAGTCCCTGTCTACGTTTATGCCGCTATGGCATAGCATCTAGTGCACATTGTGTAAACTGCAAGTATATTGATATTTCTGTTTATTTATTTAGAATCGAACAGTAGCAACACCAAGCCATGGTGTGTGGGATATGCGTGGGAAACAGTTTCATACAGGTGTGGAAATCAAGATGTGGGCCATTGCTTGCTTTGCAACACAGAGGCAGTGTCGTGAAGAAATACTAAAGTAAGCCTATTGTTCAAGCTATAAGCTGCTTTCCTCTGCTCTTAAATTTGATAGCATGGCTGCATTACTGATTCTCTGCTTCTCGGTTTATCCTTGATCTCTGAAAACATCGTTGCTGTTCAAAGAAACATGATAATGTGCCATCAAGTCTGTGTCAGCTCTTAGTGACTACATAGATAGATTTTCTACCATCTGTTCCTAGCCTGATCCTTCAGGGCTTCTAGCAATGCATCCATCACCAGTGTGCCCATCATCATCCATAACTCAGTCCATCTACCTTGCTACTGGTCATCCTTTTCTTCCCTAACCCTAACCCTTTCCCAGCGTTATAGACTTCTCCTGAGAGAGAGATCTTTGCATAATGTGTCTGAAATAGGATAATTTGAGCCTGGTCATTTGTGCCTGGAGTGAAAACTCTGGGTTGATTTGTTTGATGATCCATCATTTTGTTTTCTTGTCTGTCCACAGTATTCTCAGGAGTCTTCCCCAACTCCAAAGTTCAAAAGTGTCAATATTCTTTCTATCCTGCTTCTTCAAAGTCCAGCTTTCACTTCCACAAAGTGTGATAGGGAATACCATTGCTTGCATTATTCTGAAGGTGTTCATTGGTACTCTGTCAAATGCTAGTCTGTGGCACATTTCTTGATTGCTTGTTCCTTTACTGTTTCTGAAAGATTATTCTACAATTATTTATATGTAATCTTCCTCAATCCATTATTGTGGCAAAGGGAAAAGGAAAGGGGTATTTGATTTTGTATTGTATCAACCACACCTTTCTCTCTTGTTAGCAGTTTGTCCTTTAATTATACCTGCTATTATTCAGAATTAGATTGGGTGGTTAATGCTAGCCCATTATTATCTTTGGCTTCAAAACTGGCTGAAACTAATTCTCATTAATGATATAGCCTTCAGCTCTGGTTATCGCCCTCTCTACACTAGCTAAGTGATCTGTTAACCCTCACTTTTAGAGAAAAGGGGAACAAATATGCATGATTTCTAGTTGTGTGGATGCTAGTATTCACTGTTCATCCAGTGTTTGTTTGTTGCCAGGGGTTTTACAGACCAGCTGCGCAAGATTTCTAAGGATGCAGGGATGCCAATCCAGGGTCAGCCTTGCTTCTGTAAATACGCACAAGGTGCTGACAGTGTGGAGCCCATGTTCCGACACCTTAAAAACACCTATTCGGGACTCCAACTCATCATAGTCATCCTGCCAGGGAAGACACCGGTGTATGGTAAATAAATATCCAAATGCTTTGTATGCTTGTTTTAAATTGCCCTGAGAAAACTTGAGAACAAAAGCAAATAATCTTAGAATAAGTAGATGCTGTAAGAAGCTAGGGCTGAGGGCACAGCAAGTCAGGGTAACAAGGGGAATGCAAGTTTTTAAAAGTCTTGTTATGTTATGGGGGCTGGGAAGAGGATAAGTTAGGGGTAAAGTTGTTCAGGAGGTCAGTTAAATAAACCTCTTGATTGGAAGAAGAGCCTCTGTGGGAAAACAGACTTTGCAATAATGTATTTGGGAGAAGATAAAGCTTTCCACTCTGTTTTGTTTTTTGCATCATCCATTTCTACTCTCATCATAGATTGTAAACTTTTTTCAGATATTAGCTGGCAATATTTCCTTAATGTTTTCAGAGAATTTTGTGTGGATAAACCATAAAAACAAGGAAGGAAACAACAACACAAATAAATACTTGTAAAGTGGTCTTGCTTTTCAGAACTTTGTTTATATGAAGGGGATCTTCTGAAGAAGACTTTGAGACCTTTGAATTTTTATAAGAAGTAGAGGGAGAGCTGGCTGGGATTTTTCTTCTGTTAATCTCCCTCATTAAATTGAACTTCCTTGTTTTTGTTTCATCTTACTCCTCAAAACTTCTAGGAAAGATTAGCCCCAGCAAAATGCACATCAGGAGAGCTTGGCTAGCCTTTCCTCCCCACCATCGGTTTTGTTTCAAGACTGTCCGGACTTTTTTCCTTTGTTTTCAGAAAGGGAACATGCTATTCAAATTGGTAAACTGAGAGAACTGATTTGCTTCTTCATTTAGACTGAGCCCCTTCCCAACCTGCTGTCCTCTAGATATGTTGGATTTAAATTCCCATGAGTCAAAGGCTATGCTGACTGAAGATAATAGAAACCACAATCCAGCCCATTTGGAGGGCATAGGCTGGGAAGGGCTAATCTGACTGTGTTGGAGGAACTGGGCATAGCTTTCAGTAAGCAGATACAGTACTGCAAGGTCAGATTTTAGAACTGTTCCTTAGAACTTTGAAGACTCTTCACATTAATGCTTGTTTCTTAGCGGAGGTGAAACGTGTGGGGGACACACTTCTGGGGATGGCTACTCAGTGTGTTCAAGTCAAGAATGTCATAAAAACGTCTCCTCAGACCCTCTCTAACTTGTGCCTAAAGATTAATGTAAAACTGGGAGGAATCAACAACATCCTTGTACCTCATCAACGGTAAGAAATCTTCCTTAATGTGTTTGTAGAATTTCGTATAAGAGTACATGGATCGAAACTGAAAAACTTTGGGGAATTCTGATGGTGCAAGCTTACAAAACCTACAGGGCTATTTGGTCACTTCAGTAGTCAAAATAATTTATAAAATTTATAAAATAATTTATAAATTTTATCTTTATAAAAATAATGAGGATTAAAAAAAACCTTAAAAAATCATGTTGGTTGCCTTGAAGTATTTTTGACAATCCAGTAGGAATCTTTAAAAATATGCTGCTATAAAAACTTGCACACCTGAGAAGAGGCATTTTCAGGCAAGGAATAAACGCTCTAAGATGGTGCTTATTTTAGCATAGGGGGCATCCCCTAAAACAGGGTTCCTCAACCTTGGCAACTTTAAGACGGATGGACTTCAACTCCCAGAATTCCCCGGCCAGCAAGGGGAATTCTGGGAGTTGAAGTCCACCCGTCTTAAAGTTGCCAAGGTTGAGGAACCCTGCCCTAAAATGAAAGATTATGCTTTGTTTCACTTGTAAATGTAATGTATTTTTTTTCAGAGAAACTAAATTCTGTAACATGCAGTTGCTAGCCATGAAATTCTTTACATCCCTAGCTGTACAACAGAAGTATCTGCCTTTCTTTCCTTCCAAAATGTGAGGTGCGTGTAACCCAGGACCTGCTGACCATCATTTAGAGATTAATACTGCGGTTGATTTGTCCCTTTTTTTAAAAGACCTTCTGTGTTCCAACAACCAGTGATCTTCTTGGGAGCAGATGTTACTCATCCACCTGCTGGGGATGGAAAGAAGCCTTCCATTGCTGCTGTAAGCTACGTTATTTATGGGTCTCTCTCTCCCCCCCTCCCCCCCAATAAATTGAATGAGAATGGTGAGGAACTTGGATGAGACAGAATGAATGTGCTTATGAGGTTGGATTGCTTTAAACTAGCTCTTTAATTTGTCTTGTGGGTTCACCAGCCATTCTTTCTGCTTAGTTTGCCATTGTGCGTGGATTAAAACTGTTCTCTGGTACAGGTGAATAATTTTGAGGGTTACCTGTAATTTCTATACACTTGGCTTCTGTGAACCATTGTATTTAACTTGCACTTTCTTGTCCATCTATCTTATTAAGGAGCAAAAGAAAGTTAATTTTTAAAACTCTGTTGTGTACTAAGTTGTCACCATTTATGCGCTGAGCATTGCCAATGATACGGATAAGTTATGGGGTGTGGACGCACCTTTCAGATCAGCAGTGCTATCAGTTTAAGTTCTTCTGGGTCTTTGTCATGAGTGACATATTTGTGCATGTCAGAATATGCATGCATTTGTGACGTGTTGATAAAGCACAGAGCAGGCATGTAATTCTTCTTCCCCAAAATGATACCAGATGGATAAATGTTTAGATCAATAAAAATACTCCATTTTGAAAATAAATCATTAAGATGCTAGACTAAGAGTGGAAAGGTCAGATTCAAGCTCATCCTGAGCTAGAATGGCTCTCTAGTTGACTTGTGAGTCTTAATCCTATTTCCCTCACTGGGTCATTGTTGATGAAATTGTGGGGGAGGGTATGCTGACTCTTGCTATCGGAGGAAAGATAGGATAAGAATCTAACACATGCATTCTAAAACTTCAATTTAAGTGACAAGTCTAAGCAACAACCATAAAAAAATTTAGTTATTTATTTATTAGCTGAACGGCCATAGAGCAAAGTGGTACTGCAATCAGCACAAATTGAGAGGAAGAAAGGCAGACAAGCAGCTGAGTTTCGTAACTGACCTACACATCAGGGACCAAATATGGTTTAAGTGAATCAGGGTGTCTGCAGGACAGCACATATAAAACACAGAGTTTTGATCACATTGTCATGGCTTCATCTTGAGTTTTTTTATCACATCCTGTGGAGAACCCTGAAGTGAGCGAAGCCCAGCAGAGACTAGTAAACATTGTCATGGCTAGCAGACTCCTGTACTGAAATTAATAGAAGAAAAGAGACAGTAAGAGATTTTCATAATCTATTTCAAGCTTTTTACTGTTCCCTAAAATCTTTCTTCCTCTTTACACAGTTCCATTATACAGGGAAATAATCTTTTCCCTTGGCCAAAGAAAGGACATTTGAAACATGGTCCCTATGGAACCATCATTTTCATGTATCTCTTTTGCTTTTAGGTTGTAGGTAGCATGGATGCTCATCCAAGCAGGTACTGTGCCACAGTGAGAGTCCAGAAACCCCGCCAGGAGATCATCCAAGACTTGGCCTCCATGGTTAGAGAACTTCTCATCCAATTCTACAAATCAACCCGTTTCAAACCCACACGAATCATCTTCTATCGTGACGGAGTTTCAGAAGGACAGTTTCGACAGGTCTTAATATCCGTTTATCTCACAATTATGTCCTGCATAGTTAACAGGGCATTTCAAAGGAAATAACGATAACATTCAAAAACTAGTTTAGTGGGAGAGTGCCAAGGAACTTAAATCTTGCATTCATAACAAGAAAAAAAAATGAAAATAAAAACATAATGAGCCCTTGAACACTATCAAGATCCCTACTGTCAGCATCACTGCCACCGGAAGGTTCTTAAAATCTGTCAACAAGGGCATTGCTTGAATGACTGCTATGTAATGCACTATAGTCATGTTGAATAGGGCTTGCCCTTGCATTTATCGTTCATCATTTTCCATGCCCCTAGCTTGGGAACATCCTTTTGAACATCTTTTCCATTTGGTTTGCTGTAAATGTTTGGACTGAGTCCAAGAAGATCCAGGTTCAAATCCCACTTGATCATGAATCTCACTGGGTGACTTTAGGTCGGTTACTATCTTTTAACCCAATCTACTTCACAGGGATGAAGTGGAGACCATGTATACCTTTTGCTCTTGGAGAAAAGGTGGAATATACATGTAATAATGATAATGGGCAGATAAATTTAAAAAGTGCCAATTGTAACACAGACAATTTAGTCCGTTCTTTGTTTTCTATTGTCTAGTCAGTTATTTGTTCATAAGAAGAGATAGCTATTCCGTTTGGTCAAGGTCAGGGTTTGCACAAAAAGTATTTTGAAAGTTGACATGCAGTGTCTTATCAGTTAAAATCCCTCAGTTATTCTCAATAATGAATTGTGTTTAGGATAATTCCAAGAGTAATGTTAGGACGAATAATGTTTACTTACAAGAGATGGAAATATTGCAAAGAGTTGGGATATTCTATATTAACAAAGCAGTGGATACAGATCTTAAGTGTGTTTCCTATGACCTCGGGATGAGATTAATTCAACAAAAGAACTTTTTAAAAGTTGACTCCTCAGAGAAATTTAAAAGGGCTAGTCGCCAACCTCATCCAACAAGAATATACAGTGATGGAAAGGGCAGTTACACTTTCATTATAGTCTTGCCTGTTTTGGTTTAATGCCTATAAGTTTGTTAATAAGTTTGTTAATATTGTCAGCATATTGTAAGTTTAAAAGTGTGAATGTGATTTTAAATTATAAATAAAAAATGGTATGGAGGTACCAAGCATGACAAAACAGAATCACCCTTTTACAATGGCAAACCATCACAAATTCACTGTCCCAGACTGATTATATGAGTTTGCTATGTACAAACTGACTTTTTATAAAAGGAATGGAAAGGCTGACCAATAATATTCATGTGGTCAAGGTTTAAACATGTTCTAAAACTGAGCCATTGTCTTGTACACAGTAACTGTAATCTGTCTAGACACTTTCCTTTAACTATGTTACTGCAGAAGAGTAACATATGCCTCTCCCAAGTAGCCTTCCTCTAGAACAGTGTTTTTCAACCTTGGCTGCTTTAAGATGGGTGGACTTTAAGTCCTGTGGCTGGCTGGGGAATTCTGGGAGTTGAAGTCCACCCATCTTAAAGTTGCTAAGGTTGAAAAACACTGCTGTAGAAACTTGAGGCTGAAAAATTAGAAATATTGTGTTTGTTTTTCAGAACAGAAATCTGATTTAAGTTTTCATGCTTGTCGCTGTTTGAGAGTAGGCTAAACATTTGATTCTTCCATTATAGGTGTTGTATTATGAGCTGCTGGCAATTAGAGAGGCCTGTATCAGCCTGGAAAAAGACTATCAGCCTGGCATAACGTATATTGTTGTTCAGAAGAGGCATCATACGAGGCTGTTTTGTGCTGATAGGACGGAAAGGGTAAGACTTGTCCCATGTCAAAGCAGTTCTTTCTAGGCAGGAATTGCAGTTGTCATCCTTGGTACAGATGTAGAATAGTGGAGTCTTTGCAGCATTTCATATTCATTTTGTTGCAGTTCTCACAACAGTTCAGTAAGGTAGATAACTGCTGTTACCCCACATCTTGGGGAAAAATCTAAGATTCGGTTATAATGACAGGTACGCTTTCAAACAGAGACTTCCTGATTTATAGTTCAGGTTCCGTTAAGAGGTTTTAACCCCTCATCCTGCAAGGTACCTTCCCCAATCTGTACTGGATTGCAGTCCCCCAAATTCCCAGCTAGTGTTGGCTAAAGGTGGCTCAGATAGCTTTGGATATAGATGGAGTTCTTTGGGTTGTATGATTAATTTATGAATATCATTGGATTAACTTAAAAAGTTCCCCCAGTTAATCAGGCAATCACTTTTTAATTTTTTTTTAATAAAACGTGTATGAAAAACTGACAGACAATTGCTGCATGGAAGGTGTAAAGCCTCTCAAAAGATTTTGTGCTGTGCAGAGTTGGAAAAAATAAAGTTTTTTTTTTTAAACACACATTTTTTTTAACACTTGAAATTACATTCCAGGTTGGAAGAAGTGGAAACATCCCAGCTGGAACAACAGTAGATACAGATATCACACATCCTTATGAATTTGATTTTTACCTCTGTAGCCATGCAGGAATACAGGTGAGAAATGAAGTGTACAGCTGCTGGACCAAGGCCTGTAGTCATGCCTATCCAAATTTGGTGTCACTGGGCAGATGAGAACAAAATCATACTATCTCAGTTTTTGACTGAGAAAACGTAAATCAGCAAAGGCTGATCTAAAGCAAAATTACCATTTATCCTTCAGTTATTTCCACAAATGCATACTCATTGGTTATGACAAGCATTAAAACCTTGATTTGCCACTGAACAGAAGCTTTCTCCCGTCCAGGGTGATAATCTCAAATGGAATCTATTCTCTAGCAACCATAAGAAAAACGATGTAGTTACTTCAAGGTAACTCTTGTATCTCTATCCAGTTGTCTAAGCTTGTACTTCAGTGGTTATTCTGAAACAACAGAATAAATTATTCCACATTTCTTAGGGATGTGGATAGTTTTTGAATTCTTTTTTAAGTTCCAACATACAGGAAGTGACTCAGACTGTATCAGGGCGGCTAAAATATATCATGAGAGCCCTTTCTTAGATGGCTTGGAATCAGTTAATTGCCATGCCTGGCCTGCTAAATTGGGGGGGGGGGGGGGAGTTGCACTTCTGGAATGTTCTAGAAGGGTGGACTTCAACTCCCAGAATTGGGGGGGGTTGCACTTCTGGAATGTTCTAGAAGGGTGGACTTCAACTCCCAGAATGGGGGGGGGGGTTTGCACTTCTGGAATGTGGTAGAAGGGTGGACTTCAATTCCCAGAATGGGGGTGTTGCACTTCTGGAATGTGGTAGAAGGGTGGACTTCAATTCCCAGAATGGGGGTGTTGCACTTCTGGAATGTGGTACAAGGGTGGACTTCAATTCCCAGAATGGGGGGGGTTGCACTTCTGGAATGTGGTACAAGGGTGGACTTCAACTCCCAGAATGGGGGGGGGGGTTGCACTTCTGGAATGTGGTAGAAGGGTGGACTTCAACTCCCAGAATGGGGGGGGGGGAGTTGCACTTCTGGAATGTGCTAGAAGGGTGGACTTCAACTCCCAGAATGCTGTCTGGGGGAATTCTGGGAGTTGAAGTCCACCCATTTTAAAGTTGCCATGGTTGACAAACACTGTTTCAGAAGCATGATGTCAAAAGTTAATTAATTGGACCGCTGGAACTAATGTTTTCTTTTTCTTTAGGGTACCAGCCGCCCCTCGCACTATCATGTTTTGTGGGATGATAATTGTTTTACTGCAGATGAACTTCAGCTGCTAACTTACCAGCTCTGCCACACCTATGTGCGCTGCACACGATCTGTGTCTATACCTGCACCAGCTTATTACGCTCACCTGGTAGCATTCAGAGCAAGATACCACCTTGTGGACAAAGAACATGACAGGTAAGAGTGTGCTAGTTGACTACCTAAAAGCCAGAAGTTGACTCTGTTTTCCAGAATTGTCTGAGTAAGCTTGGCTTTTTAAAAAGATTTCTTGGGCTAGCGGTAGCCCCGCTTCATCGTACATACTTTTGCTTGGGGTTCTCTGGGCTTAGGGAAATCAGTGCTGAAATAGAGATTAAGTTTTCCTTTTCTGTATAGGATGCATATTTAAGCTGTCTAGCCTGTACGTATGCATGCCTCCTGGTTGCCAAGTTCAGCCTCAGCATTTTCACAAGCTATTGCACATGAAACTCTGCAGTGTGCATGTGTAGGATCCCTCATAGCGTTCCATCCCTTACACCATATTTCCTGACGATATCTGGACTAAAGGAGACTGGGATGGGCAACAGCAGAACAACATAGCAGAGTCTTCCTGTTCAGGTTCCAACTAGTTGTTTTGAAATGGCCTGTCCCAGTTTCCTTCAGTGCTGCCACAGCCTTGAAATGGGGTATATTCAAAGTGGGGCACTTCAAGATTAGAACACTTTTGTAAAGTTTGCACAGTATCACCATGCTTCCTGTAAGTTCAGAACAGCTGGTTTTAAGCTTCAGATACTTCAAACGTGAAACACTTTGCACAGATCGGCAACATACCGTAAAAATGGATCGTGTATGTGTGTGTGTATAAGGAGGAAAAAGAGCACGTTGCTCATTCAAACAAACACGCTATACTTTATATCAAAGCATTACATGAAAAGATTTCCCACCATCTCTACAGAGGACCACTTTCGATAGCCATTAGATATGGCCCAAGGAATTACTTAGAACTCTGGTTCTAGGGATTTATTTTGCATTGTCAACCTATGCAGCAAAGATTCTAATATTAAAATGTCACCTTGGGGGAAGTTAACAGGAATATTAGATTAAAATGTTATTTTTGCTGGCTAATGGATGTAAAAGTCTGTTTGACATAGTACTGGAGATCTTTTACTCTAGCGGCTTGGTAACTTAAAAGCCCAAGAAGGCAAAGCACAGCTTGTGCCTTTCAGATCCTCCGGTATTTACTTGTTCATCCTCTTCTCTCTTTTTCTCTTCCTGCAGTGCCGAAGGAAGCCATGTTTCAGGACAGAGCAATGGGAGAGATCCCCAAGCCCTTGCTAAGGCTGTACAGATTCACCAAGACACCTTACGCACCATGTACTTTGCTTAGCTATATATAAAATATATAGAGATATAGAGATAGATATATATAAAAAGAATGAAACGGAACCTATTCACGAACGAAAGAACTGCAGAATTAAGTTGCATACAGTGTATGTTTCCGGAGCAATCAGTGAATGGGGAAGGGAGCAGCTCTGCCTTGTTGAAGCTGATTCTGTCTTGGGGAGGGCGGGGAGCAGGCCTTATCCTTGCTCTGATGCAGGGAAGATCGTTTACTTCACCAAGAACACGCCACTTATTATGCAATATGAAACCAGCCAACTGCTTTCGGGGCAGCTTCCTACGGGAAGTGCCACCGTCATCACCTTCTCCTTTGTGCGTTTGGGTCTCTGTGTTTCTTTCTTTTGGGGGGGAGTAGTCTGATCCTTTTTATGCCTTTACCTCAAGTTGCTCAGCAGCACAACTCTTTCTGCAAAAAAAAAAAAAACCCACCACCACCACAAAGGGTATTAAAACTTATAGGAGCAATCAGAGTGACGTTGAGGCGTGGGTGGGCGTGGGGTGGTGGATGCGCAAAAGTGTTTTTATCTGTTTCGTACCCTTGTGGGTTGCATATGGCTTCCCCTCCATGGTTGTCTGTGCTTGAATGCAACCCTGACAAGTGTTAATTTGAGTGAACGGCCCCATCGATATTGTGGGAAAGAGTGTGTATACTTGCACTTAACGCTCCCTGTGTAGTTTAGCCGACCGCTGCCTTTCCTGTCCGTCTTCATAGCTTAGGAGTTGCGCCACTCAGTTTGCTTTCCATAACGAAACTCAACACATCATGTACTTCCAATAGAAGAGAATCATCCTGTACTTTTCTGCCAGAAGTACCGATACCGCCTGGCCAGATTAATGACGTTGCTGCTTTCTGCTTGTCCAGAAGTTCCAGCTAATTTTCCCTCTCGTGTGCCGTACACGCATCTTCTGAGCTGCTTGTGACCTCAGATTTTCCTTTGTTTCACAGGATGGCACGTAGCGCTCAAGTACAGAGCTGAGTTATATTTTGTTTTTGTTTTTTTAAAAAAGGGAGAGATGAGTTGAGTTGCTTCCTCTCACTTTAATGTGACCGCGCATATCTATAATCTATATGTGTACTTTTCTCTTTTATATTTATTAGATGAATAACAATGCTTTAATTTAAATTGGTGTATTGGCAACATTGGTTTTTATGTTTAGAGACATAACTATTTTGTTTAAAGGACTGACAACCTGTTTTTGCTACCTTTTTAGTGCAATAAGCCGTTAAAGGAAGAAAAATAATCTGTCCATTTTTGCTGTTACACGAGCAGCAGCATTTTACACCTTTCATGATGGGAAAATGGACGTATCTGCGCTCTTAAACAGACAAAACGAGCCTTAATTTTGAAAGGAAAGTCTTACAATAGGGGATTTTTTTTTTAATCAAAAAGGCAAGCTCCTTCATGCTGCTCTTAGCTTGCAGGGTTTAATGCTCTCTTGTAATACAGGGCTTCTGCTTTGCTGAACCTTTATTTTAAGAGTATTTTTCCTCCACAGCAAAGCCACCGTACAGAAGTCTAGCTTTCGTCTAAATGAAATCAGGCCGAGCCTAAAACGCATGGGGCTCTTAAAAAGCTACTTTTGATTGTGTAGGCTTTCTTTCTGAAATTGAGTGCTTTATTTTGTTTGGCGGGATGCATTTTAGAAATGGGATCACTAAATGTGAATCTGATAAGTGGGCCTCTCTTTATTTCCTTCCACTTGACAGCTGGAGCAAAGTATTTTATTGTCAGAGGTGAACATTTTGACTCCGCAGCAGGGCTTGGGGAATGTTTTGCACTTTGTAAACACATGAACTGCATTTTTGTCTTTTATTTGCACTGGTTTTATATTATATATGCAGAGATGCATACTGCAGATGGTTCAATTGGGCATTGTTAATAACCCAGCCCTGCTGAAACAAACCAAGCATTCTCCACCTGAAAACCATTTGACTGGTTGAAGTATGTTTACTTACCTCCATGTTGTGTTTAAAAAAGCCCACTCTTTGCCAATTTATTGTACAGGGAGCTGATTAATCTGAGCCCATTTTGCTCCCACAACCATTATCCTCCTCCTTCTGCCATAAGTACTGTTTTAAAGTGTGGGTTGGATTTGTATGGGAGGGTGTCTCAAAGTGCATTACCAGCAGAGTTTATTCCAGCTCTCAGGAAAATGGCACAATGCATGTTTAACCTCTGGGGAGCAGGAATTAGAATGTGCTTGAAATCACTGATGAGGGAAGCAGCTTCCTTTGGTCAGTGGAAAGGCAGGACAAAAAGCAAAATCAAAGCAGCTCTTGGTGAAATGAATTACAAGTGAGCTCCAGTCTCCAGAAGTGTCCTAGTTGAGGATGTGTTATGTACTGCACTTATCTTCGCGTTCCTAGCATGACTCCAGGAAATTCAGCACAGGGAAGAACCTGTGAAGTTCAGGCTGTGGGCCCTGGGCTGAGGGCTGAGACTGTTCCCCTTTTGCCTCTCATCTCTTTGCCCAAAGAAAACATGCCCCACTTATCAGGCCAGACTGTTCAACTCACCAGAGCTCAATGCAAGTTTTATAGTTCTGGGATGAATGTATGGTAAAGTGATAGCATGTTTTCATAAATGCTTACGTTAAACTTTTTTCTGTTTTAGAGATTGCTACAGGTAGTTCTCGCTTAACGACTACAATAGGGACTGGAAAATTCATTGTTAGCTGAGGTGGTTGTTAAGTGAGGCATCACATGACCGCACCCAATTTTCCAACATTTTGTGGCAGTCGTTAAGTGAATCACCATGGTCATTAAGTGAATCACATGGTTGTTAAGCAAATCACGCGCTTTGCTATTGATTTTGCTTGCCAGAAGCCAGCTGGGAAGGTCATAAATGGCAATCACACGACCCCGGGACACTGCAACCATTGTAAGTGCAAGCTGGTTGCCAAATGCCCAGATTGCAATCATGTGACCCTGGGGGCACTGAGACAGTCATAAGTGCAAGGACTGGTTGTAAGTAGCTTTTTTTAGCACCGTAGTAACTTCGGTTGCTAAACAAATGGTCGTTAAGCAAGGGCTACCTGTACTTCAGTGGGAATTCATGCCCCAAACTGTTTTCTAGGTTAGCTTTTTAGAAGCACTTTAAAAAGGTTATTGTGGACATTTGAGTCTTGCTGCTTCTTTTTTTAAAGAAGTTAAGTTGTTTACATCAGGATGCAGTATGATATATATTTCTTATTCTGTTCCTACCATGAAGAAAATTAGCTTGCAAATCTCGTGTACTGTGCTGTATTCAGTTTCTTCATTCCCGCCAAGTAAAGGGCCGTCAGGAAAGCATCTTTTCAGTTCATGTAGAATGCTAAAGCAATGAAATGGTTTTCACGTGGAGGGGAACTGCTGACTTAAGAACCAAACCTGGCAACATTGGAGTTTTGAAGCTATCTTTGTTAAGTGCCGATAAACATTCTTAATGCGATATCAATGTACTGGCATTGGGTACCACACTTCTTACAATACTGTAGCTGCTATATTTATTTAAATGGAGGTGGACGATGACTGCACTAGGGAATGAGGCCAGATAAGCAGGAATTCAGGCTTGTGTTTAAGATGTGAGATTCTGATTTCTGTTTTGTAATGGTGTGATATAACAAGGGGTGCTGTTTTAACCAAGATTATGAAATAGACAGATATTATTCTTTTGTTTTTAAAAGACTTAAGATATTTTTTGATGTTGCAATGGAGCTGGGTGGGGGGTGGGGAATAAATGGTACCTCATCTGTGGTGGCAGTTTCCAGTATATTTTTCACAGGAGTATATGGACTTATTTTTGTACATGTTCTTAGTTTTAAAAGCTTTCTTGGATTTTAATGTGCTTTCATGGAAATCTTAGCCTATAGAGCCTAAGCCTGTTCAACCTGTGTACAACTGGGAGCGTAGGGGTAAGTGTCTTCTACATCCATTTTGGCTTTTTTTTTCGGTATGCATATTTTTGCCTAAAATGGTGGCTCTGGAACCCTTTGGATCCTTCCTGTATATGCAAGTGCCTCTGTCTCCTGTCCTCTCCCCAAACCCAACCCAGATACTTGAGAAGGATGGTCCACCAAGAAAATAGCTAAGAAAATGTGCTAGAGGGGCAGCGGTTTTCTCTCTGTGCCATAGGTCTATCTGTTATGCACAGTCTTCACTTATGCCAGCTTAGCTGCGTGAGGAGTGATCCTACCTTCCGAGGAGAAGCCAAGGATCACATTGGCCAAGCATGGTATTACCTAAGCGTGTGTGGTTGAATGATGTTCATTAGAAACATCAATCCTGAAGCTTCATTCTATGGGATCTTTCAGGCATGGAATTTGAAATAAATAAGTGAAGCTGAGTGAATTAAAAAAAAACAAACATAGATGAATAATACTAACAGCTAGGGGTGCATGGAACAGCTAGTTTGGGTGGTCTGTGTCCAAACTGAAACATGCATATTTGGAGTGTTTTGGTCTGTGCACATAGCAACATGGGGCTGTTACGTTGGAGCCTCCCAGAGTTGTGTTTTAAGATGGGCGGCCATTTTAAATGGTCAAATAAATAAATAAAGCATGGCCTGAGCAGGGCTGTTCCTGGCAGAAGCGTGTGTGAGAGGGAAAAACGGGAAAAGCCTGGGTCATTGGCAGCAGTGGCTAAGGGGAGGGAGGGGAGGGGAAGGCACTGGAACGATTGGGTCACAGGACAGGCCAGCAAAATAGGCCACTCTAGACCATGCCTGCAGTGGAAAGGGGCATGGGGATGGGATCTGGTGTGCTGGGAGGTGCTGCGGGACCAAGGACAACAGGAGGTGATGCACACCAGCCTTGCTCTTCTTGCCCTATCTAGATTTCATTTCATCCCAAACCCAGAATAATCCAAGTGTTTCGGGGTTTGGTTCTGCTGACTGTGGCTGACCTGAAATGGTTTGGCAGAACTCTCAGAATGTGATGGTTTGTTCTAGGCTTGAAATAAAACATGTTTTTTTCATTTCATGCACCAGAAGTCTATTTTATAAGCTCTTTTAGATTGCATCTCAAGACAGTTTCCTGCAAGAATGCATTAAAATTAAAAATGAAAATGTTTCAAGATGTTCTTTGTCTTTACTTTGTATGTCCCTATTCTGTGGATCACCCCAGTGGATCTGATCGGTCTGCTTGGTTTCCAGAGGAAGTTTGAGGACTTCCCCAGGGACTTGGGAGGCAGCTGTACTGAGGGTGTTGTCAACCTCTAGAACAAGGAGGTAGCAGTGATCCTTGAGGGGATTGTGTCTGAACAGCTTTTTTGCTGATCTGGCAGGGTTTCTCGTTTAAGGTTATCTGGACCTTTTAATGGAAAGATGGGCTGGATGATCAGTTAGTAGGCTGCCGTGATGAATTTGCAAGGCATCTGGAAGATAAAATCACATTTTCTCAGAGTTGGATGTCAGCTGGGCATGTCCAGTAGAGATGACATAGGCATCATCTTGTGAGATTATCTGGGACCAGTTCAACCCTATGGATCCCAAAGAAGTGGACTAGCTCCTCTGTGATATCAGATCTTCCACCTGTGGACTGGATTCCTGTCCTACCTAGTTGGTGAAAGCTACCAGGGAGGTGGCAAGAGACTAGGTATGGGTAAAGGGTAATACATCCTTGGGAGAGGAGCCCCACTGTCTTTTCAAAGGAGGTGGCATTACCCCCTCTTACAAGGATGCATTCACTTCCACCCCTCCTTGAAAAGCCATTGCTTGACCCAGCTATTTTGCATAACTTTGGCGGGTCTCCAATCCTCCCTTTTTGGTTGGAGTTCAGGGCAGGGGATGGGACCGAGACTGCACTGATTGCTATTGTTGATGACCTGTGGTGGTATTGGGATAGAGTAGTGTAACTGTCCAGCCGGACCTCTCAGCTGTCTTTGATACCAACTTCACAACTTCCTTTGAAGGTTAGGAGTGGGGGACATTGTGTTATAGTACTTCTGCCTAAGTGGCTGGTTCCAGTTGGTTTGGAGTAGAGGCTTAGTATGCAGGCCCTATGCTGTGGAGTACTGTAGAGCTCTTCTCCACACTGTTTAATCTCTGTGTGAAGTTGCTGGGGAGGTCATCTATCAGTGCTGGGTGAAATATCAATATGCAGAGGATACTCAGATATATTTACCGCGGACCAATCCAGGGTGCTGCTGGGGTTCTGCCTTGGTTCTTGGATGCTGTTAGGGTCTGAATGGAAAGAAATAGGCTTAGACATAAACCCAGCAAAACTTAGGGGCTATTGATTCAGAAACCAACAGGTTTTGGAAGTAGCAGGTAGCAGAACAGGATAGCAGGTTCTTAGTATGGAGGTTCTCTTGGATTCATGGCTCCTACTCAAGGAGCAAGTAGAAGCTCTGGCCAGGAGGGTTGTTGCACAACTTCATTTTGTGTTTTAGTTGCAACTGTATCTGGAACAGGAGGTCTCGTTGATGGTTACTCATGCCCTTGTCACTTCATGCTTGGACTATTGCAGCTTAATCTACCTGTGGCTGCCTTTGAAGACCATTCAGAAGCTGCAATTGGGCCAGAATGCAACAATCTGGGTAATAATAGACACAGCTTGGCTTGCCCACGGTAACCTCTACTGCAGGAGCTACACTGGTTGCCAATCAGCTTCCAGATGCAATTCAAGATGCTGGTTGTTATCTTTAAGGTCCTTTAGATCTGAGGGACTTCGCATACAGTATGTAGGCTGCCTACTTGGCATAGAATTTTGTCTGTCCAGTAAGATCCAGGATTTACTACTAGTTCTTATGCTGAACTAGGAGTAGTCAACAAAAAGGATCCTGAGGACGAACCTCCTTGGGAGGTTGGGGGGGGGCAGCTCCTTAAGAATAGCTTATCTCTGGAGATAAGGACAGCCCTGTTCCTATTAATATTCCAAGGAGCAGTAAAGTCTGGCTCTTCTGAAAGGCCCACGGGGATGGCATGGAATGTTGACTTGTCCCAAGGACATAGTGCCAGCTTGTGGAAGCAGGTTGAGAAGATGGGCGAAGAGACTGCTCTGTTTTGTATGTTGTTTTTTTAATGAAATATTACATGCTCAGAGTTGGTTTGATTGGAGCAATATAAAAGCCTAGGTAATAAATACATTGTCTGTGTTTAGGGGTGAGGCGTTGGGTAAGCTTTTAACCTCCTCGTAACCACCTTGTTGTATTGCTTTTTGATGATTACGTTGTCTGATTTTTCCACAAGTTGCTTTGCAGATTAATTTTGTGTGTGCATTGATAGGAAAACTGTCTTTCTAATCTGTGTAAACCCAGCCCGAAACCCAAGCTCTCTGTCTATCATCTTCAGTTTTCCAGATATGGCACTTTAAATTGACATTGACAATAGGGCTAGCTGTTTGTGTGCCTGGGGGTGAGGGCAGGACGAATCCTGCAATAACTTCTGCTTCCTGTCCATAGGCAGTTAGCACACGCATGTTTGCTGGATTGATGCAAATAATGGCTGGTATGCATAAAACTTGCAGGTCAAGCAGAAGGCGCAAGTTACTTTTTGGATATGCAATATGTACTTAACCCTTAAATGTTTCTGCGAAGTTGGACAATTAACTCCTGGGCTACTTGCAGACATACTAATACATATTTATGAATAATACTTAAGAGATGAAATTTCACTGTCAGACAAGAATGAAACTGGATAACACAAGGCCCCCCGTTATTCCTTCTCAATAGATATGCTGAGGTCTTGGTTTTGCTGACAATACTGAACTCAGAACTCAGTAACCAGTGTGAATTGGGGGGGGGGGGGGACAATCGAGGCTTGCAGATGGAGTGGGAGAGTGTTGGGAAACCAAACTAAACTGAAGAATTGCTTCTGTAGGCGGTAAAAAGATTGACCGAAGGAAACGCCTGTCCAGTGTACTGCTTGTTCATTTCCATCCTGGAACTATGGCTGAATTGCCTCTGGCAGATAGGTCACTCTGAAGACCTGTTTCATTGCAGAATAGCTCTGCCAGCTAAATCTCGAAGAGGTTGGTTTATTGAAAGCAAAACAGTCCTCAAAGTGCCTTTTTAGAAGATGGTGCTGTAGATGATTTTTTTGTTCCCAAAGTTGTATATGGGCTGGGGTGGGGTGGGGGAGCGGAACTGAAACGTTAAGTGAAAACATGCCAAGTTCTTCATAACGTCACTTGTAGTGCTTGGCACTACGTAGTGTTTTCCCTAAACCAGGACCAAATATCCATGGACCATACAATATTTGGGAAAAGGAATGGTACTGTTCGATGATTAAAAATCCACTGTGTGGAGTATACTTTAGATATTTTAGGATAGGTAGCTCAAGATACTGTAAGCTCTGAAAGTCGGTTCAAAGGTCATCAACAGTGAAATTGGGGGTAAGCAGATACACTCCTGAAGTTTTGTGTACCTCAAAGCGGGTAAAATTTTGAAAATTCCAGCTTTTACTTAGTTTTTTTTATTATTCTAATGATTGCAGTAGCAAATGTAATGGCAAAAATTGCCTTTTCATGCTGAGTATGCCTGTTAACCCTGAAACATTATCTCTTTTTTTACTTTTCCAATACTGTTTACTTTTGAGGTTTCTACTAGTGAGGAAGTGATTAATACAATACATCTCAGTAGCAGTATGATTCTGCAGATATAATCGTAACAACATTGTGGTCACACTCTAAAAGTTACTTGTATATGCCTCAAAACCAAACCAAACCAGTAACCATCTTGATATCAGGAGCATATTTTTCAAGAAGAATTTGACATCTATTTTGTTTAGATTATTGGCCATCAGCGTAGCGTGTATATGCTGTCATCTTTTTTGCCGGAAATTTAGCTAGGTTTGGGGTCCTATTTTGGTCTTGTTGAAGTTGCCTTTTTGCAAACCAGAATTACTCGGGCAAGCTACCCGGGCAAAGAAAAATGTATTCCAAACCCACGTAAGGTCATTCGGGAACACCTTTGTATTCAGCCATCAGTTAAGATGAGACAGATTCTGTCAGTGCAACAGTTTCACTGTAAAGGAGACCAATTAACTCTTTGGGCCAGTGTTGCCCAAACCTGGCCACTTGAAGATGAGTGGACTTCAACTCCCAGAATTCCCCAGCCAGCATGGGAATTCTGGGAGTTGAAGTCCACTCATCTTAAAGTGGCCAAGTTTGGGCAACACTGCTTTGGGCCATCGTCCAGTGCTTCAGCATAGCAAAATGAAAAAATCTGGATTCCTTGTGAAGCAGCCTACTTTTGTTTACAATCATGCCACTGGTTAGCAAAAGTAAATGTTGTGCCCTGCATATATGTCTCCCCACTGCTCAGCCACGTTTCTCCATGTCCATAATGCCAATTTTCTCCACTTAGGGGGGAAATGGACCCAGCTCCACTACTTTTTCCAGAGTCATGGAAGCTTTGAGCTATTGCAAATATCATTTTGGCCTGTTGCCTTAATCCACATGTGTGTTGCCCATTAATTTCTGCTATTTTGTAATTTTTTTTGAATAACCTTATGTAAAAACAATGTATTAATAATAAATTGTTCAGTATGCACTGTGATGTCTGAGTTCAGAGTAATTCAACTCATTTTATATATTCTTGTGAATAGGTCAGTTACTTTACTTTCCCAATGATCACTCATAGCTGAATATTTAATACTAGATAGGATATGGTTTTATATTAAATGAAGAGTTTCTGATCATGATATCCAAAGGACCAAAATGCTAACGTACATTAGTTGGTGGATGGGATAGTGAAGTCCAAACTTTTATAAACATGTTGAAATAATGTATTATTAAATTAAGTGGACACAAGAGGGTGATAAACGGTTTTTCACAATATTAGAATTCTAAATGTGCAGTGTCTATTTGAGTGACAAACTCATGTCAAAATAGGGTTGCAGCCCAATAAATTTTAATACATCCACATTTAGTCAGTCAAATTTGTATATTAAAAAAAAAATCTGAAGCATGAAGCTTGCTTTTTGGTTTTAGTTGATGCCCTCGTGTGTTGATTCACTCTTTCCATGATTATTACATTATTACAAGCATTGAACTTGAATATCTAAATCTGCATTCTAATTGGAGATCCTTTTAATTGACTTACAGCTGTTGGCCTTCCAATTGTCGCTGGGCTACAGCTTCCAGCATTCCTCACAAATTGCAGCTGATCAATGCTTGGAGAGCAAAGTTAAGTAAAGCTTTTATCCCTTACTGATCTTTGGTAAGGGGGGGGGGGGAGATAAAATTCATCTGAGCGGCCACCATCCACACTTACATCAGGAACTTCCTTGGGACTGAGATGCACTGTGGAAGGATGGTGGAGAAGCATCTGACTTTGACGTGTAGAAAAATAGACTGGCCATCCTCTCGCTCCTAGTTGCTTGAACCAAAATTGGCTTGTTCCTGTATTTCCAGACTCTTTACGGTATAATGGCCATTATCAGTATCTTGCTTGGATACTTCAACTTTCAACTTTTTTTTTTTCCCCAAAACTTAATCCCACTTTGAAATGTGAGTGTTGCCCATAGAATTCAGGCACCAGAGTTGGTGTGGAGCTGGAAAGAACCTAGTCCCTGAGTTTGAGAAACCCCCAGTACCTTTGCAAAGTGGTTTTTTGCCCCCTCGTCCCCCAGCAATACGAACCACAAATCAAGCAAAGCGAAAGGCATTCTATTAAGAGGGGAGTCAAGTCTGTAGACAGGATACAAAAACAAATGATACATTTGATATATGTGATGCATCAGAAAGCAACAAATTAAACAATAAAAGGCATTGATTAGATGTGAAAAAAGACAGGCACTCTTAAAATATGCTGCATCTCTTCCTTTCCCACCAGATTTGTTTCTAACATTTGCAACACTCAAGGACTTCAGAATACAGCCCTATTGTTTGATTGACGTCCCTGCAAGGGCTAGTTTTTGCATATCAAAGGAAATGGAAAAACATGGTTTCCTAAACTTCAAAAGGAGGCATGGATGCCATGCTAAAATGCTAATATCTCCTCTATTAAAATGCTAATAATAAAGCCTAAAATTATATGTAACATGAGGAACTGAAATTAAATGAAAATCGAGAAGTTCCTTCTATCTGCCGATTCCCTAACTGGTAATATTGCAATTTGCTTTTCAGAAGGAAGTTCGTGGTTGTAAACTATCTGTCCACACATACGTGCATAGGTAAACACACACATACTCATATCTTAGGTATTAATGGGATCCACATCATCTTTACCTTCAGCAGTGGTGTTGCGTTAACCTTGTTCAGTCAGTTAAAATGGTCCTAAACCTGTTAGTATCATGTTTCCAATATATTTGGTGTCCAAACTCTACTTCATTTTTCAGCCCGTCTATGGAGGATTTGCGATTTTAAGCAAGATAGGTATGTGTTGCCAATCAAAAGCATAACGATCTCTTTTTCTTTTTTTAAAAAGCAAAAACTAATTCAGTGAATTTTGTCACTGGAATCTGAGGGTCAGGGATGGGGCCATTGGAAGCTGCATGAAAGGGGCTGGTTCTCCCGCTCCCAGATTAGAGAGAGAATAGTAGAGTTGCCAGTTTTCTGTGTAGATGTATTGTGGGCATCCTCATCTTGTGTGCATTGATTGAAATGTGCCTGGTATGAAGAGCTAATAGTAATACAAGGACAACACACAAATGTATGGCTGGTCGGTGTCTGTCTAGCAGGGTTCCTCAACCTTGGCAACTTTAAGACGGGTGGACTTCAACTCCCAGAATTCCCCAGCCAGGCTGAGGAATTCTGAAAGTTGAAGTCCACCCATCTTAAAGTTGCCAAGGTTGAGGAACCCTGCTGTATAGCACACTTCTGCTCAAATACAGTGTGGCCAGTCCCATCCCATTATAGCAGAAGCAGGCAATCCTTTTTGGCCTGTGCCCTGCATTTAAATTCAAGCCCAAGAGAATATGTCCTATAGATATGTTGCTGGGTGGTGAGTTTGGGTCTGATTCGCACTTAAAGAGGTGAACATGGATCATTTTGATCTCCAATTGCTCACTGAAAAGTAAATGTTTCCCACACACGCATTTGTTGTTGAATTTCAGATGCGGTGGGAGTTTGGGGGTCCCACTGATCCTGCAGACCATAAATTGCCCATCCCTGCCATGTGGGGGGCCAACAGCTTTTCTATCCTGTAGATGGAGTGAAGGAAAATGAACTTATCAGCTAGCCGGGTAATGAAACGTTTGCAAGAAAAGAACCAAGCTCAGAGAACCCCAAGGACTCCACAGTACATCCTGTAGGATTTTTTATATTGCCCTTTTTTGCCTTTGAACCTGCAATATCTCAGTGAGCCACCAGGGGTCAGTATGTCCTATATGTCCAGTATGTATAGCATGTCCTATATCAATACATAGTTTCCTATTTGACCTGCAATACGTAATAGAGCCATCAGGAGTACATTTGGTGTGGTGGTGAAGGTGCTGGCCTAGAAATCAGAAGACTGTGAGTTGGGTGATTTCAGGTGGGATAAGATGATGATGATGATGATGATGATGTCCTATATTTTCAATACATAGACCTGTTTTCTCCATTGGGTCTGCAATACCCCAGTAAGCCACCAGATGGCAGTACATCCAACAGATTCTATTATATTGCTCAACTTTTCCCTGTGAGCCTGCAATACCCCAGAAAACCCATCAGGGGGATAATGCATCCTATAAGCTCCATTAAATTGCCCTATATTACCCATTGAGCCTGCAATACCTTGGTGAGCCATTAGCAGGCAGCAAGTCCTATAATTTCTATTATCCTGCCCTATTTTCCCCATTGAGTCCGCCATACCCCAATCTGCCACTTGGGGCAGTACATCCTATGGATGCCATTATATTGCCCTATTTTCCCATTTGAGGCTGCAGTACCTCACAGAGCCACCGGGGGCAGTATCTCATGGATTCAACGCATTTCCCCATTTTTAAACCATGGAGCCTACAATGCGGAACCGAGCCACCAGGGGGCAGTATGTCCTATAATTCAATACATTGTGCCATTTTCCACGTGGAGCCTGCAATATGCCAATCAGCCATGGGGGGGGGATGTCCTATAATTTCCATACATGGTCCTATGAGCCTGCAGTACCCAAACGAGCCTCCAGGGGGCATAAGGTGAAAACATCACCTGTTTTACTGGTAGGATTGCAGTACGCCACTGGGGCGCTGTCTTCTTCGTGTCATGCATTTGCTATATTCTACCTGCAGAAGGAACATCTGGATCTAAACGATGGCGACCGCGAATCGCTGCAAGGAAACCGTCTCCTTGAGACTCTATGGTGGCTTGGGATAAGCTCCCACGAGCATGCTGGGAATTGTAGTATCGCTGCAGGAAGCCCGCGCAGGCTGCGTCAGCAACCCGCCTTCTACCTCGCGCACGCGCAGACTCCCGGCATCCCTCGGAGGCGCTTACCTGCCGCCAGCTGCATTCTGGGGGCCGTAGTCCTGCCCTGAGGAAGTCGGCGGTGAGGCGGCGTCCTTCTCCCGGAGCTCCTCTTCCCGGCCGGGCGAGCGGCTCGGAGGCGGCGGCAAAATGGCGCGGCAGGGCAGCCGAGGAGGCGCCGAGAGCAAGAAAATGGTAATGGCCGCTGCGGGGGGCAGGCTTGCGGGGCGGCCCCGGCGAGGGAAGGGGGCGTTGGGGGCTCGCCTTGCGGGCCTTGGAGGAGGGGGATTCCCCGGTCCCCCGTTTTCGGTGTCCTCCGTCAGCAATCAGCACCCCCCCACACACACAATTTTGGAGCCTTTGCCGGGCGAAAAAGGCCGGGCGCGTCAGAGAGGGTGGCGGGGATGCTGCTGCCTCGGGGCGGCCTCTGAGGGAGCCAGGAGGGTCCGGGAAGGCGCGAAAGGGACCCCGACAGCTGAGTGGGAGAGGCGGCATGTGGGATCAGGAGGAGGAATATCGCGCGGAACAACCTCATTGCCCTGTGCGGTGTGTTAGACGTTACAGAATTACAAACACGCAATAGCATTGCCGTATAGGATGTGTAATATTACTGTTCTCTTATTATAAACGTGGACTTTCTTCTTCTTTTTTGGTAATGTTTTGTATAAACGTCTTGTGTTTTATCTATTCATGTATAGTTACGGTTTGAATGCTTTGCGTGAGCTGCGCAGAGTCCCCCACTGGGGGGAGATGGGCGGAGATAAATTTAATACATAAATAAATAAATTATTGTAATATTGTTATTACATTTGATATTTTTCCTCTTGATCCCATATGCCTTTCCCAACTTAGGTAATTAGGGTCCCTTTCTCATCTTTAATTCTAATAGCTAAGCATTATTTTAATTATCCAGTATTAATGATGCATATTCATTATTAATACTGTATATCTTTCTTTGTTGGGTTAATTTTTTCAGCCAAAGAAAGTTTCCCAGACTTTAAAATATGCTACAAATTAAACAAAGAACTAGCTTTTTGCAGATTTACCACAGGAAACCTAGTGACTATGTTGATACAGTCAAATGTTGGTTAAAGTAATAGGCATGTTTCCCTAATGTTTCTGGTGTACGAGGTCATTTTGATAATAGTGGGAAGATAAAAAGTCTGGTCCCTGAGTACTTTTAATATTATAAAAAAAAAAATTTTGTAGAATAAAAACAGTCACCAGATATACCAAATCTGAAAGAAAATGTTGGCAGGATGCATGGGTGCATAAAATGGTTCTTAAAAAGAAATTAAAGTCAGCACTGGGTGAAGCTCCCAAGGGGCAGGGTATCCTATTTGGAATGCCCCTATTTATTTATTAATCATATTTATAGACCACCAAATCCCTAAGGACTCTTGACGGTTTACAAGATAAAATACACAAGAAACAATCTGCAGCAAACAATAAGTATAAATGAAAACTCTTCTCCATGAAAACATAGAATAAAATAAAATTAAGCAAACCAAACTATAACCAAACTGAGATGGAATCAAGGCCCAAATGCCATCTGGATCAGCTCCTTCTCCCAAGGAAATGGAGAAAAGCTGCCCTAAGTCTGTGGAATTGCCATGAACTTAGGGAGTGTTGTCTGTGTTCAAAATAATGTTCAAAAAAACAAGAGGGTGCTCCCTGCATTGGGACCCCCAAAATATATCCCAAAGAGAAAGGATATTGGATCAGTGTAGTTCCACCTGGTTTGGAGTGTTTCAGTAAGAGAGGGGAATGGAGGGCAGAGGCTATGAATAAGGAATCCTCAGTTCAGTTTTCTTTTTTCCCCCCAAACATCTTAAAAGTATGTATGGGAGGTGGGTGGGTGACTATACTGATTTATCTTATAAGGTTGTTGTAAAATGGCCAGAAAGGATAATACATAGTGAACTATAAGAATGTTATCCCTCTCAGTTAGACTGTCTATTAAGATGGATGCTGATTGGCTAAATTTTAGTATATTTCTGCCCTGTTGCCCAAGGACCTCTTTTCTAACTGACAAAACTAAAAGTTCACATATACATTAATGGGGTCTGAATAGGCAGGCACTAAACAGAAAAGGTGTTTTGGAGTTCATAGCTTAATAAAATGATAGGAATCAATGGGAAAGAAATTGAAAATAAAACTGCCAATACAGTAATGGAATTTGTTATGCAACCATCCTTGGAATACTGCATACTGTTCTGGACTGCCACTGAAAAACAGTATTGTAGAGTTAGGGGGAAAAAGGGTGATCAAAATACTTAGGCAGCTATGACAACTTCCCGTACCAAAAAACTACAATATTGAGGAGATTTTAGCATAAAATGAAGACAGGTAGGGAGAGACATTGTAGGTGAATAGAAAATTGTGCTTGGTGTAGTAAATGTAGGCCAAGATATGATTTTCTCTCTTACAGCATTAGAAATCAGAGTTATCCTTTGAAATCAAATGTGCAGAGATTCAGGACCAGTAAAAGGAAGCACTTCTATACGTAATCATAGTTTAGGCCATCAGATGTGGTAATGGCCACTAATCCAGATTGTTTTAGGCAGATGCACAGAGGATCAGGCAATCAATAGCTTCTAGGCATATGGACTGGCCACTGCCTCCTGAATCATAGCAGCGTACTTAAATGTTAGAGCTAAAGAGCCATAATGGAAGAGGGCTGTTCCCTCCTGTCCATATTTGTGTGTTTCACGGATGCATTCAGTCAGCTGCTGTGCAGCATGGAATGCTGGAATAAGTAGGCTCTTGGCCAGATCCAATGTAATCATTCTTATGTTCTTATCAGAGTGTAAGACCTGAGTTTGCCTCAACTCAAATGTTGAAGGGTACCCCTAGATTTCATTAGGTGATTGGACAGTGACTTCCTTTTAACTACCTTTCCAGAGTCACATCATTTCTTGGTTAGTTTAGGCCTGCTGGGTTCTTCTCCCTCTGCACAGATATGGATGAGGGAGAGAGGATCGATGGGTCTGGTGGATTCCAGAATACTCAAGGAGATTTCCATCTAGTGAGGTGGGCAGTCCTGCCAGTGTTTTGGTCACTTTTGCCATTATTTGCTTGCAGTTGCTCTTAAGTTTCTTTTCTTGTTTTTTGAACTCATGAAGTAGGTAAATCAAGAGTTGACATCACAAGGTCACAGATGGCTATAGCACTGGTCAAAGAAGATTTGAAATGAAACCAGCAGAATACATTAGAACTCATTTTGGAGCTAATTTGTGCTGTTAATAAGAGTAAAGAAGTAGTACAATGTTGTCAAGTAGAGTTTCTCAGATGGTGTGAGATCTTTTCCAGTTAGTAGCTTTCTCAAAGGCTCAAGCTCTGGGATTCAAGAATTGGAAATCAAACTATTTGTATAGTTTATGCCCTAAATTCTTTAGATTAATTTTAATAGGCTATGGACATTTCATGAAATCCTCAGGAATGACCTTGACTCAGACTCTTATTTCCTAGGTGAAGAATTATTAGAATTGAGAAACGATCTGGCAAAAGAAAAATTATAATCTCCAAAAATAAATCCTATATTAGATTGTAATTCATCAATATTTTATTTTATTTTATTTTATTCAATTGATATGACCATCCATCTTGCATAAGCAACTCTGGGTGGCAAACACATTTAAAAACATCAATGTAATAATACAAAATGAAAATTAAAAATAAGGATATACAACAGGAATAAAATTAAAAAGTGGCAGCTGAGGATAACCATCAACAATAATTAACAATATTTCACAGGCTCACCTAACCTGCCCGCATGCCTGGGAGAACATCCAGGTCTTGAGGGCCTTCCAAAAGGCTAGCATAGTCGGGCCAATTTATCTCAGAGGGAATGAACCTTGAATTAAATTTGCATTAACACAGTACAGTTGTCCCATGAGAGAAATGCAGGATGACTTTATTTCATATTGCTGTATTTCTGAGATGGCTTTAATGATAACTGTGAATACATCTTTTTAATACTAGTTCTGATTTTTAAGCAATAGTGCAGCAAATTAATTTTCCTCCTGGTAATAAGCAGTACTCAAAAAGATTTTAAATTATATAGAAGTATGCTGTTTTATGTGCATTTTTTTCCTTCAAGACATGTCTGTATCTTTATGTGTGCTTTTGTCACTTTTTTGCTTGAGTTGTGTGCCTTTAATTTAGCATTTTATTATTAGTACAGTCCAGGGAGCTTGGGAATATAGAAGAGAGTTCTTCCATGAGTATTGTAGAACACACAATTGAGATCATTCTAGTTCTTTAACATGAAGGTGTGATGCTGATTTTATTGACAGATCTCTTGACCTGAGGTGCATTTAATAAAAAACTACGTGCTTCTTTATTTTAACTGTCATGGGATTGGGCATATAAGGATCAACCAAGTCTCTCAAGCATGTGTAACCTGCTTTTTTTGCTTTCTTTGCTACTAATTGTTATGTCCAATCAATCTGGCAGATTTTCATCTTGTTAAGGTTTCTGCATATCTGGTTCAAAGTCCAAATTGCGTAGATGTTTTCTAATGTCCTAGAAGGTAGGACATGAAATAGTGGATTTAACTTACAGGAAGGTAGATTGTAACTGAATGCGGTGAAGAACTTTCTAACAGTAAGAGCAGTTTCACCATGGAACCAATCATCTTGCACAAAAGTGGGCTTCTCTCCATTGGATGTGTTCAAACCCAGGCTGAACAGCCACTGATGAAGTTCTTTAATTTGAATTCCTGCACTGAACAAGTGTCAGTGGCCTAAATGGCTTCTTCCAAGTCTGTGCCACCATTCAGTTTTACTCCAGAACAGTGAACCTTTGTGAACATAAGCATAATTTGTCTCTTTTAAATAGCTATGGATAGGCAAAATGTTCAGAAATGATCATGTCTGTTAGCTGTTGAGCATTCTCCATTCTGTCATGTACTGTTTTGTCCATCTGCCTTGTCAATGGTTACTAAAATGATCTGTTTTATTACTAATCCTTCCTTTATTTTTGTCTCTTAACTTTTTGCACTCTGCAATTATCAGCTAGGTTAAAGGAATCTTCAGACTCCCTTTTCAAGCTTTCTAATTCTATAAAGCAGCTTTATAATAGCTTTATCATTCTAATTCTATAAAGCAGCTTTTGCCAATCTGGTATCTCCTATTAACCTTTGACTACAACTCTCAGTATCCCCTGCTGGCTGTTGGCCATGGTGTCTCTGCATTCATTGGATACCAGAATTCCAAGCAGTGGTTTCCACAGGATCTTGCTTTTTTTCTTCTTCAGTATGATAAAAGTAGCCTTGTGGTGCAAGCTCTACTACTCTGGGGTATTGTGACATACACAGAAAATGAGTAAATGAGACTTCTTCCACACACTACTCTTCTCAGCCTGAACCCCCTTTGCTGCCTTGGTGGAGGCCATTGGTTGCAAAATATCTGATAATTAAAACCATGCAAAAAACAGCCTTTCTTAGCCTTCTGAAAGAGAGGTGTGGTCTGTTGGATTGTTGCCCTCAAGATTGCTGCTCTGTAGAAATAGCATCATGTTGAACGAGCCTCAATTTCACACATTACTTGACTCTCTCTTCTGTGTTTTGGCTTTGTGTGAGCATGTGAGAATGTGGTGTGATTTGTATTGTCTCACTAAACTCTATCTTTTTTTTTTCTCCCTTTCTGCTTTCCTGCTGCTTTCATTCTGTAGTATTGGTATTTGCCATTCATTTCACCTTCTGCATCTATGCATCTCATGGTAGGTTTTAGGTTTCTTAATCTGAGACTAGACATTTCTGCTGTGTAAAATGAGATTTTAATAAAAGTCTTAAGCAGGGTGTACTAATGTATATAGCTGGCCCTTTATGTAACTTTTAAAACCTTGACACTTTCAGCTCTTAATAGGAAGGTGTAGCTAAGATCTGATGGATTGAAGTTGGTTTATTCTCTTCAGGTCTAGGGATGGGTGGAAGATAGAGCTAGTCGTTCTTTTCTTTGTTTTGCTGATGCTGCATACATTTCTGCTGAAAGTCGATTAGCTTTGTGGTTCCTTTGAGTTTTTAAGTGGAGCATTATTGAAACAATGAATGTCCAAAAAGTGCTCTTAAGGGTTGGACATTTAGAGATTGTTATATTTCTTTTTTTGGTCAGTGACCATTTTCATCTCGAAAGCAAGGAATTCAGATTTGTGAAACTGTTTTGGGTTGCTCTGAAATGTTCCGCTGATCCAGAATGTTTGGGCCAAACTATTGACTAGGTCTGGCCATAGGAACATGTGACTCCATTGTTCCAATAGCTTCACTGTCTCTTCTGTGGAAGTGCCACTCATATGTCATATTCCATCCTCCTCAAGCAAGTATTGATTAATGAACATAGCAGCAGTTATTACACCAAGAATATTAAGGATTGGATTAGAACGTATGGACTGAGCAATCTGTTGATAGCTTTCTTCAAGCCATAGCTAAATCACTGATGCTATGGAAAAGCAGAGGTATCTGTCCATTTTCTATAGGCAGAGTAGTTCTTCATATCTGCCTGTTAACACATCAGGACAGAATTGCTTTATTTATTCTTTTCACCCCCATTCAAAACTTATAGCCCATAAAAGCTCCTGCAAAATTCATGCTCTACATTGTTCTGATGAAGCAGATCTTCTTGCCCATTTTTTCTTGTGACAGACTAAGCTGTGCCTGGGTCAGCCCCTAAATATTTGCACCCTTTTTTGTCTGGTATATGCTAAATATGTTATGAATTTGTCTAGAGCTCGGAGCTCTTCACTTTGACGTATGGGGCTTTGGTCACTCAGCTGTGTAAGGACTACGAGAATGACGAAGATGTCAACAAGCAGCTTGACAAAATGTAAGTAACAGAGGAATAAAGTGTTCTGAAGTTAGAAGTGTCAGAAGCTCCTTCTCTGTGGGTTGTCCACTTGCCAGAATAAATCTTAATTTTTCCCAGTCATTGGAACTGGGAAAATAAGTGAGCATGGATTTCCTCCTCAATAAGCCTCAGAGTGTTTCCCTCCAGCCTGATCTGCTTTGTGTGATCACAGTTTCATGGCATCTTGCTTTTGGCTGCTTTGATAGGGGCTACAACATAGGTGTTCGACTCGTGGAAGACTTTCTAGCTCGATCCAATGTTGGGAGATGCCATGACTTTCGAGAAACGGCTGATGTAATTGCAAAGGTGATGCCTCTTTTTGACTGTTTGGCATTGTTTCTGCATGCTTGTTGTTTGCTAGTATCGATGATTATTTATCTTAGTTTTTTTTAACTATAAATATGTATTATGAATACAATTTTCTTGGTACAAAACAAATTTCACTCTAGCATTGATTTCAGCTGTTCTCTGGAATTGTCTCTATCTTTAAATAAAACAGAAATGAAAAAATAATGATAAACTAGAAGTGTTTTTATTAACATAGATGGATGTCTTTTCGACTAGTGTATCTAGAAACTAGATAAGATCAAATAATTCTATAACAGGAAAAAGCGAATCAGAATGCTTTTCTCCTATTTAGTAATGTAAGACAATAGTCTCAATTTTACAAGACTGTTTTCAAAGGGAGAAGGCACTGGACATAGAGCAGGGAATTACTTACTGAGATCAATATTTCCTTGTCCAATCTGGTGTGTGGAAAAGAGTTTACTTAAGTATGTTACATTGAAGAATTACTGGGAATTGTTTTTTAGTCATTTGCTCAGTGATGTGTGAAAAATGGTAGCTTGCTAAATCTTTCACTCTTTGAGCCTAGTCCTTCTCTCATATTTGTTTCACTTGATAGGTAGCATTTAAAATGTACTTGGGTATCACACCAAGCATCACAAACTGGAGTCCGGCAGGTGACGAATTCTCCCTTATCTTGGAAAACAATCCACTGGTGGATTTTGTGGAATTACCAGACAACCATTCCTCTCTTATTTACTCTAACCTCTTATGTGGGGTGCTACGGGGAGCCCTGGAAATGGTGAGAAGAAGGGGATGCCAGTTGAACCAATGGCTCTGGGTGGCTGCTTTTAATGGAGTGCATAACTATGAAGCTGTGGGTTTTCTGCATCCCATGAAAAGTTTAAAGTAAATTGTAGACATTAAGTATGTGGGTTTATGTTAACTCAACCAAATGTATCAGCAGTGTATTAAAGTACTGGGTGGTATTCATTTGATAATATTAGATTTCTGTTAGGGCTGTGAGTCTGGGAACATCCATTGAATCAGTTGAAATATTTTCCAACTTAGTCCATATTTCATAACATTCTGTAAAATTTCCCCCATATATTCAGGTTTATTCTCCTGCTGCTTGATCTATACATTCATGTTAGTAAAAAGGTTAAGTTGCAGGCTATCAGACTGTAGTATTCTGACAGCTAGAATAGTGCTGTCATTTATCAGGACTGGAGTACTGAGGTCAGTTATTTGTACTGTATTTATGGGCCACCTCTTCCAAGGATTCTAGGTAGCTCACAGTCAAATCCTATAGTATCCCTGGGGGTGACTTTGGAACCCTTCACCATCTGCCCTAAGAACAATTTGTGGTAATGAACTCCATCGAGGGAATTCCAAAAACCCCAATACAAGAAAAAAGAACAGAAACATATAACTTGCAAAGCAGAAAGGTGGATAAAGGCGATGTAATAAATTCAGTAAAGCAGGGAAAGAGTGATGTATCTTGGCATTCGTACTTGTCCTGTTCACAGGGGTTTGGCACTTTAGGGAGCTATTGTAGGTAAATATCTGAAAAGTATGGATTTTCCTCTCTCTCATCATAGGTACAGATGGCTGTGGATGTCAGATTTCTCCTGGACACCTTGAAAGGGGATGGAGTCACAGAAATAAGGATGAAATTTATCAGGCGTATTGAAGACAATCTCCCAGTTGGAGAGGAGTGAGTCTTGAGCAGCCTTCATGCTGGACTGGAAGGGATGAACTAACTGAACCTGAGCTTCGTTAGCATATAGTACCCTGTGTACTTTCAGACACTGACTGGTTAAGATGTCGATTCATTTGAATTCTGTTTTATTTCCACAGATTTCTATTAAAAGTTTTTGTAGGATGTAGAACACTTTTCATATTCATCAGAAACACAAGCACCCATTCCTTGTTACCACTCTTGGCTCCATGCAGAAATACAGGATATTAAAACCCTGTAATTTTGAACATTGGGCCCATCGGAATAATTCTAGATGCCACTTCTATTCTGCAGCATGTGAAGAATTTCAGCATTATGTCCCCTGCCCCTGCTGTTCAGTTTTTCTTCATTGGAAATGGCATCAGAGTACTGATAAGTTTCTATGGAAGCCATTCTTGATAGCACAGAATGCACTATATGATTTGAAAGAATTGAGAGTTCCTAATGGATTTGGACTTGTTCTTTTAGTTTTGCCATTCAACAAAACACCTAAATTCATCTTGGAACAAGAGCCCTATCCATTTTGGCAGCCCTGAAAGAAGCGTGTCATTCAAACTCAACAGAATCCCAGTTGGTTGGGCATTCCCAATATCATCTTTGTCTTCCTAGTTGGTTGGCCAAAACAGTCTCAACACACCAGCGATGCAGGGCTCAAGTTTAAAATATTTATATAATGTCAGAAAAAGCTTTCAAACGATATTCACCTTGAGGGTTGCTTCTTTACAGCACATTTGATTTGTGTAACTAATTGAGGAGTCATTAACACCAGCTTCTTTTCTGAAAGTTCTAGGCAAAGTGTGTTTCAAAAACGTTGCCGTTGGCACCTGTGCTGAGAAGACAGAGGTGTAGTAGAAGTTCTAGAATATTTCGTCTCCAGTCAAGTCTTTCTTAAGAAACAAGGGCTCTCGAGATTGTAGAAAGAAGGGTTTAAACAACCTTGCATGGTAGATCAATCAGTATACCAAATGCTGGATGACTGAAAGGAAATTGAAGAGTGCCTTAGGATTGTTTAATAGTGAACAATGAATGTTCACTGTGTTTGTCACCTGACTATTTTATGAGGTTCTAAAGTTTCCATTGGGCAGAATGGCCACCATTAAATTTAGTGGACAAATCTGTACTAAATGGTGGAAATCATTGAGGATGCTGTGGAGAATTTATACATTAAACATAGAAACATCTGCCACCCTTGAAGAGGCACGACAGGCTGATTAGTAATCTCTGTCTTCTTCAAGAGTAATGGAATCCGTTATCCCACGCTTAGGTTTGTGAAAAGATTAGGGTACGTCATTCGTTAGAGAAATTAATTGGTGGTCAGGGGACTTTATTAAATCATAAAGTTGTGTGTGCATCAACTGAATGGTATTTTAAAAGTTGGCAGAGGCAGCTGTAATTATTCATTGACTTGGTCTTGAAAATAAGCTGTGGGTAGTAAGGGTGGTGGGGGAATGAAATGGCTTATCTAGCTATGAGAGAATGAAAACCAAACGGTTGCTTTCTCAAGAGAGGCTGTTTTTAAGGGCATGTTGCTCACACTTTCCCAGCCCTCTTCTATAATTTTCCTCAGGTGCAAAGGAAGTCCTGTGATGTTGAGCCCTGAGTTTCATGAGCTTTGTAGAAGTGTAGAAGCAATGGAGAAGGGTTGGTTGGTGTTTTTTTTTTTTTTTTTGGCATCATGAAAGATGAAAATCTGAGTGTTCCTGTTTCAAAGTAATTCATTCTGACTGCCGGAGTAGTCCAGCATTGAGAAAAGCATTTTTGTTCCTTCTGTGATATTTTCAAAATTAGTTTAAAAACCTTACACTGATCTACAGCTGATTGGTTAGTTAGATGCAGTTTAAACCTTTTTATTTGTATATGGAGTGTATCTTATGTGTTCCATTTTTGAGGGCATTGTTTTGAAGCTCTTATATTAAAGAAACTCTAACTACTTTCTTAGCTGTGCTACTATTGAATTAAGGTGTATGGTAGCAGACTCGTAGTTAATTTTATTAAATTTTATTCTACTTTCCCCTGTGGATCTCCTCTCCTTTTCCACATGTCTACAACTTAGATTTAGCTTCACAACTAGCTCATGGAATATATTAGGTTGAGAAACAATGACAAGACCAAAGTCAGGACGACCAAGAAAAGGTATTTAATTATTGTACTTTCTAATCTCAAGTTTTGGATTGTGTTACTCAGGTTTTGTCCTGCAGTTATAAAATACAAGTGGAGGGTGTGTTTAGTTACCCCAAATATTGGTCAGCTCTGCTACGCCGTTCTGTTGCTTCTAATAATTGGGCCTATAAAAACACAAACATTATTTGCAAGGTGAATTCATTCTTACTATAAATGGGGTCAGAATCCTTTCCTCTCGTTGTATATGTCTACCACTAGATGTCTCTAGTTATCTAGAAGGATTGACCCAGAAGGGCTGACTGCTATCCACAACACAGAGTTTTTATTTTTTTCAAAAAAACAGTAAAGGTAGAAATGTTAATGTATTATTTGTATACTATCTGTCATGCTATGCTACTCCCCTTTATGCAATTTAAAATTAAACATATGCATTAAAAATTAAAAGATATAAATCAGAGATCATAAATAATGGAGTGATAGCATTGGGAGATGTTACTTGCCAAGGTGAATAAAAATGGTTTCAGTGCTATTATTCTGTGCCTAATCCCCACTGAGAAGATCATGTCAATTCAATTAATACACAGTTGTCCCTGATGTTAACTTTCAGGCTGGTCTGTTACCTCTGAAAATGATGGAGCTATGTAGCCATATTTATACGAACAGACAGTAAGGGTTGGGCCATATGTGTCTTTGTATTCTTGTTTTATTCCATTCTTGTTTTTATTCCATTCCATCCATAGACTCCATTTTTTAGCAGGAGGGCAGAGAAATTTAAAACCTGCCGTGCTGGATTGTGTCAGGACAATGAAAACATCTCTGTAGAACAGATTCACCCCTCCCTTCACTTGTCTCAATTAACATAAAACAAAAATCAGGGTGTGTTTCTAATTTGGATTATTGCTTTCCAACTTGAAGTTCTAAGTGCTGTTCTTTGGTGAGGTTTAAATGGTGTAGCGTGAGGATTTTTTTTTTCACAGCTATGAATTTAATTTTACCTTTCCAGAACTAATCTCTGTTGCCTCTGTAGATTCCCCATACAAAATTTATTTTGAAAAATGATTTAGCTTCAAGATGGATCTCTCCTGTACCTTTTGTAGAACATTATGTGATGGCTTATAGTGTGCCTTTTCTACAGTATTGTAATTATTATTTTGTGGTGGCAGTGAGTTAAATTCCTTCTCTGGATTTTCAGCTAATCGTTGAAGATGTTTCCTTGGTAATGATGGATAGCTAAACTCTTTGATGGTTAGTGCTAATAGCTACCAAATTCATTCCATCTGCATGGACTGGAGAGACTAAGTGTGTGCCCAGTGATAGAGAGAGAAGTCTGAGCTTTGTAGCTAACTGACAAGAGGGATGGTTGAGTTGTCCAATTACAGTATATGCTATTTATTTTGGAGTGATTGATGCTGCTTTAAAATTGAGCACTCCCTCTTGGGGACCTCTCTGCTTTCCCATGCTTAGCTTATGTATTGGTCTATCAACTGTTTACAGAAAACATCCCTGCATCATCTCAGATCCTCTCAACATTTGCCTGTAGAATTTCCTATCATTTAGAAGTGAAATGCTTAAGTGGGATGGATTTTGAGCCAGATGGCTCACGCTACAGATATATTTCTCAAAAACTGCAAAAGCATCTTTTATTTTCTTGGGATTTGGGCCAAGGAAAAAATCTTGCCATCTTTTACTGGCAAACTGGTGAAGCGAGAGCTATTTTAGAACAGGGTAAAATATCACACAAAGGTTTCTCAAAGATCTAACTTTCATAAAACCTAACCCCAACTTCAGAGTTTTACATTTATGTCTGTCAGAAACACAAGTCTATCTTATCAGTAATGAAACACTCATAATCAATGTTACTGTGTATCAATGTATGAATGAATGAAATTTAAGCAAGGCACATGGAGAGCCAGTTTTGTAAAGGGCTGGAAAACAATCATGATGAATATTGTGAACCTAATGAAAGGGGAGGAGAGTCTGAAATGCACAACCCTTTGTTGCATGATCTACTCAATAATGTGTTGGAAAGCAGCAGTTTTGGAAGCAATGTATTGACCTGTCTTCCTTACATTGGCCTTGCTTTGACAACTGTTGTACGTGGCTGTCGTACACGTACACGGATAGGACATCTAAAAAAAGATTCTTACTGCTGCTTAAATTAAATTTCTGCAGCTCTTAGGCATTAACATTAAAAAAAAAAAACTGCCATGGGTTATTCAAGGTAATGCCATATAGGGTAAGGGAGGAACTTTGTTTTAAATACAAAACAAATGTAATAGTGGAAGGGAGGAGGAATTGGGCTCTAGATGGGAGGAGCAGACAGTAGGATTTATTGCACTGGTGGGGATCTTGTTAAGAGGCTAGAAAACAGTTGCTCAACTCCTCCGCCTCCGCCCGCATCATTGCTTCACTGGCAATGATGCTGCTGAAGCTCCACATTCAAAGACTGTAAAAAATATGCTTTTTATTTTGGCTCCTTTGTGAAAGTTGAAAAATGGGAGGAAAAGCCATATTCTGGCATAAAAAATGCAGTATTTTCTGGCATAGAAAATGCAGTAAACTTGCACACCCAGTGCTGTTGCTAGTTCAAGTCTATCCTTCCCAGGCATTTTTAAGACATTTCCTTGTCTGAGGCAGACAATTAAAATGCTCTTACTGTACTTGACACTGATTTACTGGGGGTGCAACTGACCAGCAAATGCTTCCATCCGGTTTCCTCTGAGATGGAGTGGGGATTTGCATGACCTGAATGCTGCTAAGGAACAGCTCTCTTCCACCTCAACATTGTTGTGCAGAAGAACATCCCAGTTGTGATGAGTCTCTGCCTTGTCGCTGGCCTCCTGAGGTGGATGCCTTGCCTTGAAACAGGAATGGGGAAACCTGGTTGGTGATACTAAAATACAAAACCCATTATTCCTCAACCGTGGCCATGCAGGTTTTGGGAGAGACCCCAGACAGCTTCATTTAAAATGGTCAGATAGTAAATCATGAGGGGTTACAATCCTGGTAGGATTGTTTGAAGACCAAAGTGATAATATGGACCTAGACATGTTGATGTCTTCTTGAATGATTGGCTTACAATTGCCATAGCACCTGATCATTGGCCAAGGTGGTTGGATTTGTAGGAGCATTGGTTCAAAACTTCTGTAGTAGACCGGGTTACTTGGTTAAAAAGATACATACATACTCTCCCTGCATATCTCTGATTGGACGCAACCAGTAACTCTCTTTAAAATTCCCCAAAAGTGGTTATGTCTAAATGCTTTTAATTGTTGTGCCTGGTTAAACTACCAGTATGGGCTGTGAGGTGGTTCTGCATTTTGAATTTGTGCATTTCTTACTCATAGGATAAGATGGTTTACTCAGTTTCTGGGCTGCTGAGATCAACCAGTAGGTTTTGGTATTAATTTTAGGTAACATTAGGACAGGGCCACAGCTTTGTTGCCAGATAGTACGGAAGTCTGGTGCCACTAGGAAGATTTCAGCATTCTTCACTAAGTTTTTTTTTTCTTTCAAATTTCTAGAGATAGGAGGGCTGTGAAGGTTGCATTCTGCTCAGTAAGAAGCATATGCATGAGCAAGAGAAGAAACATCTGATATGCGTGTAGTTTACATCTGTTCTGACTCCAAAGCAATGGTATTTGTGCAGCAGCAGAAGGAAGTAGTTTCCCCCCTGTATTTCCAGTCCATGCAATCTTGCTGTGTTATGTGTGTGTGGAGGTGGTAGTGGCGGTTAGTCTGTGATACCTTTCACACATGGTTTTCTACGTAGTTTAAAAATACATTGCTTTTCTCTACAAGGTATCTTTTACTCCTGCATTTGTGCCAGGAAACAGAGCTGACCTGAAATATTTTCTGACCCAGGCAGAGCAGCAAATGGCATTCCCTAACACACACGGCCAAAGTCAAGGTAGGTAGAACCCAGCTCCAGTTGCGATAATGAGGTACATGAGACAGAAATCCCGCAAGCCCCTCTCTTCATTTCTGGCATTAAAAATACTATTAAAGCAAACATGTGGCTAACAACTGGTAGTCCTTTTAGGGCATCTCTTCATCTTTTTGTGCTTTTTGCTGCAGTCTTTTGCATAGAAAATAGGTTTCTCTTGTTCCAAAAAGTTCATAGCTGCATATTTATCGGAACATTAGGGGGTGCTCTTACAACGTCAGTCTATGCGGCAGATAAAACTAATTCACTGACTGGTTAGAGGAGGACTTGTCTGTGATGGAAATCCCTTCGCTTGTCTTTTCAGAGTTGCTTGAGCACCAAGAAGCTTTCAAAGTCAGCCAGTTCAAAAATAGGATGTCCAGAAGCATCGCTCATAAAAGACCCCCGATCCAAAAGCACCGCAAGACCTAAATTTGGCAGGCTTCTCAGTGTGGCTGGGGACGGGTTGCTTTGAAGTAAATAGAATGAAGCAGGCCTATTTGAGTTAAGAACTGAGGATGGGTGAGCAGTGAGGAAGAGTTGAAATTGTTTAAATTAGCCTTTTCCTCCACATTCACTTTTATTTGCTTGTTTTTGGACAAACGTGTTTTCTCAGTGGACGAGAATACTGTCAGCCTTGTGAGGTAGTCAAGACAGGAAGCATGCCCAGATGAACTAATTCTATTTTATTGTAAGGTTACATTAACAGAATCTTCAAGTCTGAAAGTACATCTCTCTCCCGTCACCTTTACAGCCCAAGAAACTAGGGAGGGCCCCTTCTGAGACGTTTCCCACGCCCACATTCCTTCTGTGGGCTCAGCTGCCTCTTATCCGACTGTTCCCCTGGCTGTGGCTCTTCCCGCTGTCTCCCAAGGTCATTCCCACGTCCCATTACAAATACCAAGTCCTGCCCAACATATTTCACCCGAGATGGAAATTGGGTGAGTTGAGAACTGTAATCAAAATGCCTTCATTTCACTGAAAAAAGTATTGTGTCAGTGCCCCCTTCTACTAAAACTTAACACAGAAGCGTGGGGTCTGATTTTCCACTCTAGAGATGGCTGGTTTCACGTATTATGCTAAGCCATAATGTAGCTGGTTTGGTTTGGTTTAGCATGTTGTGTGAATCCAGTCAGTAAGTCAGCTTTCTCCAACCCAGGTGTCCCACAGAAGTATGCACATATGCATACAGAATTCTCTACAAGCAGTGTCCCAGGAGGCAAAACCCACACGTTTGGAGGATGCCCAGTTTGGGGAAAGGCTGCAAAAAGCATGTTACTCAAACCCTGGCTTAGTGTAATGTGTGAACCCAACCAATGTGTGTTTAGTTTATAAGTATGGGCAGAGGTCCTCTAAGAAATACTGTCTCTAAATGGAGCCAAGGCTAGACAGACCTGAAGTGAAAAAGTCCTTTTTTTTTTTAACCTCCATATAAAGAAGCTAAAAACAAGACAATTGTACCTCCTTTGCTGCCTTCCCTAACCTAGTGCCCTCCTGGTGCCCAGGTTAGCTGGACTACCCTGACAGGACCCATGGGCGGTACTGGACGTTTGCCCCTCTACATCTGGAAGGTACTTCACTGGAAAAAACTCTTGAGCTGCTCCATTGATTCACAGACTTTCCCCTACCAGCCTGATGCTTAAGTTGCTCCTCCCTAAACTGAGGCTTCAGATGAGCAAACTGCTGGCTACCTGGGCCAGAAAGCTCCTTTGAGGCTTTCCAGAAAACCTCCTCCATCGCTCCTGTGGGAGGGAGTGATAAAAGCTGTTCCAGCCATTGGTTTGGCTGTGCTTCGGAGCCACCTCCTAAATCATCAGCCCTGCTTCCTCTTGGCTGCTTGGCTGCTTGGCTTGGAGACATTCCCGCTGCCTTATCAGACCAGACAAGGAAAGCTCCCGTTCTAGAGGAAAGCAACGGAGTGCCAGCAGCCCTCTCCCTGGGCTCTGCTCCTCTTGCAGCTGCCCAGGCCTTGATGGAGCATGTCTATATTGTGATGAAGCTGGTCATTAGTTCTCTATATCTTACTTGCGCAACATTTTGAAAGGGAGCACATACCTCACGCTATCCAGGCCTCTGCATAAAATACTTCGCATTGCATTGAGATGCTTATGAATCCAATGGACTGAAAACACCCCTCCTGCTTTTCTCTGGCCCTTCCTTGGAAGACCCATCCATGTATGCCATGACGCTCAACTGCTAGTCCATGTGCTGGCCTCTCATGCTGTTCGGGGAATTCCCAAAAAGTATTAAAACTAGCACAAATGTGTAGCCGATCAGGAGCACCTTGACCTCAAGTATCTCTCCCTTCCATTTTTTATGAACATGATCAGGGTAACAGGGAACTTTGAAACAGATGAGAATGTCTGAACCAGGAGAGGTGAGAGGCTGCACATTGTCGTCATACCTTGAGGCTGAAATGTCCCTAAGTTAAGTTTGATGTAGTTCTTCCTGTGCTGGCTGTAGACCACCAGATCATCCCTGCTAGAGATAATGCCTGATTGCTATTTTGAGCAAGATGCCTGGCTGCATTATGTGCAATAGTGCTGTGTGTGCACAGAAAATATTCAGCAAGGTGCAGTCCCATCACATCCAGGACAGCCTCCTGCATATATGGGAATACAACGGAAGGGACCCAAAACTAACGATAGGGTGCACCACCTTGGATGTGTAAATTTCACTGTTACTTTTTTTTTTTTAATGTTTAATTATTGCTTACTTTGAAGGGCAGAGGGTCCGGATTATGGAGATGTATGGGAAGTGTTCTGTGTTTAATTTTAGATATAGTATTATATCAACTTGAGCTTTATATGCACTTAATGATTGAACTCTCTTTCAAACTTTCATGCGAACAAGGAACTGAGAGTAATTAATTTTAGCTTTATAGTGTATACGACATTAGGGATTCTGGCAGACAGTTGCGATTTAATATTCCCTGGATGTAGTTGCTTGGAATCTCCATTCTTTATCGGCTGAGCTGGAGTCTGCGCTGGGAGAAGTGATATATTCTGAGTTAGAATTTAGATTAGCAGAGACTTTACGTAGGTGGCTTTATTCAGTGGGAAAGTGTGAGGGCCAAAGGGTCTGGCTTGATTTTGCATCACCTATGAATTCACTAAGTGGCCTTAAAGTATCACTGGCTAAGTTCACACACTTGGCTAAGCCATCATGTGTTTCGGTTTTTTGGTCATGTATTTAATACTAAACTGCATACTATTAGGTGTGGACCTAGTCATCGTGGCCTATTCTAAAAACTGATTAAAACAAAGGATGGCTAAATGCAATGTGTGAATCCATCCACCATGTGGTGAACTTCCTTGTGAGATGGGCGGTGTCTAAATCTGAAATATAAATAAATAAATAAAAACTTTCTATGAGAAAACTGTAATATTGAATTACGTCACAGAATTCTTGTAAAAGTTGAGGGCAGCTTTTGAATGGGTTGGGGAAGCAGAGCCCTTCCCATTTTCAACAGTCCATGTAGTAACCCATTTTGGTGATCATAGGAGTATCTCATGATTGAACTACAACTGGAGAAGACATGTAGGAAATCTGGTTGGGTAAACACAACACACTAAGCCAAAAGCACACAGGCCACATTTTAGCACACTGTTTCATGGGGATTAACCTATATAGTTTGATTGAATATCAGTTTTTTCATGGACTGCCCAAGAAACAATTTACATTGTACGTGGGGTATATACAGGCTCATAATAGAGTTTGCTTGGTTGGTTGTTTGGTTTATTATTAGATTTATATCCTTTATTTTGTACAACTCCAGGTGGCATAAATGCTCCTGCTTCCAATTTTCCCACAAGAATCCAATGAGGTGGGTTGAGCTGAGAGAGAAGACACCCAGCTGGCTTTCATGCTCATGGTCTCCTAGTTTCTAGCCCAGGATCTTAAACACCTAAGCTGGTTTCAGCTTAGCATTTGTATGAAACTAGCTAGCTGTGAGTTTTTCAAAATAAATCACATCTTTGCACAAGGTATGAATGGATGGATCCATTGATATGTAAGAACCCTGGCAGGAAAAAAAGAAACCTTGGCAATGTTTTGAACTTTGTGAGTCTTTGAAACCATCCCTCTGCTCTCTAAGACCTGGGCTTAATCTATGGCTGGAAGAGAAGGGAATTTTTGTTAAAATTCACAAGTTGTCTCTCGTTCATATCAGGGTTTGTTGTTGTTGTTGTTGTTGCTCTTTGGCTTTTTACAGAATTGAGAAATATCTGGGCTGTTCACAAAACGATAGGTTTGTATCCTTCCCAGTGTTGGCCATCAGACCTTCTGGGAAACTGAGCAGGAATAACATATAATGCCCAGTTCACACATTGTGCTAAGCCAAGGCTTTTTAACCATGGTTTGCTGGCTGCATCTAGCTGACCTTTGTTGATTTCATTAAATAAACCAGGGTTGGAAGGACTTGGTTAGCACTTGGCTGAAACACCAAGAAATCTTAGGGCTGTAGACTAGGCTGGGAAGTCAAAACACAATCCCCAAAAAAGGCAACGGCAAACTACTTACATACAGAGCCAAAACTGCATCGTGGAGATGTCCATAAAGTTGCCAGGAATTGAGTTTTGACCGTTGTTGTTGCTAAAAAGTCACAGGAGCCTGGTTTGTGTTCAGCTTTATACATTGCATGAAGACAAATAGAACAGATCAGGACTTAGCCAGATGAACCAGCTGTCATTAGTCGGGATGTCAGCAAAGGTTGCAAGAAAAATTACCCAATTATTAAGGCTCTTTGATGGCTACTTGGTACAGTTGGAAGCAAGTCCCTTCCCCTAAGTTGCAGTCCTTCTCCCTAGAGAAGCATATGTCTCATCAGGCCTGGGCAGAATTACAGGGGAAAGTGAAGAGCTGATGTGGATAAGAGACAACTTGTTAATTTCAACAAGAATTCCCTTCTCTTTCACCCTAAAGCAAGCCCAAGTCAAAGAGAGCAGAAAGGGAGTATTTCAAAGACTCACAAAATTCAAAACAATGACCAAGGGGTTTTTTTTCCTGCCAGGGGTCTTACATGGTGCTAACCTATGATTTGTTTCACCATAGTTTATTAAAACATAACTGGTTGGTTTCAGGCATGTTAAATTATAAACCGTGGTTCAATTGTCAATTCTTGACGCACAGTTGGAAGTGAGTCTCAGTGGAGACTCTTTAGAAACAGAGCTTTCTAAAAGTTTGGAGGAGTATTGTGTTTCCCCTCTAGAACAACTCCCATAGAAGCTGAGACGGATGCTGAACCGCCATCAAATGACTGAGCAAATCTCCTTTTCCTCCTTTAATTGGGCATAATAGCTCAATTAGTAGCCAGGCAAATGTGAGCTACAATTAGTGTAGTACAATTAGAGCCAGCTTGGTCTAGTGGTGAAGGCACCAGGCTAGAAACCGGGAGACTGTGAGTTCTAGCCCCTCCTTAGGCACAAAGCCAGCTGGGTGACCTCGGACCAGTCACTTTCTCTCAGCCCTAGGAAGGAGGCAATGGCCAACCACTTCTGGGGACCTTCATGAGATTTCAGCTGATGTGGCATTACTGTTGCAAGCTGCCCTTGGCAGTAACTAATATTTCTGTTGCAAACTATGTCTGCTGGTAGCAGTAGAGCAAGAGGATGTTTTAAAGGCAAAAGAACATACAGAGATGTCTCTAAATACTGGTCTACTTTCTTCTACTTCTAGCCTTGTGTTTATACCCTTCTCACAGAAGGCAGGATTTGCTATAAATCATTGCCAGCACACACACACATACACACACACATACACACACTTGCCTGCCTTCTGGGGCTTATGGCAGACCTGCCAGCTTTCTCATCCATTCTCATCCTTTGGAATTCTTTACTTGTGGGTCTAAAGCAGCCCTTGGAAGAACAAAATAAGCATCCAAAAGCGCATTAAGCAAATTAAATGTCTCTTCTAACAAGTAGCTTTATTGCAGACGAGGGAGTCTGTGCCCAGAACTCGGCACAGAGCTAAATGATCCCATGTGCTCTTGATCAGAAACAAATGGCAGAAGGCACAGTGCCTCCGCAGAGCCCTCGCAAGTCTCGTGGCTGGGACGCGAGCTGGGAATGCCTGATCCTTGGAGAGAGGGCAGGAGATGGTCGAGGGGACTTGTCTCTGGAGGAACAGTTGGTTACCGAAGGAGAGGCAACCATTGGGAAGTTTCTGCCTGTGCCTCGTTCCAAGGGCTCTGAAACTGACCCCCAAATCTGAGCCTTGTGGCCAAAGCTTAACAATAGGCCGATCTCACTACATCCTTCTGACCTTGCCTATTCCCATGGTTGGTATGAAGCACCTTTCTTAAATCGTGATGACAGTGATATATTTCACGAAGAACGAGCGCTGAGTGTGGAACAACTGAATGTGTCCAACTTCCGTCTGCAGGAGTTTTCTCCATCTGCCTGTCTCTTTCACTCCCCGGAGTCCTCCAGCTTCCTTTTGCAGGATGTTCTAGGGTTAATCAAGAAACACTTTGTTCAGAAAGGAAAAAGCTGAAGTGACTCCTATAAAATACACGTACTCCCTCCACTGAGTGGTTGCACCTGTACGAGTTCACCGACACGCCAGCACCATACATCTCCTGCTGAAATGAGTCGGGTTGCATCACACAGATAGTATCAGCCTAGTTGCATACTTAGGCCTCCAGCCAAAAGCGTGACCGACTCTGGCGGCCCAAGCTGAAAAACGTCAAGGCTCAGGTTTCTGACAATGCAATGAATCACCAAAGGTGGAAGGACTTGCAGGAAAATGGGGACATTGCTGGTAGTGCTGCTTCCTTTTAGATATGTCATTGGTTCAGCTGAATAACAGAAAGTCATCAAAGGTTTGGAACAGCTAAAGGATGAGGCTGGGCAAACGTGGGGCACGTTGGCATAGGACACTGAGAACCTACCTTCTCCTAGGACCTGAACTTGATGCTGTGGAAAGCATCGGTTTTCCATAGCGGTAACCTAATTTTCTTCCAAGACGTTCCGAGGGGCACATATAATCTTATCCGTTTCTTTGTTTGCCACGGCTCTGAGCATCGAGCCCTGGACTCAATCCAAACACGCTGTTACCTTTCCTCCAGGACTAAATGCATTTTGGGGACAGGCAAGTAAGAAAAATGTCTGCAATTCGGAGTTTGAACAGCCCACTCCCACTCCAGTGGCATTACCACAAAGCATTGGCCATCCACCCTGTGGAGAAGCTTCCTCTAAGGAAAAATGTTATTTTGAGCAAAGTGATGTATTTATGGATAAATGCACTCATATTTGCATCTAGGAAAAAAACGACAAATAAGAACATCTAAATACTGGCAGTTTGTTTCTGGTTCATGGCTGGCTGGGGAATTCTGGGAGTTGAAGTCCACTCACCTTAAAGTTGCTAAGGTTGAGAAACGCTGGTTTAAAGTAAAAGGACCCCCATTTTGTTGTGATATTGCTCTGTGCTTTAGAATTAAGAGGAAAGTTTATCTAATTCAAATTCCAATCTACCCAATTCCACATTTTTGAACCAAAGCACACACTGAGAACAGATTGTCCTTCAACATCTGTACTTCTCTGGATTTTGCAGTGCACTTTGCCAGTCAAAGTAATAATGTATTTTAGGGGAAAAAGTCTGCCCAAAAAATGTGCAGCGTCATGAAAATAATACACAAAAAGAGGTTATTGTTTGCAAAGGCTAAACATTTGGCAAAAATGGCTAACAAATATGTCAAAATACAAATTTCTGCATAAAAATTATAGCGCAAGAAAAAGGAGAAGCAGTGTTTTCAATTTCAATCTCAAAATATATATTTGGATTTTCTTTCAGTTCCTATTTAAATTCACGTTCTTTTAAAAAATGAAACCTTGTAATGATATGATGGGAAGGTCGACTGCTCATTTTCCTTTTTTTCTAAAAAGGCAAAACTCACAGGTTTTTATTCTGATGCAGCTTTAAAAATGTCACATTTCTTCCCTGATTTTCCAGGGCTGTTATTACTGGCAAGAGAGGAAGGGGCCAAAAGAGACAGCAAGCTGACAGCTCTAGGCCCGAGACTTTTTGACGTTTTGATCTTTTCATAAACAAAAAATAAATCTTGCTTAGACTAAAGTTGGCCTAGTAAGCTTAATTTTTCTGCACAAATATAGCTCCCCAAAGACTATACCAGGAATGTGAACCAGCTGATGTTGGTTCAGCAGCATCTGAGCAGGTCGCTCTTAGCATAAAATGAATATGTACCCCATTGCAATGTACCCTTTGCTTTTGTGGATATAAGAGTGAATAGAAATCTTGCAAGAACTTTGGGCAAAGGAAAGAAACAAGTACCAGATAGTTGAAGGATAGAAGCCAGTTTGGTGTCATGGTGAAGGCACCAGGCTAGAAAGCAGGAGGTGGTGAGTTCTAGTCCTGCCTTAGGCACAAAGCCAGCTGGGTGACTTTGGGCCAGTCTCTCTCTCTCAGCTCCAGGAAGGAGGCAAGGGCAAACCACTTCCGAAATCTTGCCAAGAAAACTGCAGAGACTTATCCAGGCAGTTGCCAGGAGTCAACACTGATTTGAAGGCACCAAAAAGAAAAAAAAAGATTGGAGGATGAGAGGCTTGCACAATGTCATTCTTTCTTTCTTTCTTTCTTTCTTTCTTTCTTTCTTTCTTTCTTTCTTTCATTCATTCATTCATTCATTCATTCATTCATTCATTCATTCATTCATATAAACTTTTCTGGACCACCCCGTTTCAGGTGACTCGAGGCAGTTTACAAAGCAACAAAAAAAATAAAATTATTTGTCACCTAACATAAAACCACAATAAATTACAAAAGCAGCCCAGGTCCCCGTTTTGAACCAAAAGCTTGTCAGAACCTTAATCGTTGTTTTAACACAGTGTTTTTCAGATTTGGCAACTTGTGTGGACTTCAGCTCCCAGAATTCCCCAGCCAGCAAGTTGCCAAGTTTGAAGAACACTGGCTTAACACCTATTGCAAGACATCAAGCTGCTTTAGATGGTTTTAAAGGAGTGGGATGGGAGGAGACCACACAAATGGCTGAGTGGGAGGTGTGCAGTGAGAATTGACTGGGCACAAAGCCCGCTCTTTGGGTTTGAGAGAAAGCCCATCTTAAGAGGAGTTTGCTCAGAAGGAATTCATGTAAGCACCTGCAGATGTGTTATGGTTTAGGGGTCTCAGAGGGGCTTACACCCAGGTTCTGACTTGTTGTCTGGTGTCACTTTTTCCCTGGGAACTCTGGCCCTGGGCTGCCAGAACAACCCTCTGGATTGTACAATCGGGTTCTGATCCCTGTGCTTGAAACTTGAGTGTTCCCCAGGCTTGGGATGTTTCCAATGTGCTTATTGCTTGCTTGTTCAATAGCCTAATTGTGCCCTAGATAGGACACTTGGGCAGCTCTGATGTTTTGGAATGCAGCTCTCACAATCCTGGGTTATTGGCCATGTGGTTGGGGATGATGGGAGTTGCAGCCCAAAACGTGGAGAGCACCAGTTTATTAGGCTAGAGGTACAGTATCCTCTGTAAGTAGAAGCACCGTGTTTGTGCTTGACCCCAAGCCTCAGCTATTCAACAGGGAAGGTGGTGTTGTCTTCATGCTGGAGTGATCTGCCCAGGCATTGTTGGAAACAGGATGCTGGGCTAAATGGAGGTTCAGTTGGATCAGCTCTGATGTGTTGGCAACAACCAGGGGTTCAAAGATCTGTGGGAAGAGAAACCAATGTCCTGGTCTCACCCATGGCAGGAAGGAAGTGGCAGATGCAAAGAGTGGGTCATGCCTGGGAGAGGAACATGTTGGCATGCGCCAAAGGTGTGGCTGGACAGGTGTTTCTGTTAGCTGTTGCCCTGTCTCCTTTAGGATCTGATGACGGCTCTGCGGCTTTTTTTAGAATGAAGGTAAAGTCATTCCCAAACACAGGACTTCTATCCTTCCAACACTGAGGATGCTTTCATAAATGCATGGATTTATTTAATAACTACAGAACGTAGATTCAGCAAAATGCGACACATCCCAGTTTGATGAATTGAGTCACCAGTTTATTTCCATTTATATCCCATTGTTCTACATGGCTATGAATAAAACATTAATAAATGTTTGATGCTTCTGTTAACAATACACAAGATCTGAAATGTCTTGCAGAGATGTTGGAATGGTGCATTAATTGACAATTCTCTGTGTGAACTAACCTGTTTGCCCTGCATGTATCTTGGATTGCAGCAACTTTCCCTGATTTTAGATGGTAAAGGGACAAATGATCCAAATGTTCCAGAAGACTACGTGCTATTAGCACTGAGCTATTCCCTTTCCAGTTAAATGTACGCTTAAATATATATTTTATAATGTATTTTCTCCTCAAATGCACATTTGGGTTCCTGAGCAGTTGATATAGAAGAAACTGAGATGAGGACAGTAGGAAAGGAAATGAGGAAAGTAATTTGCCTGCTCAAATTCCTAACCACTCATAACAGTTATAATTTACAATCCACAATAGCTTTGCTCATTTAACAAGCACAAAGCAAGCAAACCATATTATGGACCGTTCTGTGTGGTCAGGTTCACATGTAACTCAAACCACAATGAGTGGATTTATACATGGCATTCACCTGAACCAGACAAAACATTTGAAAGTTTAGTGCAGTGTTTTTCAAACTTGGCAACTTTAAGATGGGTGGACTTCAAGTCTCAGAATTCCCCGGCTGGGTGTTTGCAGGGTAAGGGGCCTTTGATGTCATCAAGTCCAACTGCTACTTCAGCACATGGATCCAAAGAACCTTCTATGACAGATGGTGGATAATGTCCATTCTAGTTTCATGGGCTGCGTGATGCAGCCATTATGACTGTAGATCATAGAGCAGGATTTAGAGTCCTGTGTGAACAATTGTGGCTTCTTCAACAAACGATGGCTAAGCCACTAAGCCATCCTTAGTAAGATGTATGAACTCAGCCATGTTTTCCCTTTCCTGCTTCCCTGTATAGCTTAAGTGTCCAACTTAAATCCATTAATACTCATGAGCAGACCCAAGTAGCTGGAAGAAAGCAGAAGGTACGTTTCTCCATTCCACCCCACAAAAGCGGAACAGACAAAAATGCTCCTGCTGGAAGCTGTGAGCAGAAGTCCTTGTTGTCCACCTTCAAGCCAGGAATGGGCTATTCATTTCTCCTCCTCTCCAGAAACCCAGCTCCACATTCAGAAACTAGATCTACAGCAGACACTCCTCAGCATCCTCATTGCTTTATTGCAAACCAGAATAAATTATATGTACACAGGAATCAAACTCTGCTTGTGTCTCTGTGTGTGTGTATATACATATGTCGTCTCCAGGATTTAAATCTTCAGCCGCTGCCTCCCCCCTTTCAAATCAGTGGACTTTTGGCGTCCCATCTCCCAGCCTTGGGATTAGGAGATACCTGGAGAATGTCTACAAAATGCTTCTGTCTGGAATGAGCCCTGCTAATTCCTTCACCGGCTTCAGCTTTGTATTTGCAGGGGCTGGGGATATTCTGCAATCTTGCCTTGCAGGCCCTGTTTGCCAGAAAAGAGAGAGATCCCTTGGCTCTGTTGGACAAAGCAAAACAAACTCCAGGTTTGAAAGACCAGAGATTCTTGGCTCCCCCAGAAGAACTAGCAGGCTGTCAGTCCAGACATGTTTAGTTTACAAGGAAATGTCTTACTGGTTCTGTGCTTAAAATGTTATCCTTATCAAGCTGGCCCCTGAAGTAGGAAACGGTGCTTCAGCCCTTCCCTTTCTTAATTGCTGCAATGTCGACAGACGCTTCCTTCCTGTTATAAGGCCTGGATGGCTCTAGCAAAATTATTTCAACATAAAATGTCAAGCTCAGCGCAGGCTCTGGCAGTGTTGCTGTTTTAAAGCCACAATCTAGAATGAGACACTTCAGCATGACTCTTGCAAAGACGACTGTGCCTGAAGACACCTCCCTAGATCTCCACCCAACGCTTTGGTCCACCCGATTTTCTTGTTTGGACTGTTTAAATTCAACAGTAAGAATGAAATAGGAAGTTGTCATCCTGCAAAGCAAAGGCTGAACCTCTAGCATGGCCTTTATTTCCAAAAGAGCCTGCAAAGACACTAAAAACAGTAGTGTGTAACCCCCAGCAGCTTGATGGCTGCATGGCATTTGAGGGCCAGGTTTCAAAAGTGGGCAGAGCCAGGACCCATCCTTTGGAGAAGGTTCAGAAGCTTCCAAGGAAGAAATGGGTATTTGAAGTAGCTACAAAGTTAATTGTGTCCCAGAGCTCCCCAAAAGTAAAAAAAAGAATCTAACACCTTCTCCAATGGTAAATGGATTGATTATGTGCCATCAAGTTGTTTTCAACTCCTAGTGACCACATAGATAGATTTTCTCCATGACAATTTATCCTTAACCTGGTCTTTCAGGTCTTCCAACAGTGCACCCATCACTGCTGTAACCGAATCCATCCACTTTGGTGCTGGTCGTCCTCTTCTTCTCTTTCCCTCCACCTTTCCCAGGATTAGAGCCTTCTCCAGAGAGCTGGGTCTTCGCATAAGGGGAAATAGGTTATTTCAAAATTGGGCCTCTCAGGACTATTCCACAAGAACTTTTTGGCAAGTGTGCTTGATGCCCCACAAGTCCTTCTCTTGACTTGCTGTGGGAGTCGCCGACGGAACATCTGCATGATGTTCTTCAAGTCAACTGTAAACAATACCAGTTTTGAAAATTTATAGGAATCTGAAGAATTTTAGCAATCTTACCCCATAGGATCTTTTGAAAATACATATTGCTTGCTAATGTAGATGGTATTTGCAGACGTCTGGCTGAATTCAGTGGGACTCATTCCTAGATACTGTACATTTTCATGGGATTGTAATGAATGGTAAGTCATGAAAGGTCAACTGCTGTGGCTCCCATTTTACATGTAAGGAACTGTGCCCTGATTGACCAGTGTTTAACCCCTGCTCTCAGATATGCCAGCTTTTACTTCTACGAGACATACCTGGTATTGCTCTGTAACTGAAAGGAAATTATTGCAATTTCTTTGTTTGTTGTGAGCTGCCCAGAGTTGTTGAGAGTCAGATGGCATACACATTTAATACATTTATTATTATTGCTGGTCGCCGAGTAAGTCAGAGGTTTAGACTGGATTTGGCATTTTTATCCACCTATCGAGTCCTTCCCAAGGACCTGGGATAGGCAGATGTTCTTGTTTGATGGTGTTAAAGGTCTTGTCGCAGGATGGAAGCTGTTGTTGTTGTTATTATTATTATTATTATTATTTCAGACATCCTTGGTAGGACTTTTGGAAGGCAAAGGAAACAGACAGAGATTGGTTATGTTTTTCTGCTTATGTGTGTTTCCTTCATGGGTTTTGACATCCTACTGAATGGCATTAATTGCTAGGTTATTGTAACTTGTATAAGCAAATAATCAACCTCGTTCATTAGGATTCATAACTCTTTGTGTCTAAAAGCTTCTTTTTTTTTTTTTTTGTCTGCGCTCAGTCATTACTGACCCTGCAGTGACTGCCTGGACGAACCCTTGCAGTTTTCAAGGCAATTGTTTTTCGGAAGTGGTTTGCCAGAGCCTCCTTCCTAGAGCAGAGCCCAGCTGGCGAGCACAGGAGGCCGGGTTTCCGTTGCTTCGTGCCCTTTTCGGGTGAGCGCGGTTTCGTGCTTACCGGCCACTGGTCCCGTCTCTCTGTGCAAGGCGCTGCCAGCATTTTTCCTCCCACCGGAGTGAGAGTCCCCATTTATCTACTCACGTGAGTTTTCGACCTGTTGGGTTGACAGGAGCTGGGGAGGAAACAGGAGCTCACCCTGTTAACGCGAAGGCTGGACTCGAACCGCCGAAGCGTCAGCCATTTCTGGCCGGCAACTTTCAGCGAGTTACAAAAGCAACTGGGATCACACTAGGTTGGAATAAGGTTAGAGTTAGCTGTTGATTTCAGTGCAATATCACAAATACTGTATTATGTCATGTTTCTAAAGTCTGGGATACAGGTCAACACGATCAAGTTATTATGTCCTGTAACTCCCCAAAGTGCAACAAAAGGATCTAAAACCTACTCTGAAGGTAAGTAGTTTACTTTAAAACAGGGCCTCTCAAGATTCTGTTGCACAAAAAAAATTGGGCAAGTGTGCTTGATCTTACACCATTCCCACACCATTCCTTACATTCCCCCCCCCTCCCTTTTTTGTTCTGGTGCCTTTGAGTCAGTGTTGACTCCTGGCAATTGCCTGGACAAGTCCCTGCAGTTTTCTTGGTAAGATTTCAGAAGTGGTTTGCCTTCTTTTTCCTAGGGCTGCAAGAGGGACTGGCCCAAGATCACCCAGTTGGCTTCATGCCTAAGGCAGGAGAAGAACTCAGGGTCTCCTGGTTTCTAGCCTAGTGCCTTAACCCCCACACCAAACTGACTCTGCCTTGTTAAGTGTTGGGTGGCTTGTGCAGATTAACAACCTGACGTTGAATTTGAAACTCTAAATAATATAAATTGCAATGCATTAAGGTTTTGATCATTTGCTTATTTCCAGAGGAAGGAACTGAATGCAGTTGGACATAATTCCAAATAAACACGCACAAGATTAATCTTAGGGAACTGGAGAGGTGATAACTGGTTAAACTGCTCTGATGTCAAAGCAGGCAGAGAGCTTTTGGCTGCCGCTGGCTGAGCTGCATTGTTTGTTTGTTTGTTTGTTTGTTTGTTCGTTCGTTCATTCATTCATTCATTCATTCATTCATTCATTCATTCATTCGGCTTGTATGCCGCCCATCTCCCCCAATGGGTGACTCTGGGCGGCTCACAATAAAAACACAGTTCTCTCCCAGATGGCTAAAAACTATAAATAATTAAAAACATATAAAAAACCCTAAAAAACCTCCTCTGGTTTATGGTCCTAAAAAACCTGTAAGATGCTGGGGGGGGGGGAGACAACCCATCATCCCACCAGCCATCTCCACAGGTGCGGGCCCCCCTCTGGCCCCCAGGCCTTCTGGCAGAGCCAGGATTTGATCCCTTTCCTGAAGGCCATGAGGGAGGGGGCACACCGGACCTCAGGAGGCAGGATGTTCCATAGGGCGGGCGCTACAGCAGAAAAGGCTCTCTGCCTCGACCCCACCAATCGAAATTCCCTGACTGGTGGGGTCTGCAACCTGCCCCTTCTGCTGGACCGAGTGGGACAGGCTGAAGTGACCGGGGCGAGGCGGTTCCTCAGATAACCTGGTCCCGTGCCATAAAGGGCTTTAAAGGTAATAACCAACACCTTGAATTGGACCCGGAAACAAACCGGTAACCAATGCAGCTCGCGCAACAGCGGTGTTATATGTGCCCTCCTAGGGGCATTAAGAACTGTCCGCGCCGCCGCATTCTGCACCAGCTGTAGCTTCCGGATACTCTTCAAGGGTAGTCCCATGTAGAGCGCATTACAGTAGTCCAACCCAGAGGTGACCAGGGCATGAGTGACATTGTTACTCATTAATGTCTCATGTATTACTGGCTTTGCTGCTCAGTTTAGAAAAAGCAGAGTATGTAATATGTCCTGGAGAAGTAGAAAGGAAAAGAAGGAGGGCAGAAGCTAGCTATATGCTGAACATATATTAAGAGAAGCTGAACTGGAACAAGATGAGAACGGTTTTAAAACTGGAGGAAGAAACATCAATAACTACGCTGGTGACACTACACTGATAGCTGAAAATGCAAGCTCTAGTAATAAAAGTGAAAAAATGGGACTAAAATTAAATATAAAGAAGTAATGAGAACAGGTACAACATTGATAATGAAGATATCGAAGTGATAGATAGTGTCTGCCTTTTAGGATCAGCCATCAACAGTAAAGGAACAAGAAATACATTGCAGACTAGCACTTGGTGGAACACCCATGAAGGCTTTGGAAAAGAGATACATACGCTGTGATATGTCTATACCTACAAAGATCAGAATCATGCAGGCCATGGCATTCCCTCCCTCCTGAGAATACCATGGACAGTCAAGAAAACAAAGAAATGGATCATCATATAATTCAATCCAGAATTCTCACTCAAGGCACAGATGACCAGGCTCAAATTATCCTACTTTGGACACATTATGGGAAGACCTACCTCTCTGGAAAAGCTCTAATGCTGAGAAAGGTGGGAGGAAAGAGTTGTGGCTGGGTTCACATCTCACAATAAGCCTTACTTTTGCTCAAACCTGGTTTATTGATTATGCCACAATGGTTTATTAGGTACGCTACAATGCTGGCTTCCCATCTCACAATAAACCTTACTTTTCCTCAGCCATGGTTTATTGGGTATGCCAAAATGGTTTATTGACTATGCCACAATGGCTGGCTTCCCGTCTCTCAATAAACCTTACTTTTACTTAACCATGGTTTATTGGGTATGCCGCAATGATTTATTGAGCATACCACAGTGGCTGGCTTCCCATCTCACAATAAGCCTTACTTTTGCTCAAACCTGATTTATTGGGTATGCCAGAATGACAGCGTTCCGATCTCAGTACTTCTGCCCTAACCGTAACTCTAAACCCTGGTTTATTGGGTATTGCAGAATGGTTTATTGCGTATGCCACAATGGTGGCTTCCCATCTCACAATAAGCCTTACTTTTGCTCAAACCTGGTTTATTGAGTATGCCAAAATGGTTTATTAGGTATGCCACAATGCCGGCTTCCCATCTCACAATAAACCTTACTTTTGCTCAAACCTGGTTTACTGGGTATACCACAATGGCTGGGTTCACATCTCACAATAAGCCTTACTTTTGCTCAAATCTGGTTTATTGGGTATGCCACAATGACAGGGTTCCCATCTCAGAATAAACCCTTTGTTGTTCAGTCGTTAAGTCATGTCCGACTCTTCATGACCCCATGAACCATATTGCGCCAGGCCTTCCTATCTTTCACTGCCTCCCTGAGTTTGCTCAGTTTCATGCTCATTGCTTCAGTGATGCTCTCCAACCATCTCATCCTCTGCCATCCTCTTCTCCTTTGCCTTCAATCTTTCCCAGCATCAGGGTCTTCTCCAAAGAGTCCTCTCTTCACACTAGGTGACCAAAGTATCTGAGCTTGAGCTTCATTATCAATCCTTCCAATGAGCAATCAGGGTTGAATGCTTAAAATATTGACCCCCTTGGAAATATATTTTGACCTAGGCAGGCAACAAGAACGCGGAAAGATCCACGTCTCGCATTTTTTGCTGGCTCCAATCAACATGGACGTTGAGCTCCCTCCAAGTGGTGGGAACATTTTTCAAGGCTTCCTCCTGCTGTTAAGGTTATCCTGCTTCCCCCCCACCCCATTTGAGCAAAGCTCGTATCTACCCACAAAAAGAAAATGAGCGGCGTACAATCGCTTTTTCAACCTTGATGCTAATTAACTCCAGCTTTTGAGGAGCTCGGAATCCAGACACAGCAGCTCTTAACCAAAAGCCTCCTTTGGATTCCCAAGTATATATATATTTTAAAAAACTAATAAATAAAGGCAATGAATAGATTGTCTCTGTGCAAGCCATATTTCATGCAGCTGTGCTTCAAAGGGGAGTTTAAAAAATACCTAATGGTCCACATGCGGGCGGAGGTCCCCAGCACACTTAGGTGCACCAAACACACACACTCCAAATATTGCCATACCGCCACTGTTATATTATAGAGCAGTGTTGCTCAACCTCAGCAGCTTTAAGATGGGTGGACTTCAACTCCCAGAATTCCCCAGCCAGCATGCTGGCTGGGGGATTCTGGGAGTTCTTAAAGCTGCCGAGGCTGAGAAACCCTGTTATACAGTATAACTAGAACTGTAAAAGGAATTTACTGTACTGAGAGTCCAAAAATTGGTCTTATTATTATTTATTTTGTTCCTTCCCTGCCATGGCCATCATCTGAATGTAATTCATGCCAGGAGGGATATTCACAAGAAAGGGATAAAAAGGGTGAGGCTTTGATCACATGATTGTGGCCACCATCTTGATTTTTTTGATCCTCTCCAATGGTGTTCCCATCAAGCTGGTAGATAAAAGAGACTTTCAAACAGCTCCCTGATCAAAATGAGACCCCACACTGGCAACTTCCCTTTCTTTTCTGCCATTATCTGCAGGGAAAACCCTTGTCAACCAAGCATGGTCACCAGGGTCTGGCAGAAGGATCCAAGCCAAGCAGTGAATTTCTTCTGCTGTTCAAAGGGGAGAAGATATATGATGCTCAGCAGAGGACTCTTGAAGGACATGGCAACAGGACCAAGCATTGCCCCAGTGGAAAGTCACAATCCATACCTATGTATGACACACCAACTTGTGTTGCCTTCATTCTAGATGTGAAGGGATAACTCTACGGTCTTATTGAATAGCAGTGCATTCCCAAAACAAGTTAGGGAACAGGTTCTGGCCTCAGTTCCAATCAAAGATCCTTGCCAATCGTGCTGCTGCATCTTGTTTTAGTTTGTGGTTCACCATGAAAAAATCCCCAATAATTCCTAAGGTTCTAGAACAATGCTGGATACAAAGCAACTAATGCAAACAAACAATTTACCAAGGGAAACTCTCGTCCTTCAAGCATCTTGGGGAGAATTTGCTTAGGACCAGAAATTCCAATTCCAAAGCCCATTCACACCCCTGCTTTCTTTGCTGTTGCTTGGCTTGGCTTCCCTGGGCCAGGACTCAGCTACCGTGGCTTTCACAGCAAGCCCTCCGTTTGGGTCATCAGATTTCATCTGTGTCCTCAAAAATGCGAAGCGAGAAAGGAGTCGATGCAGCCCCAATCAATGTTCCCCAAATGGTTTGATTTCTGAACAGTTGCTGTAATTTTTCTAAATAGCACCATATGCATGCTGACCACACAAATATGTTCTCTTTTGCACACATGCACACATACAGGATGCACATTGCAGCGATGTTCCATCTGAAGCCTTGCTAAACTCACAACTGGAAACTGTGGAGATTTACCGAGCAAGACAGCACTGAAATAATGGGAAATAGCTTTTCAGTACAGACATGTCACTGGACCTCCAGATTTGGTCCTTCCAAACACACCTTTCCCAACTGGGCATAGTCCAGAAGCATGGGACTCCAATTCCCACCATTCCCAGACAGCACGTTCACCATAATTGGTGTAGATGAGGACGACAACCAAGGACATTGGTTGTTTTCTCATAAGGCCTCTTCCTTGAGATCATGATCCTTCATGAAATAACACCTAGATAACCTGGCAGCTGGATCCTTGCAGGGCAATGTTTTAATACAACGCAAACCTAGAAGAACTTTTTGTCCTTCTCTATTCTCAGACGGAGAACCAGCTTGAAGTATGAAGATCCTTGTGAGGTCCTGAATAAGCCATGACTATGACAATGAGGCCACCATCAACCTTCACAACCTGGTTTCTCCAGATATGTTGGGAGTGAATTCCTCACTTTGGACCTTGCTTGATAGAAATTCTGGGCGTTGCAGTGCCCACATGCCAGACTGGGAAAGGTTGTCCCTCAGCAATGCCACAGGATATGCCAAAGACTAATGGGAGGGGGAAACTTAAAATGGCAGCTCTCATCAGACCTGCTGTCCAAGACATGAGACCCACTCATCTCCTTCTTCAAAATTGCTTGAGTCTGGCACTATACCCTCGGTTCCCCATTACCTCCTCATCCTTAACTACGCCCAGCCTTCCAAGCCCACTTGGCAGCTGACTAGATTGCTTGGCTTCAGCCTCCATATCCTGTTTGCATTGGGGACAACTATTCCTCTGCAAAACCTCCAGCTGGCTAAGTCTGCAAAGGAGAGGAACCTTTTCTTAGGAAACTTCCAGCCACTGAAGAATGAGCTGGTACAGATTTGTATGAAGACCCACCAGCCAACCACATGCACAGAACAACTCTGGAGTGGCTCCTTTCAACCAGGGAGCGTTGTACCCACCTGTCTTGGTGTTGTAAGCTGTAAGGAGCCCCACATGCTCCAGACTGGATCACTCTCCCTTTATGATGTGGTTTCAGCCCTGACAACCTCCCTCATGCTCATTTGGAAGGAGGGCTGAGCGTGTGTGCGAATGAGAGGCAGAAGTTCAGAACTGGCGTTCAAGAGCAACAGATTAACTGAATGTATTCCAGGCCATCCTCAGCATGTTCCAGCATTCAAAACAGCAACTGAAGGGCCATTTTTCTTTTTTGCACTCAGTTGCAGCATCAAAGGACGGAAGGAATAGAACGTTACACCAGCCAAGTGCAAAGCCACCACTTTGAAGCTTCTTCCTGCAAATGGGAGAGTCATTTGGCTCTCTTGATAGAGTGCTCTTTGTGAAAGGTTTGCACTTGGGAGAGCAGGTTCAAGTCTTCTGTTCCGTGATGAAGCTTTCTAGATTAACTTCAGCAAGTCACTGAATTCACATGTCATACTAAGGCACAGTTTGCTTAATTATTATTTGTCAAAAACACCTGACTGGCTAGGTTTATATAACATATGAAGCCATAAACTATGGTTTAAGTTGAAGCAAAGAAGCTATATTAGGGCTCAGTGCATTCATCCATTCAGTTTTATTGAGGATCAAAGATTAGCCTTTACCCAGAGATGTACAGAAGAAAATTCTTCACTGCCATCTAGGTCACTGTTTTTCAATCTCAGCAACTTTAAGATGTTGGCTGGGGAATTCTGGGAGTTGAAGTCCACACATCTTAAAGTTGTTGAGATTGAGAAACACTGATCCAGCATAACCCTTGTAGTCCTTGTCTTTAAGATGCCTCCAAGAATCCTTATGGTTTTGACTACCACCCATTTTCTATGTATGTCATCTCTGGGCTTGAGAACATATTTCCTCCTCTCCCTCCCAGAACAAGTACAGTACTTGCCAAGTTTCATAAGCAGATCCCAGCATTATAGAGGGTAATTCGTTCCAAAAAGGATTCTGCATTAAGTAGTGGGAATTGTGGGCTTGTTCCATTTCGCTGAGCACAGGCCTTTCCATAACACAACAACTTGCGTAAATGGCCAGACCTGGTTCCAGATCTTGACAGTGGGGAACCTGCCTAGATCATCCCAAGGTCCTCCCTGGTCTAACATTCTGTTTCCATACAGGCCAACTAGAGCCCAAGCAAGGGACATCTGGGTGACAGCCCCATCAATCAGGTTCCCCAGCAGCTGGAATCCAAGGACATGCTGCCTCTAAACCTCTGTTCTTGTGAGAGGATCCAAGCGTATCATTCTGTGGCAGGAAAATCACATTTTCTCAGCAATAAACCACAAGCCAGCCCTGTAGAAATATGTGGGGGGAATTAAGAGTCCAGAGAAGAGCTAAATCAGATATGCGAGAGGTTCATGCTTTTCTGATTTGATTTTTCAAGTGTTTACCTCATTTTTATGCCCTGCTTAAATTTCCTGGAGGCATTTGGCCACCCAGTTTTGGAAACCTAAGGCTAGACGAGGTGGAAGAGAAACACTTGTCCAACGTTATGTAACTAAAAACAGAGCAAAGGTTTCGGGAGATGGGTGTCTCAGCACCAAATATCTGTACGAGCTATCCTAAAGCCAGGGATGTTTGTGGGGGTCAAAAAAATCAAGAGGGTGCCCATGATGGTGCCATCAAAACTCCATCTGTTCAAATGTGCATCAATGCACATAAAAACCTTGTGGAGCTTCAATTGCCCCATCATAGCTGCTGTCTTGACTTTTTTGACCCTACCCTGCAGGCACCCGTTGCCCACAGCATTCCTTTTGGATTCATTCTCATTCTGCCTTTTTCTGTGATGACTTATTTATCTGCATGCTGAAATCTCCCTTGGCCCTTCCATCTCTTCCCCTGTCTTCTACTCAAGAATTTGAGCTGCAGCGAATGAACACAACCTTAAATTTAAAATGTGGAGGTGGGTGGAACTGTCAACTTTGTTTTGATCAGATTCTCATTTTTCCACTCTTGAGTTTCCACTCCTCTGTTTCTGCATCACTGTGCATTTTAAAAGGAAAGATTACAAAATCACCTCGCATGTTTGTGATATTGAGTTCTCAGTCAGGGCACAAATGACCAGGCTCAAATTATCCTACTTTGGACACATTCTGCGAAGACCCAACTCTCTGGAGAAGGCTCTAATGCTGGGAAAGGTGGAAGGAAAGAGAAGAAGAGGATAACCAGCAGCAAGGTGGAGGGACTCAGGTACAGTGGCAATGGATGCACCGTTGGGAGACTAGGGATAGATCATCATGGAGGAAATCTATGTAGTCACCAAGAGTTGACAATGACTCAATAGCACATAATCTATCAAAAGAAAAAAAAAACCCTAAGCTGTATGCTGTCCCAAACTCCCCTCTTTATTTTTTTGTGATCCCTAGAACTTCCTTTGACTACATCACTGTAGTTTCCCATCACTTTCAGGAAGAAAAGGCATGACACCTGAAGCAAAAGACCTAAAATATTCACCACTTCAGCAAAGGCAGCACCTAGCTGACCTTGATGGATCTAGAACAGTGTTTCTCAAACTTGGCAACTTTAAGATGTGTGGATTTCAACTCCCAGAATTCCCCACACAACTCAAAGATGCCAGGTAGTACTCAGATGGGAGACCACCAGATATCCCAGAGCTGGAGGTGAAAATGGGAAAACATCCCAAAGTTAACAACAGACAGCTAGCTCTGTAACCTTCTTGAACGGGAAGTCTCGTAACATTAATTCAAGGATGTTGCCCTTGATAAGAGAGTTTCCCAGCAGATGCAAGAGAAGCCATTAATAATGAAAACAACCAACTGCAGACTGTAAGACTCAGGCCATATTTACAGTGGACCCAAAGTTCAAATCTTGGCCTCCTTCTTCCACCCATCCATTGCGGTTTGTTTTTTAAATGATATTTTTATTAAGCATTTTTAAAAAGAAGAAGGAGAAGGAGAAGGAAAAGAAGAGGAAGAGGAAGGAGGAGGGAGTAGAAAAAAACTAAAGAAAAATAAAACACAAAGCTGATAGAGGGAGTTTACAGGCATTGTAGAATTAGGTTTAAATGTTCAGAGCTTCATTAATTAATTTTAAGTAACTTAGAATACCTTAGTGTATTATTATAAAAACTGTAGGTCATCGTTAAAATCCAGACATATACCTAAATATCAACACCAATGGTCAACACAGTAGAAAACATAAAATAAGATTAAAAGATAAATTTTGTCCCAGCTCCTGAAGAGCTCTTTTGATTTAACAGATGCTTTGGAGCTAGAGTATTAAGACTGTATAAGAAGAAAACCCCAAATTTCAGATGTGCTAAGCTCCCATCCATTGCAATGGGCCGAAAGATTCTCATTTCTCAGCAGGAGGATGCCAACTGTATATTATTTTAAATTCTTAAGACTTTTTAAAATTTCTTAAATCCAAAGAAGATAAAACTCACCGGGTGTCAAATTAAGCTCACCATTTTGAAGGTTTGTAATATCCATCAAGTGTGAAATTGAACATTTCCAAAAGTGAATTCGGCGGGCTTAGTGTCCTTATGAAAGGTTCCACTGCTGCTGAGAGGAAAACGGTTGTTTCCCTCAGCTCCGGGCATTCAAACCCGCGGGAGACTGCTGTTTGATAGTCTCCTCAAAAGGAGCCAACATTCAGAGCACTCGTGGGCGATCTCCCGATCTCGCTTTCTTCAGAGAAATTTGAAAAATCGGTCTACTCACCGGTCTTTCATTCTTCACAGCAGTTGTCTTCTCTGTTCATTCATGGAGATGTCTTCAGTCAGCCATGACTCGCACCAGAAGCCATTTCTCAGCAGGCGGAGGTTGGCACCTGTGGCTTGCTATGGTAATGGACCACTCTCATCTTGGGTCCTTTGTTTCTGGCTTTGCCAACTCCAGCCCGCACACCCGCCAAGAAAACTACACAGATGTGTCCGAGGTCCCCAGGAATTAAGCTCAATACGAAGATTGGAAACTCTACCTTAGGCCTAAAATGCTCCATAATTAAAAATGCAAAGAGAAGCCCAGCCTCTCAAACTCAAAGAAAAGTAGAACAGCCTAACCCAACCAATTCTGTAACTTTCCCACATATATCAGGTCCTTCTACCATCAAACATGTTAAGTTCCTGGCAATCAGTGCAGCTCTAATCTACGTCTTTTCCTAGCTGAGGGAACATGTGCAAACAATGTTCCTGGATACATAGCTATAATACCGACCACCTGTGCTTCACTTTGCACATAGGCTTGGAAGTCCAAATCAAGCCACTATCTCCTCCAGACCTGTTAAAAATGAACCCACTGGCTAGTCAGGAGAGAGTGGAAGGAATGAAGCTGTCAGCTGTTTGCTTGAGACAGATCTGGCACACTCAAGAGGAAACTGGCAGGAAGACAATGCAGAAAGCGAGGAACCCCCTTTCCTCTGGTTTAACCTACCTTCCTTCCATATCTGCTGGGAGGGTCTACCTTGCCCTCCCCATCCAGGGTGATTCCTACAGGAAGCCACTGGGTGGCCAGAAGCTTCTAGCTGCCTATAACCACTACACATTTTGCAACAGTTGAGAGGGACAATCCAGGAAAACATTTCTGCAGCCTCTGGTCTCCTCTGATGCTCCCAGAGTTCCTGCAGTGGCAGAAGATGAAGGATGTTTCTCTTGACATAGCAGTTGCCATAGTCAATAGCTGCTAAATTCCACCTCCAAATCTGAAATAACATTTTGGGCAGCCATGTGAGACCCTGGGAGCCACAAGGGGTGGGGGGGGGGGGGTTGGGGGGAAACATGCAGCCCACTACTCACAAGTCACCCCCCACCTCACCTTACTAGTGTTTAATTTCTGATGTCTCTTACCACCTAGGCTTCTTTGACAAGATGAATGAACAGCCATCAAAAAGACCAATGAAGTGTTTGAATTCTTCCCTTAAGACAGGGATGGGCCAGGTTATTTCATTACATTATTTCATTACATTGGCTGAAGGTGCCTGTGCTATATTGAATATTCGTTCATTTACCCAAGTTAACATGGTTCTGCCCTCCCCTTGTAAAACAGTTCTTACAGAACAGTGGAGTCCCTGGTGCTCTCTGAACTTGGCCGTCTGTGGAGTCCTTGGGGTTCTCTGAGCTTGGTTGTTTTCATGCAAACGTTTCGTTACCTGGCTCGGCAACATCTTCAGTGCTAGCTTGCTTGCAGATGTTGCATTATCCGACTAGGTAACATCATCAGTGCGAGTAAGTGTGGGATTTGCTCCCCGAAACAAAGGGCACCCATAGGGAAGGTTAAAAAAAAAAGTCAATATGGTAGCTATGCCCCTTTTTATGGGCATCATGGACACATGTAAAGAGGGATGGAGCTTCAGCCAAGCAGTCAAAGCTGCCATTTTGATTTTTTTGACTCTCCCTGAGAGCTTGTGCCCAGAGACCTCTGTCATCCAGAGATTCTCCAGTTGATTTGGTCCCCTTCCAGTTGTTGCTATTCATCTTGTTAATTTAACTGCCATACATTTCTGGCAGACAAGAGCCAAGGTTGGCCTTCCCAACACAGAGCTTGACCACCAGCCAACCTCTCCAAGTTGCTCCACATCTGGACAGCAGCTGAAATTTTGCAGAGAGGAAGGTAGGAGCATTGGCCCCAAAGTGGAGAGAGAGAAAGAGATTGTCTTCCCCCATCAACAGCTGCCAGTGGTAATTATCATGCACCGGGCCAAGATTCAGGGATATCTGAGTGCACTTTCCCAAAACTTAGGGCATTTGTCCCAACTTGGCTCTTTCCAAATGTATAGGACAACAGTTCCCATCATCCTCAGTAATCAGAAAACTGATCTTCAAATACATCTGGATGAACCTGGACTGAAAAAGGCTGCTTCCGGCTACTAATTCTGTGTCAGCCAATGTTCTCATCATAGATCCCCTTCTTTATCAAGATGGGCTGTCTTCACCTTATCACACCCTCTGGCTACACCCAGCTCCCGGCTCAAATTCTGGGCTTCCCTTCTGTTAAAACATTTCATCTGTTTAAACACATGCCAACTTCTCCAGACTATCCCAGCGAAGAGTATACATTTCCTTTAGTTATGATACTATCTGCAAATCATTTCTGACTGCTCTAAAATGCTTGCTGGCTAGTTTCACACAACACACTAGATTAGGCTAAGCTGGGATTTGGTGGTTTGTGGTTTCACACGTTATGGAAACCCAGGCAGTGTCTCAGCATGTTGCACGAACCAAACCATGGGATCAAGCCATAGCATGGTTTGGTCATGGCATACTATGTGAATGTTGTAGTCTGTTAATTTGAATTTAGGGGTAAGTATGTTCTATGAATCTGTGTTGTGCGTTTCCATTTTCAATGAACTGCAAAGACGGGGGGGGGGGGGGGGAATGGACAAAGAGTCAACCTTTTCCAAAGCAACTTTAACACCTGCCAACAGAGCATCTGTTTTACAGAGGGGAAACTGAGGCCCAGGGGCTGCTCATTTATTGGGGAGTAATGCCCAAGGACTGCTTCTGTCTAAGGATGTGTAAGATTGCACTGCAGCATGGCAGAGATGCCAATTGTAAGGGTTGTGCTTTTCCCCCACACCGTCCCCATCATTAGGACTACCATATCTGGGTTGTGTAAAAATCCAGACATCCACCAGGTGGCAACGGAGAGATGCAGAAAACTCTTTTCTCTTTTGTATCATTTTTCTACCATTTTGCTTGTATTTTGCAGACCAGAAGTGGCAATCCTTTAGTTAATTTTGAATCAGGACCCTTAAAAAGCACCAGGCCAACCTTGAAGAAGCTAAGCAGGATCAGGTCATTGTGGTGGATCTTTGCTCACTGGAGCAGCTACAGTGAGTGGCCAAAAATGGGAAAATCCTTGGAAACTGATCATTTGCTTCTGCTAATCTATACTGCAATTTTCCCCAGCCTGAGGCACTAACCCTGAAAGGTATGGAATTACAACTCCCATTAGCTACTCCAGCATGCTGTCTGGGATGATGGGAAATGTAGTTCAACATTTCTGAAGGACAGCTGGTAGAACATTGCTACTTAGTGTGACAACTCACCCAACCTCTCCTGCAGTGAAACCCTTGCAAGTGGGCTAGTGAGTTCCCATTGCACATGGAAGCAGCTTTCCCCAATCCAGAAGCCTCCAGACCCTTGAGACCTTCAGGATCCCCAAGCAGGCTGGGGAGGTTCTGGGAGGCCCCCTTCTTCAGATGGCAACAGTTAGACCAAGTGGCATTAGTACTCCTTTGGGATCTGCATTTCAGAAGCAGGCAGGCAGTTCATGGACAACATAGGAGCCAAATTTAGCAAATCAGCATTTCAGAGAGCGTATCCTGAGCCATGTCCCCCCACCCCACCCCTGATTTATTTTCTGTCTGGTTTTCTGTTATTAGAGAGGTTCCTGGGGGAAATAAAGCCTTTTAAAAGTAATAACAGGCAGAGTTTGTGTGTCATCATAACATGGCTATGGTTGTAATAGCTTAAAAGGACTTGAAAATATAATAGAGATGCAGAAGCAGCAGCTCCTTATGCGAAGCAAAAAGCACTGGATTTCTGCCCTCCAGTTTCTGACCCCTGGTTCTGTTTCTGGGCCTTTTTCTCTCCTCCTCCTCCATCACCAATGCTACCTCTGCTGAATAAAGGCACAGCAAAAAAGGCGTTGAGTCAATTGGAGACCCCTGGATTTGCAGCCAATATCCGACCCTAGCAATGCCCCTGGTCTCAAGAGGAAGCACAGGCAGACCCACCTGAGCAAGAACAGTGGAAGCTTCTCAACAAAGTACATGCAGGCTTCCATCTTCTGTCTTCCCCAAATGGATAAAGGTCAAAAATTGTTTGGAACTGGTTTATTATCAGTAGGTTGTGAGAAATCCAACCATTGTCTTGGCATGTTGTATGAACTAGACTTACACATTGAGATATAATAGGTTTATTTGATTGAGCAGAACATGTGATGCAAACATAGCTATAGTGTTTTCTAACGGGTTTAGGATGTTATGTGAACCTAACCTGCTATCCCAATTTGTAGATCTGCTCTGTTGTTTGCATAAATCCCTTTACAAGATACTAGGCTTGATGCTGATGAGGACAAAATGGTTTTCTTGTTACTGGATTGTGTCACCCAGGGCTCCCAGAGGCTGGCGTCTTCTGCTGTGCCTCCTCAGTGATGCAGACCAACTCTTTGCAATGACTTTCAAAGTATTGACTTTATCAAGTGTAATACAGTTGGCTGGTTCTATATCTCACTTTGTGTGACCCTTAAGTAAATATGAAGGTTATAAGCACAACAGGCTTGTTGGCTTTCGGTCTAATTCTGAGCCAAACCATCTACTAACTCCTCAAACATTTTCAACCATGGCCAAAAAGGCTTTGGTATCCTTCTTTGCCTCATTCTCCAGATGCTTCCAAGATTCTTTGGACCTTGTTTCTGAGCTTCCTCTTGTAAATTGGTGAAGAGGTAGACATGCATTTTGTTTTCATTTGTTACATATCTTCCCATTGTTTTGCAGCTGTTCCTAATCTGGAAAAGCTCCAAGGAAGAGTTTTGTGCTGTATATCTCTTGGATGTAATTGAAGCATGAGAAGACACAGAACTGCAAGGTACTGAAGAAGTGATGGTACAATGAAAAACAGGGCACAAATGCCCACCCTTCACTGGAGTCTTCCAATTGCATAGCAATTCCCAGAATTCCCCAATAACATTGCCGCTGCTACAGTTTGAACAACTATACTGTAGAGAGTTGGATATGGATAAGTAGTATGAGGGTGTTCATATCTTGGGAACACAAGGTTGGAAAAGATAGGTCTAGATGGATAATCAGAGGTCCTATTCAGCAGAAGGTACCTAGATTTATAGATGGTGAAAAACATCACACACCCCTCTTGAGAAGTAAACAGAGAAATAACAATGAGCCTGCTGTTCCGATTATTTTTTTAATTTACTTTTTTGAAGGATGACTGATGTTTTCTGGATTGCTGACATTGCAGACTAAAGTGAGGAAATTGTTAACATTTCCATCTCCTTGCAAGAGTGTCAGAAATTTAGTGGATGTTGAGAATTATTGGCATCATCTTCAGGTTTCGCTTTCCATTTCTTTGCATCTGATTACTGGGGAATTTAAACTGTAATAACTCATAAAGCCTGGCTCTAATTTCAGCTGACAATAGACAGTTGGCTACAGCTACTCAAAAAGGAAACCAATGGATATATGCACAGGAGAAGCTGCTCTAGCTACTGAACCAGCCAAACTGGAAGATTCAGAATTTTAAGACTGATTATAGAGGTGGCATATGGTTGGGTCTATGTGATGATGGCTTCTTCTCTGATAGAGGGGGAGGTTCCGTCTTTTGTGAACTAGATATGGTGCTGCTCCTCAGGAAACAATTATGGGACCTGACAGTCCTGGACAACTTTCACCTGGTCTCCAACCCTCCTTTTCTGGGGAAGGTTGTTGAGAAGATGGTTAGGCTGTACCTTCAGAGGGCCATGGGTGAAATGGATTAACTGGACCCTTTTCAGACCCATTTCAGCACTGAGATAGTATTGATTGCATCTGTTGATGACCTCTGAAGTAGCCAGGATGGAGTGGTGAAAGTGTTCTGGCTCTCCTTGATCTCTCAGCATCCTTTGCTACTATCAATCATGGTTTCCTTCTGGACCAACTACAAGGATTAGGAGGGGGAGGGCATGGTGTTGTGGTGGTTCTTCTCCTTTCTCTGTGGCCAAAATTCCAGTCTTTATTGACAGGAAGAGAAAGATTGAGTCCAAAGCTCTTGACCTGTGGGGAGTCACAGGCTCAGTGCTCTTGGCCCTCCCATTTAGCCTGTACATGAAGTGATTGGGTGAAGTCATCTGTTAGCATGAGGTCAGGTATCATCAATACACTGATGATACCCAGCTTTGTATCCTGATTCCTGGCCAAATGAGTGATGGTTTTAGGGTCTTGTCCTAATGCCTGGAGTCTGTGGGGATCTAGACAACCATAGCAAGACCATGTGGCTATAAGTACATAGACCTCCTGGATCCAAGGCTGCCCTTAAAGACCTTGCAAAAGCCTTAGCTGATCTAGAATGCAGCAGTGTGGGTATCACATGCCATAATATGACCATGTGATACCTACTGTATGCTTCCTAACCTGCACTGGCTACTGGTAAGCTTCTGGGTACAACATCACCTATTAATCCCCACATGGCATCGGACCTAGCTATTTGAGTTCTGCCCTGCTCCCATTGTTTCTGCCTGTCTTACATAATCAGACAGAATTGGTTGGCATGCTCTGGGTCCAATCCATTAAACAATGTCACCTGATGGGAGTCAGGAAATATATCACAGCACCTGACCTCTGGGACAGATCTCCCCAGAGATTTGAACAGCCTGAATCCTCCTCTTCATTCCATGAGCCCTGAGGCTCTAGCTCTTTCCTCAGGCTTTGGGACAGGATGGGTTGTGGGCTCCCTTTGTCCATTCCACTGGGCTGACCATCTTCCTTTTCTGTTGTCTGCTGCTGTTCTATTCTTTGGTTTTCAGTCTGTATGCAACTCAGAGTTATTGAGAGGTTGAGTGGCTTTAGACATCTTAAACAGAAATAGAGAAGTAAGTAAATATGGCTGCAGCCTGACTGTCTTTGAAAGAGCCCTGAAAGGCCTCTGAAACTTTCAAAACTTCTTTTGTTCCCCATCTTCCTCACCCCTCTGCCTCAACCCATAATGATTCCCAATCATGGAGCCTTACACCCCATAATTCAGGAAGCTGAGTAATGGAAGAAACAACAACCATTTAATCACTCAGCACTGGTGGTCTCTCCACAGAGAGGTAAGGGAGGGAAGCATTTTTCAAGAGCTGTGGTTACCCCCTCCTGAATTTGGGGTAGAAAAAGGAAGTCTTGGGCAGAAGGAGGCATTCCCCTCGCAGAGAGTTTGGAACATGGTGTGGGAGCAAGCAAGGAGGACCTTCCCCGGGAAAGGAAAGGAAAGGAAAGGAAAGGAAAGGAAAGGAAAGGAAAGGAAAGGAAAGGAAAGGAAAGGAAAGGAAAGGAAAGGAAAGGAAAGGAAAGGAAAGGAAAGGAAAGGAAAGGAAAGGAAAGGAAAGGAAAGGAAAGGAATTGAGAGGGGAGGGGAGGGGAGGGGAGGGGAGGAGAGGAAAGGAAAGGAAAGGAAAGGAAAGGAAAGGAAAGGAAAGGAAAGGAAAGGAAAGGAAAGGAAAGGAAAGGAAAGGAAAGGAAAGGAATTGAGAGGGGAGGGGAGGGGAGGGGAGGGGAGGGGAGGGGAGGGGAGGAAAGGAAAGGAAAGGAAAGGAAAGGAAAGGAAAGGAAAGGAAAGGAAAGGAAAGGAAAGGAAAGGAAAGGAATTGAGAGGGGAGGAAAGGAAAGGAAAGGAAAGGAAAGGAAAGGAAAGGAAAGGAAAGGAAAGGAAAGGAAAGGAAAGGAAAGGAAAGGAAAGGAAAGGAAAGGAAAGGAAAGGAAAGGAAAAGGAAAGGAAAGGAAAGGAAAGGAAAGGAAAAGGAATGGAATTGAGAGGGGAGGAAAGGAAAGGAAAGGAAAGGAAAGGAAAGGAAAGGAAAGGAAAGGAAAGGAAAGGAAAGGAAAGGAAAGGAAAGGAAAGGAAAGGAAAGGAAAGGGAAGGAATTGATGGGGAAGGAAAGGAAAGGAATTGATGGGGAAGGGAAGGGAAGGAAGGGAGGGGAGGGGAGGAATTGAGAGGGAAGGAATTGAGAGGGAAGGGAAGGAAAGGAAAGGAAAGGAAAGGGAAGGAATTGATGGGGAAGGAAAGGAAAGGAATTGATGGGGAAGGGAAGGGAAGGGAAGGAATTGAGAGGGAAGGAATTGAGAGGGAAGGGAAGGAACCCACGTTGGCAACCAGCTCATAAGCCAACAACTGTGGGAGACCGAAGGAACCATCCTAGGCAGGCTGAAAGAAAGAGATTTTAATGCAGTGCTGGGGCCAAACAGCCTTTCTCAACCTGGAGCCCTCCAGATCCAGTTCCCAGAATTCCCCAGCCAGAATGGCCATTCGGAGCTGAAGCTATCAAGGTTTTGTGGTCAGTCGTTACATTTCACTGCAGTTTGGTAAAAAAAAACAAGCAGCAGGAGAGCCCTTTGTGCAAAGAGTTTGGAGAAAAGGGAAAAGCTTGTTAAGTGACCCAAGAAGTTTAGCTGTGTATAAACGACCAGGATAAAATCACCTTGGAAATTTAAAGGTGATTTATTTGCTTTTTTGGAGTCGGTGGGATGCTTTTAAGGTCCATAGAGTAGACCAAGATTAATGGTTGGTTCGTTTTCTGTGTGTGTTGTCCTGCTTATTTTTGTGCTGGCCTCAACACCATTTCTAACCTTCAAAACACCATTGAGAGAAATTTGAAATAAACCCTCAAGCATCTGAAGACTAAGGTAAGAAGACAGCAATCTCTTTCACAGCAGAAGAACGATTCTGAGAAGTTGTCAAGGCAGATTGTTCCACCCGTATCCTGAACTCGCATAGTCCTTGGATTCCAATGTTTCATTTTCCAGACAGAAAAAAAATGAACAGTGAGCATCTATTTGCTATTGTGCACCAGTGTAACATGACAAACGTCACAGCCTAAAATATTCAAATTGTTATCTTGGGGGAGGGAATGAGGGTTGGCCAAATGCTTTCCCCAAATGGTGATTTAAGGCAGAGACGTGGCCCTGGAAAATCTGGAATGTGATTCCTTGTATCTTCACAATAATTGTAACCAAATTGTAAATATTTAAATCAGTATTTCTCAACCTTAGCAACTTTAAGATGAGTGGACTTCAGCTCCCAGAATTCCCTAGCCAGCCATCTTAAAGTTGCCAAAGTTGAGAAACACTGCTTTAAATGATGCAAAAGGGAAGTGATTAATTACCTTTGGAGACATCGTATTGAATGTATTATTAAACGTTAAATATAAATTAAATAACATTTAGGATTTATCCCCCCAAATTCACTGCCTGGCTTTGCCCAATTTTGGGAGGGAACGTAGCCCTCATTCCCCGTCCTCCCCCCCCCCCCCACAAATGCTTATTCACAAAGAATACTCCCCTTTTCCAGTTTTATTTGATTAATTGGCCTCTAATTTGGTAAAAAGATGCAGCCTGCATAAAAAGTGTGTGCGCCTGTGTGAGAAATGGGGAAGCATATAGGAATAATTGTGCTCTGGAATAAATTACCAAGGAAGCTGGCTGAATCCATATTGTTAAAAAAGAATCAAGAATAAATCTGGAGGACGTCTGTCTGGTATGATTTAGAGATAATTAATTTCCACTTAGGGAAGTAAGATAGCTTTTACAAGAACGTTCTAGATTTCAACTTCCCTGCTGCATTTATGCAGTGTTATGTTGGTGTCCTCTGTTACATTCTAGATTTCTTTCTCACATTTGCTCACTCACACCAAAGGTGGCTTAAACAGTATAAAAACACGTGATAAAAACGAATGCTATTTTTGTTGATCTGGAGGACACCCGTTGGGGTGGCCTCCACTCTGCATGTATATAAATATCTATATCTGTAGACTGCTCTCATAGGTGAGGCTCTGGGCAGAGTACAACAGAGCAAGAATAAACATAAATACTTAAAGATAAATTAATCAGGCATACCAAGATGAACACCTACAATCAATCAATTGAGGCCAAAGACAAGATGGAATAAGACTATTTATACAGGATTGTGAAATTCAAGGAGGGAAGGGGTGAAATGTACCTTCATAGGAAGCTACATTTCAGACCGAGGGGTGGGGAGGGGGCACTACAGAGAAGGCCCTATTCAGGGAAGAGGATTTTCAGCAGACCTTCTCAAGATGTCAGACCAGATGGGTGGATTCAGTTTTGACAGAGTGGTGTCTGATATAGCCTGGTGTTACTCTATATAAGGCTTTAAAGGTAATAACCAGTACTTGAAACATAGTGGTAGCCCAAATGATGACCTTAACATTGGTGTTATCCTACAGCAGTGGGGTCTAACCACCACCTCTGGACCAGCTATCTCCAAAGGCAGCCAGGCACAGAGCACATCGTAATAGCCCAACTCCATGATAGTCAAGTTTGAGTTACTTCTGTCAGAACATCCTGGTGCAGACAGGATTGTAACTGGTGCAGCAGATGGAGCTGGGCAGAAACCCCTCTGGCCATAGCTTCCATGTGCAATTAAAGCAAGAGTTGTGGGTCCAGGAGGATCCCTAAATCACAAGTCAACTCCTTCAAGGTGAGCACAACCTTGTCTAGAATGACTATTGAGACCAAGGTGATTGGATCCCTAGATGTCTATGGATGAAATAGCAACTCCACCTTGATAACATTTAATCTGATTGTTTTGCCCTTCCAGATCTTAACATTTTCCAGACCCTAGTTCAAGCTTTCCAATGGTCCTTAACCACAGCACTTAAATGTGGTTGTTTTTTTGTTTTTTTTTTGTCTGCGCTCAGTCATTACTGACCCTGCAGTGACTGCCTGGACGAATCCTTGCAGTTTTCAAGGCAATTGTTTTTCAGAAGTGGTTTGCCAGAGCCTCCTTCCTAGAGCAGAGCCCAGCTGGCGAGCGCAGGAGGCCGGGTTTCCGTTGCTTTGCGCCCTTTTCGGGCGAGCGCGGTTTCGCACTTACTGGCAACTGATCCCGTCTCTCTGTGCAAGGCGCTGCCAGCATTTTTCCTCCCACTGGAGTGAGAGTACCCATTTATCTACTCACGTGAGTTTTCGACCTGTTGGGTTGACAGGAGCTGGGGAGGAAACAGGAGCTCACCCTGTTAACGCGAAGGCTGGACTCGAACCGCCGAAGTGTCAGCCATTTCTGGCTGGCAACTTTCAGCGTCATTAAGCCGCTGTGCCACCGCGTATGGACCATTCCTTATTATAAATCAGTGTTATCCACCCTTCCTTGATTCAGCAAAACCCAAGTCGGGCTTAAAATTGGCTGTCCCCATTGTGGATCCTTATCCTGCCTCTTGCACTGATTCCAAGTCACTGCTGAATGGGTGGTCCTGACTGGTGACCATCCATGCCATTTAATCTAGGCAAGGCAATCTCTTTTAGCAGACTGCAGGCAGCAACAAGGGGGAGGGAAAAACATATCGAGACCCTCAGCAGGAATGAGGAGGGTATGATTTGGGCAGTCTGCCTGTCTTTTCTAGGCTGGCTGGTCTACCCTCCCACCTTACCCCATTTGAGTATCTCCCAAGTTAAAACAGTGCGAAATAAGGGGACAGATGGGAAGACCCCAGGGTGCAAATAACCCCAGAAAACAAGGAGGCAGACCCCACTGGGGTTGTACAATTAGCTGGGTCTGGTAGAGCAGGAAAGCTGAAACTGTCTAGCTGTGGGGCAACCAGGTCTGTTCCTTCCAAGGGGAAGAAGCGAGTGATTGAAAGTGACAAATAAGCACAAACACAGACACCGGGGCAGAAATAGCCCTAGAGAGGCTGTCATAAGTGTGCAACCAGCTCTTGTAGAATGGGAGAATTGAAACTGACTAGTTGATGGGCACCTAGGTTTCTTACTTAGTTGGAACTAAGAAAGGAGGAAGGAAGAAGTGACTGAAATCGACAATACACAGAAACCAGCAAATCAGTAACAAAAGCCCAGTTATGGACACTGCAAAGAGTGGGGCTGCTGCAACAGAACGCCAAGACCCTCCCCAACTCTGTTTCAAAGTAGTGCTGGTATAGAGATGCCCAAATACATTCCTCCTCCTCCTCCTTCTCCTCCTCCTCCTCCAAAAAAAGTGGAGGTCTGCTCCCTTGTAGGAAGCTAGAGAGAAGGTTGTCTCAAAAATACAGAGGGGAGATGTTGAAGGTATGAAAAGAACTCAGAAAAAAAAGTGTGAATGGAGGAGAAGAAAAATGCCAGGAGAGAAATGAGGATGAGAGGTAGAGGATGAACAGTAGGTAGATGAGGGGAGTGTGTCCACACCTTCCAACGCTCCCGAAACACACTTCCAATGGGTCGCCTAACTTTGTCTCCACCAGCAGGACCTCTAGCTTGTCCCTACAGTCCAGTTTAACAAACAGGCACCCATACCTGGCCACGTCCTTCCTTTAAGCATCTTTATAGGTCAGGGCCACCTTGATGCTGTGATTGGGAGGTGCTGGGATACAGCTTAGTGCTTTGTTTGGAAATGTAAAGACTGGAGTAGCAGAGGCCTTTTGGAAATATGAAAAGATGGCAGAGAAGGGAGGGATTCGGCAAGCAAGACCAGTGAATCACCAGGAAACTGATAACATTTCAGGAGAGCTCCAGGCTGTTGTTAAAACAACTAGACAATCCTGGCTCTGAAAAATACCTTGTGGAAGTTAGTGGGTGGGTGAAGTTAATAATCCCTTTGCTCAGTTCACATCTGGCCCCATTTAAGATTAGCTACCGGCTGGGAACTTTGAACCTGAAATGTCCACATTAATATGGAAAAATGGGATCCAAATCTACCTATATTAATTGCATCAAATGTTCTTGTTTTGCACTCGGGGGACTGAAAGTTTTCCTACAGGCTGAGATAGAGAAATCTAAGTAGCAGCACCTTGACAGGTATCATTATTTTTATTTCAGTTTTAATTCCTGTTATTGTTTCTGCTCTTCCTCTCGTAGGGGAAATCTTTCAGCTGACACAAATGAACTGTAATATAGAACCATGAACAAGAAACACACATTCTGCAAAAGATGGTCTGAAATTGCTTCCAACATTAAATGTGTCATCAACATCGACATGTGCCTTTGACAACTGAGATATTTGGCCCAAATTCCAAGCACTGAATTCTAGCATTTTGCCTCCTCCTTGCCTACCACTACCAAAATCAACTGCTAGCCAATTCAATTTTGCGGGTATTAAATTTAGCCCCAAACAGGTCTGAGTCTTGTTTCAGGAAGAGAAGAAGTAAAGTAGGATACAGCAGCCCACCTGTCTCTCTTGCACAACTAGAAGTGTAAAAAACGCAGTGCATGAGTAATCCAGCCATCCCTTGTCATGCACTGATGCTGCACAGAAGTGGATCAGCTGATTGTGAAAAGCGGTGGCTGAGTCATTCACGCTGGGTGTGCACAGAGCCTCTTCTGCTGACATCTCCTTCTCTTTCTTCCAAGCATCAGTCTGCCAGGTGAAACTCTTACAGAAGTCCCAATTCCAAACTTGCAGAAAAAATCTGAAATTAGCTTAAGAGTCAAATGGAAGCAGATCAATACCTCTGATCACTCTGTCTGTAGCTTCTAGTATCCTGTACTCACAATGCACTTAACAGGGGTGAGGTGAGGAGCTATCGGATTATGCAAACATCCTAAACAAATTAATTAAACCCCACAACTAATCCCAGGGAGTCATTTAACTCCAAAAGTCCCAGAGTTGTTGGGGCTAAACTAATTCCACCAGTCAGCCACTTTACTCAAAGTTCTTACTAAAATGGGATTTTTTTCCTGGTTCCAAAAACTTTATTTTTCCTCCACACAGCCGCAGAGTGGATAAGACCCCTTGTCAAGTCTGATGATAGTGATGTTGACTGCAACTGAACCAATAGAATTTTTTTCCTATTTTATGATGGAAGTAGGGTCAACTGAGACAGGAAAATGACCATTCTAGCCTCTTTGGCAATGGTCAGGAGGACTAAAAACGGCTGATGGATGACTGACCCAATCAGCCTAGGTGTGGCCTGCCAGTGCCTAAGACAAGATCAAGAGAAGATTCCTGCACTTAGGAAGAGGTTAGATTAGATCAATGTTTCTCATCCTCAGCAACTTTAAGATGTGTGGACTTCAACTCCCAGAATCCCCTAGCCAGCATGCTGGTTAGGGAATTCTGGGAGTTGAAGTCCACACATCTTAAAGTTGCTGAGGATGAGAAACATTGAATTAGAACATCTTCAAGATCCCTTCCAACACGAACTTTCTATGATTTGGTGAAGTGGGAGAAAGGATAACCAGATCAGCCTAAGAGGAGTGTAGTACTTATTCCTGAGCCTAATTGTATGAAGTTACAGGGATGCAGTTGCTAATAGGAAAGCAAGTCTTCAGGTAACTATACCAACATCCGACAGCCCAGAAGAAGAAAATACATACAGGAAAAAATCTTGACCAATCTGCCAGTTTTACAAGACAATGGCACCAGGAGTTTCTCCTTAAAAAAAATTGAGGGGAGTCAACAGTCTCAGGTACACATGGTCTCCATGATAATAAATAAAATGCCCATATCGAGTACCAGTTGTGCCTCTAAATTCCAAGTTCTTTAGGGAGAGGGTGGGTCACCTACAAGCTCTGAATCTCTCCCAGCTGTACAAGAAATAGCCAGATTTAACTCTGGACCTCAGTGTGAAAAGTGCAGGCTGTATCAGGACTGTGGTACGGCCTTTCCCCAAATTATCTAACTTGCTGGAGAAAAATAATTGAATTCCAGTAAGTCTAGTTTTGGGGTGGGGGAAAAGCTGTGGCAGTTGGAGGTCTAATTCCCCCATTGCTGCTCAAATGATCAAAGGTGATTTCCCCTGGAGAACAAAATGCATATTTATTTGAATTGCAATTCTCTCCATTCTGTTTTGACCCCACTGTGTTGTGATTGATTTAGCCCCACAGAGGAGAAAGATGGACAGTCTCCGCCCTTCCCCAGCACCCCCATTTGGGCAATTTCCAGGAAGAAAGCAGGGACCAGGCATCACAGTCTTTGGAGCTTGCTCTCAGGTTTCTGCATGCATCGGGCTAAAATTCCAGCATGGTGATTATTGTCAACAAACGAGGTTCATTCCTTTTTGACAAGAATTCACCAAAGCGGGCCATGAGGGGGGCTCAAACATGCGATGGGGGAGATATTCAATTTGTCTTCTGACTATATTTTCCCCACTTCAGTATAGTTGCCAGCAAGAGGGAGGGCAAGTGGAGAGAACTTTCTCCTCTCCTGTGTGTTCAACAGAATAAACAGTTTGGGGATGTTTTCATTAACAACCTGGTTAATGGACCTAGATAGAAAAATGTACCAGGGAAGGAAATGGAGGGAAGGAGGATAGGGAACAGAATCATAACTGAATGTAAGCTTTAAAAGATGAGAATTCCCCCACCCCCACAATCTAAAGCTGAAATGAACAACTTTTTGGTGGCCAAGTTCTGTTTAGATCTACATGATCTCAACCAGGTTAGTTATAAACCCAGGGGCTGCATTTGCACAATATGCTAAAATTGATTCATTTTAACCTTGGCTTATTGTGGTTTAGCCTGTTGTACAAAAACAGCTCATTACTCATTTATTCAATCTCTAACCCACTGTTTTCATGACTAAAAGCAGTCCCAGTGGCCTGATTTTTAAGAGGATGTTATGTGGCTTCCTCCAAAAATGGCTTAGGCAGGTCAGTTACAAACCTTATAAAAGACATTTTTATAAATTTGTCTTTACACCACATGCTAAAGTGGGTCAGTTTTCTTGTGGTGTAGCTTCTTCAGGCTACTTGGTTAGTTTATTGTGCAAATCCAGAAAATGGTTTAATTTGTTAAGCAGGGTAAGCAGGTTGTGGAAATGCAACCACTGTCCTTGTGCCAGTGTTAAAGTAAGACTCAACGGTTGGCTTGGCTGAGCAGAGTTTCTTTTCTCCACCCTATAGAGAGGTCCATCAAGCATTGAAAAGAAAGAAAGAAAAAAAAGGAAGGCTGTATCCAAAAGTAGAGTACAGCAACAGAAGTAAAATCTAAACCACGTCCACATATTTAGAAGCCATTGCTCCAATCTAAACAGAAACACAGCCTAACTCACCATAGTGGGAAGATGATCAAAAGTCCAACCTCTGGTTAGAGCGCGAATCCAAGACAAAGCACCCTGGACTGTCCAGCCTCCTCTTGAAGACATGTAATGAAGGGAGCCCACCACAGCTCTTGGGAACTGGTTCCCTGGTCAAACAGCTGTTGGGATTTTTTTTTTTTTACCAACATTAACATTTGGAATCTGCCTTCTTGTAACTTGTCTCTGTAATTTCAAGTCCTCCCTTCTAGAGTGAGAGGGGTATTTAGGTGCAAAGGGCAGAAGGAATAAACATGAGGAACAGAAGGAAGAGCCGCAACCAAGACAACAGTCAGATGAGAGAAATCTGAGTCTGGGCCAGATCTGTATCCTGAGTAAGCGTCTCAGACATGACCCTCCCCTGTTCTCATGAAGATGAAGGTAGGGAAGGGTGAAGCACATTATGACTCGCAAGATTCTGTTACTATAACCTTATAATAAAAGTTGTATTAGCATGCATGACTTTGGTTTCCTAGTCTGTTCTACCTTGAAGGGCTGACACTATGTAACGTCCTTTTAACTACCTGAACAGTGCTATCATATGACACCTCTTGGTCACCTATTCTCGAGGCTAAACGATATTCAGTTCCTTCAATCTCTCTTTGTAGGATGGAGGGTCAAGTTTCTTGTATGCTGCTTCAGTTTTAGACTCTAAGCATCTGACACTATATTACACTAAAAATTGACCTAAAGATAAGAAATGAAAAACGGGACCCATAAGCTCGTCATGTTCAAGATCATCAATATCAACTTCAATTTCTCTGCTCTCCCTTTTTAGGGTCCTTTTTTAAATTGCACTTGGAATAGACAATCTTTGATCACTGAACTCCTTTCTGTAACATAGATTATATAGCCAATCTTCTCCAGGCTCTTCTCCAACTACTCCCAGCCATCTCCAGATGTGTAGACTTTGGCACCCAACTCCAGCTTCTCTACAACCACCATACTGACCAGGAAATTCTAGAGATTGAAGTCCGTATAGTTGGAGGGCCAGGTTAGGGATGATTAAACCATGCTGATTCTCCCATACACTCTTCTGTTTCAAAACTGGGTGAAATTCAAGGTGCTGGTTATTACCTTTGAAGCCCTACATAGCATGGGCCATGATACCTGAGGAATTCCTGTCTCTGGTGATGGTTTCTGCCTGTCCCCCCAGACCTGGCAGGGCGTGCATGATCCAGATCCCTTATGTGAAATATCATTTTATGGGAACTAGGAAGTCCTTCTCTGTTTTAGCAGTGGAACAGCCTCCCCACTAGATGTGGATGACCCTGACCCTTTGGGCCATCCAGAAGACCTTAAAAGCCAGCTCTTTCCTCAAGGCTTCAGGGCCAGTGTGCTGGTGGATCCTGGTCTGTGTGGTTTTATTCTGTCTTATTGAAGAACTGATTCTTTTTTCATGACACTGCTTATTCTTTTTACGTTTTACTGTTTTTATATTTTGGTTTTTAGGTTGTTAGCCACCCAGATCTCTTTGATTCAGATGGGCAACCACATAAATTTGCAACATAAATAAATACAGAAGGACAAATTCCAACGATCGTTGCTATTTTGCTGTAAATCTGACTTGTTAATAACCCCACCCACGCACTCACTTCTCCAAATTATGTTAGCTTCTCACATTCAAATGCTTAGATCTGACATAAGCGGTCCATCTGGGGGGGTGTAGTGGCTTAAAAACCATCCACATCAACGTCTGACCTTGTGTTTTCCTACAAGCAACTCCAGATATTATCAAGCATCCTGCTTGAACTTGGAAGGATAAGCAAAAACAAACTGTTCTAACCAACCCCCCTCCTCCCCAAGGATTAAAAACACGATTATTAAATTATAAGAAAAGTATGGGATAAATATAGACAGAGCTTGGCATATCTGTGGTCTCTACTGTCCTTGGTAATATTTCAGAATGTCACTTACGTTAATCAGGGCATTAGGTAGCTTTGGAATTGAGGAAAAAGGAGTCCTTGATAAATGCAACAGCTTTATTTGGAAAACAGAAGGTTATAATTTCCAACACAAAAAGTGAAGGTTTAACTACTCCATAGGCTTTAGTCTCTTCGAATCAGGATTGTAGGCAGAGAGAGAAGCATTAGGCATTCAACAAAATGCTTAGTAAAAATCTCGCAGATACATTTGTGTTGCACTCTACGTTTGGTAACTTTGCATAGCCTGATAAGCTAGTTTATGGTTCAATGCATCAAGTAATTCCAGACAACAGACCAGTTCAGTATCCAGGTTAAAAATGTCATGTGAACACAGTCAATAACTTAAATGAAACCTCTGTGTTTCATCTCTTTTCATGGCCTTTGTAAATTCAAGGAACAGAAATGAAGTGTAAAAGCAAATAGCTTAAATGATTTTTGGCCCCATATGGGCTAGTGGCCCTTGGTATTATACAGGGGTGTCCAGAGGGTATGGTCTGAAAAGTAAAAAATGGTGGCTGTGATCGAAGCTCTGTTTTTTAGGTCCGCCACAGCCACCATCTTCATTTTTTTTACCATACCCTGTAAATATCCCTGGTATTATGGGATAGTTAGTGATCCTCCTGAAGCAAATCTAGTGGAAGAAAGGCTCCCTTGGCCTGGGGATAGCTAAGGGCTGTGCCTGACAGCCCTCCTAGATAGACCAGACCAGGGACTAGAATGACCTTTATGGAGACCGGCTATTACAACAGAATCTTGCAAGTCTAATTGGGCTATACCTCCTCTTCCTTCTTACGGTTCAGTGAATTAGGGAGGCATCTGCCTGAGCCTCTTCCAAATATTATCTTGTTTTCCAGGGCCTGAAAAGTGTTTCAGCCCCCTTTGCCTAGGTAACAAGTCTTGCATGTTTCCATCAAGGTCCTCTTCCTTACACTCTACTGGGCCATGCATAGGCTATGCAAAAGCTCAAGAGGTAACAAAAAAATAAATCACTGCTGCTGATTTTCAAATTATGCCAACCAGGAATAGCATCTCTGACATTAGGCAAGGCTTCAGGGCAGCCAACTACATTAACCAGTTCACAACTGCCAAGTCAGAAGCTGCATGCTGTAGAAGCAGGAAGTCCCGACCACAGTAACTCACGCCCTGATCGCCACTCAGCTGGACTAATGGGCGCTTATCTTGGATTTTTGTTGGGGTTTTATCCTTGCTTTCTATGCGTGTTTTCCATTTTTAATATTGTTCTGGATTCAGCATTTTTACAATGCTTTTTCCTATTTTCTTTTTTGATGCTGTATGCTGCCCAGAGTCCTTTGGGACTGGGGCAGGTTATAAATATAGGTAGTCCTCAGCTTACAGTGGTAATTGGGATTGGAATAGCTGTTGCTAAGCGATGTAGTTGTAAAGCATGATGTCACATGACCATGCTGCTTAGCGACAGCAATTCTGGTGGTCCCAATTGCCATTGTTAAGTGAGGACTGCGAGTTGTTAAGTGAGGGCCTCGCTTGACTGCGACTTCCAACTTCCTGCTGGCTTCCCCATTGACTTTGCTTGTGGGAAGCCAGCAGGGACCATCACAAATCATGATCATGTGACTGTGAGACACTGTGACATTGTAATCGCAAGCCAGGCACTGAGTGCCCAGATCACAATCATGTGACCGCGGGGACACTGCAATGGTTGGAACTCTGAGAATCGGTCTTAGTCCCACTTGGTCAGCACTGTTGTAACTATGAATGGTCGCTGAACGAATGGCCGTAAGCCAAGGACTACCTGTAAGCATGTTACAAATGTGCTCATGTCAGCCTTTTGGGATGGACAATCTGAGGGCTCTCCTGTTCAAATTGATGTAGCCCATGCAGGGATGCTGAGGTTGAAACTGTCAACCGTGTTTAGCTGCACTTCTCCCACTAAAGAGATCTCCCCGGTGAAAATAAATCCTCTGTGCTTGCTAAGCACTGAGCCATGATATGTAAAAGTTCTACTAGTAGAACTACTAGGCCAAAAAAGAAAGGAGTCTGTAGCAAAGTTCTGTACTTCTTCACATACAACTATCTGTCCCAACAAGCAATGGAGATAAACAGGATGTGCATCTTGAAGCATGAATGTACACATTTCCATATATGGCATTGATATGCTTTGTTTTACTGAGCATGGATCACAATAAAATTTTGGCTATAATTAGGAGATATTCAGTTACTTATTTTTATTTAGCCATGGTTTACTGTGTACTAAGTGGGTGGATTCCTAGAACACATTAAGCTCTAAATCAATGTTTCTCAGAACTTGGCAACTTTAAGACATGTGGACTTCAACTTCCAGAATCTCCCAGCCAGCATGTCTTAGAGCAGGGTTCCTCAACCTTGGCAACTTTAAGACGGGTGGACTTCAACTTCCAGAATTCCCCAGCCAGCAAGGTCTTAAAAGTCCACCCATCTTAAAGTTGCCAAGATTGAGGAACCCTGTCTTAGAGAAACACTGCTCTAAATCATGGTTTATCAAGAACACTTACTGGAACGATATTTAATACACTTTGCCACTGAAAAAAATACTGAAAGTGTTGCTGTTGTTGGTACTTTAATGATAATTTTATAGGTCTTATTCAGGGGTATGCAAAATGAACGGCCAAGGAGTTTTTAGACCTCCCAGTAGTCTCCTCCAGACCTGATCACAAATCCCAACAAATGGACTGACCTTGGAAGGGCTCCCAGCAACTAACTGGACCGCTTGGGGCAGGCTGTTCCAAGGTCAGAATGGTCCCCAATGGAATGTCTGACACCCCATAAATCTTTCCTGTTAGCCTTTAAAGAAGTTCCATCTTGTGTCAGGATGATGTGGTGGCTGAATTTTTCAATTAGTGCGTTGTGTTCAGCCAATCTGGAGGCTGTACAGTTTGTAGATTGTCCTGTGCTAGAATTCCTAGCCAACACGACGAAAGGTATTCCAGAAGCTGCCATCCCAACCCATTTGGCAGGCACCAAGGTTGGAGAGGTTTGACCTAATCATACTATGGTCCGGGGTCAGAGGGATCCAACCGTGGTTTACAGCCACTGGCCTGGTGTCCTTGACTGTGGGCCTGTTGGAATAAATCTTCCACTGGGTCTCTGTGTCCCTGAGGAGCTGCAAATGAACCAAGAATGACTGGGAAAATAATATGCAGAAAATATTATAGGTTATGAAAGATCAATAAACTTTCTGGCAATCTTACTAAGTTTCTTTGAGAAGGAATAAATGCCAGATGTTTCCAAAGCATCACTCAAATAAAATACCAAATAAGGAAGGAGAAACCAGGCATACCAAATTACATACAAGGTGCATTGTTATGCTATTGACATCAATATTCCAATGTTTATTCTGAAGATTTATGAAGCAATTGCTATAAACGATTTGCTATAAATAATGCATTCTAACATACTGTATATAGTACTTCCAGAAGGGAAAATTATACGATTCAGATGGGCAATATTTTACTAACCATCTCCACTCTCTTCTCTTCTCTGATCCAGATATGAGGATTTCAATGACTATGGATTATGAATATTGAAGTCCATCATGACACCAAGTTGGGGAAGCTTGAATTATAAAAGAGGCAAGCATTTTATGTATTAAAGAAAAGAAAAAAATGTGCCTCTCACCAAAGAAAAGCCGAGGAAGGTCTGTACTTATGAAAGCAATCCTATATTATAAACATCTGTTTCATTCAGTTGGGCTAGGACATTTTCACAGATTTGGCAAATATTCCTATTCTGCTAGAATAACATTACATTAAAGGAAAATAAAAGATAAGTAGTACTGTTTATGATTTAGAGGCTTCTTAAATATTAACTGGAACTGTATTCAGCTTATTTTAGTTTTTCAATTTACTTGCTGTTCTTCTCCACTTAGTTGGTACCTTTTAATGGAATATGACAACAGCACAGTTACAGGGGTTTTCCTTACAGCTTTAATATAGTTAGCATATTTTACTTATTTTAAATAGATATTTAAAAGAGATATTATACATGTACATATTTACACTTTTTCTCAAGACAAATCTTTCTTATTTTAGAGTTCCTGGCCTCAGTAAAATCTTGCTTTCCCAATGAAACAGAAGGGTTCAGAATGCCGCAGAGAGTAACGCTGCCATCAAAGCGAGGTGGAGAAGAAAAACGTGAAGGAATTTTTGGGGGGTCACCCAACGCTTCATGACCCATAATTCTTAACGCCTGTTGCACTGGAAACAGTGTGTGAGAATAACGCTGGGAATGCTTTCTGGATTAATGGGGTATTAAACGGATAAAGATCAACCTAGAAATATTCCAGCAAAAATATCAAGATTGGACATGTTCTCAGTGGAGGAAGAAATGGGACAACTATTTAATATTTGATCCATGGGAAATGGTGGGGAGCCCCATCCAACTTTATTGATTTTGGATAACTCATCCAGGACAGACACGATTAAAGCTAAGATTCCTAAGGGACACAGAGGCACCGTTGCGGTATCATAAAGCCTTCCTCTGACTCCAAAGGACACACCCTAAATTGCGAGCTGGTGCCTTCTCCAACCTCACATCTGTCCAAAGAACAGAAGGGCATCCAACAGCAGTGAGGGTCATTCCTGAGCGGCTTTTGTCCACAAGCAGACCTCTGGCTCAAACCGGACAGACGTAAGCTACTTCCAGGATGACAACATCAACCACTTTTACCACTTTTTCCTGGGAGGGCCAGAACGGGCAAGGTTAGAAACCAAAGGTCTGGTCCTATACAATAATAATGCATGAAGGCCTGTTGCTCCCTCTGAAAAAGAATGATTTCAGCCTGTTCCAAAGCACAGGCAGAAGAGACACAAAATTTGAACCTGGGGGTTGCCATATGTGTGTGTGTGTGTGTGTGTGCGCGCGTGCGCCTTGAATTTTACCGTTTGCAGATGCTCATTTTCTTTGTAGCATCAGCTTTTCTAGGATTTGCAATAAAATTACCTTGTTAACAGCTAGATCCTCACATCTCTGACTACGACCCTTGTAGTCCTAATATTGATCAGGGGACATCTGACCCTTTCATTCCTTCCTCTATGTGGGCAGCCTGTGCATATGGGCCATTTATAGCCCCGCTGCCTTTGAAACTTTTCCCCCAAAGCCTCACTTCCCTATTCAGATATCAGTCTCTGCTTGGCTCCGTCCTGTAAACCCCATCCAGAGCCTTCTCTCCCTATGCTACCAAATTTCAGTTTCCCATCGCTTGGAGGCACTTGGGGGCACAATCACAAAAACCGTAGTGTGAGTCGAAAATAGTTTTAACAGAGTTTTAAAAATTAACCCTCCCAACCAGAAGAAAAAGGATCCAAACTCCCTGCTCCAAAATGAGATGGTGGAGATTGAGTTGCCCACCCTGTTTTTCTCCTTCTATCATCTCTTTTCTTCATGACGCTGTTGCCATATTCATATTACTAACCAGATCCGCCATGCATGCTTCAATTTTGCCTAGAAGGACTGAGAATATTGCTTTTGATTTTCAGCCAGACCTGGATAGTATTTCATCTATTGCTAAGACTCTGATATTGGACATCAGGGTGGCTACGTGGCTGAATGGATAGATTGATCAACCTAATTTTAGAGAGAGCAGGAGTCTGTTTCACTTGGCAAGCTCAGGTCTTAAATTGGATGGGAAGGGGGTAAGGAACGGCGCAAGTTACTTAATTCTTGAATATTGATTTCTCACATGCCTATCTCCTCAGCCCATTCTGAGCAGAGAAAGGAGCTCCCTCCCCGCTTTTATTTTATTTTTTATTTTATTTTATTGGCCAGATGCAATTGCAGCTGCTTTTCAGTGAAAAGGAAGCATGACTAAATTATGAACGTATCCCCTGCGTGTTCTCCAAAGGTAAAATGTCCTTTGAGTTGAACTCAGCTCTTGGAATGCCATGGAGTTTTCTGGACGATAATGTGGGAGTGATTAACATGGCCTGTTTCGGAGTTTGTTTTTTTGGGGGGGAAAAACCTTCCTAGTTTTGCTCACAGCTATGGGGTTTCATAGTGCAGTGTTTCTCAATCTTGGCAGCTTTAAGATGTGTGTTTAAGATGTGTTATTCTATTCATTTATTTTCTCAAAAGCAAGCCCTAGATCAGTGTTTCTCAACCTAGCAACTTCAAGATGTGTGGACTTCAACTCCCAGAATTCCCCAGCCAGCCATGCTGGCTGGGGAATTCTGGGAGTTGAAGTCTACACACCTTAAAGCTGCCAAGACTGAGAAACGCTGTCCTAGTAGACTCCCATCCAAGGGTGTCCCCAAGGTATGGTCAAAAAATCAAGATGGCAACCCCAGTGGTGTGACTGAAGCTTCACCTGTTTTTGTGTTGTATCCTCTTGACTTTTTGACCATACCCTGTGGACACCCCTGCTCCCATCCAACTACCAACAAGATCTGTCCATCCTTGGCTTGTCTGAGATCAGCTAAGGTTGACTAGGTGCCATCTCATTGAACCTAAATTCCAGGTAGCCATAATATTTTGAAGTCTGAGGAAGGATTTATGGAAATTTGAATGTCAGGTTTACAGCAGAAGCTGGATGGTATCAAGTGGCTAAATAAGGGATGTCCAACCTATAGACAAACTAGTTCCCAAAGCAGCTTTTGTTTTTTAACCAAAAAGTGGGGCAGGGGGAGCCCTAATGTAACAAAGATAAATATATTTATACTGGAAATGTATATGGGTCCCCTCTCCAATTTGGCACTTCAGCTTCAATTCTTATCATAGTTGATGTGCAGACCCGCATTTGAAACTTTTTCTCCAAAGCCTCCCTTCCCTGTTCAGGTATCAATCTCTCCTCCATCTTGTAAAATTGGCCACCTGAACTCCATCCTTTAGCCCATGGCAGGGCCAGCCCCTTATGGCGCTGTGGAGCGAAGAATGTTCCACTGGGGGCTATGCCTCAGCCTACTGCTAACAATGCAGCAGAAAGAAGGGATCACACCGTCACCAACCCAGGGGAAAGTTGACTGTGCCCTGGGCTCCCCAAAGCTCAGCTTGTTTTGCAAAACTCCATGATCCAGGAAAAGGATCCGACCTCCTCCTATTTCAACAAAAAGAGGGGAAGCCTGTGTTGCCCCAAGGCCGTCATGTTTACACCCACCACTCCCCAGGGGAAGAAAGCTATGTGGGTGTGGTTAAACAGGGGGGAGCTGGCTGCAAGCAAAGAGCAACCTTTCCAATCCCTTCATTGTTTGATACACGGGAAGCCGTTTTTGCCAAAACTACTGGATGTTTTCGTCTGGGGCTCCCTCCCTTTCCACCCAATTGGGTCGCTGGATAAACAACCTTTGAGCGCTTCAGGTTTGCCAGAAACTAAACCGAGCTCCTCTGGGACGTTCAAAAGATGAAAGAATGAAACGCCAACCTGATCCTTTTCTATGGAAGCAGGCTGAGCTTGATGTTCATCGCCAACTCCTTCCCTACAAGCTAAGAAAAAAATAGAGAAAGTCAGAAAAGTTCTTCCAGCTAATCGTCTAAGTTTCCCATGGTGAAAGTTTAGTAAGTTGTAGAAGCTCTTTAAACCAGACTCTAAATTTCACATATGTATGCTCTGCCTGCTTGAATCTGGATGCAAAGGGGTCATTCTGCTTTCCTAAAATTCATAGTGACAAATCATTACATAATCTTTCATTTGCTCAGTCTGTGGTGGAACAGACCTGATCTTATCAGGAGGCAACATGAAAGGTCTCTCTACCCATTAAGCTCCAAAAGAGCGCTACATTGCTGTCACATGTCTTCTCTACAAACCTCCTAGCTTCTGATTTGATTATGTGTCATCAGCTCATTGTCGACTCTTAGCAACCACAGAGATAGATTTTCTCCATGACAGTCTGTTCTTAACATGGTCTTTCAGGTCTCCCAACAGTGCATTCATTGCCACTGAAACTGAGTCCATCTACTTTGCTGCTGAGCGTCCTCTTCTTCTCTTTCCCTCCACCTTTCCCAGCATTATAGACTTCTCCAGAGAGCTGGGTCTTTGCATGATGCATCCAAAATAGATGTACCATCAGTTGGAGACTGCATGGATAGACCTTTTTCATGAAAATCTGTCCTGAATAAGGTTTAATGTGAGATGGGAAGCTAGCCATTGTGGCATACCCGATAAACCACTCTGGCATACCCAATCAAACAGGGTGTACGGTTAGGGTTCGGGCAAAAGTAGGGTTTATTGTGAGATGCGAACCCTGCCATTATGGCATACCCAATAAACCATGGTTGAGCAAAAGTAAGGTTTCTTTTGAGATGGGAACCCAGCCATTGTGGTATACCCAATAAACCAGGTTTGAGCAAAAGTAAGGCTTATTGTGAGCTGGAAACCAGCCATTGTGCCATACCCAATAAACCATTTGGCATACTCAATAAACCAGGTTTGAGCAAAAGTCAGGTTCATTGTGAGATGGGAAGCCAGCATTGTGGGATATGCAATAAACCATTGTGGCATAACCATTAAACCAGTGTTTAGGGTTAGGGTTAGGGCAGAAGTAGGGTTTATTGTGAGATGGGAACCCTGCCATTTTGGCATACTCAATAAACCAGGTTTGAGCAAAAGTAAGGTTTAATGTGAGATGGGAAGCTAGCCATTCTGGAATACCCAATAAACCATTGTGGCATACCCAATAAACCAGGGTTTAGGGTTAGGGTTCGGGCAAAAGTAGGGTTTATGTGAGATGGGAAGCCACCATTGTGGCATACCCAATAAACCAGGGTTTAGGGGTAGGGTTCGGGCAAAAGTAGGGTTTATTGTGAGATGGGAAGCCAGCATTGTGGCATACCTAAAAAACCATTTTGGCATACTCAAACCAGGTTTGAGCAAAAGTAAAGCTTATTGTGAGATGGCAACCCAGCCATTGTGGTATACCCAATAAACCAGGTTTGAGCAAAAGCAAGGTTTATTGTGAGTTGGGAAGCCGGCATTTTGGCATACCCAAGAAACCATTTTGGCACACTCAATAAACCAAGTTTGAGCAAAAGTAAGGTTTAATATGAGATGGGAAGCCAGCATTGTGGCATACCCAATAAACCATTTTGGCATACTCAATAAAACAGGTTTGAGCAAAAGTAAGGTTTATTGTGAGATGGGAAGCCAGCATTGTGGAATATGCAATAAACTATGGTTGAGTAAAAGTCAGGTTTATTGTGAGATGGGAAGCCACCATTGTGGGATATGCAATAAACCTTTCTGGCATAACCATTAAACCAGGGTTTAGGGTTAGGGTTAGGGCAGAAGTAGGGTTTATTGTAAGATGGGAACCCTGCCATTTTGGCATAATAAACCAGGTTTGAGCAAAAGTAAGGTTTATTGTGAGATGGGAAACTAGCATTGTGGGATACCCAATAAACCATTTTGCATACTCAATAAACCAGGTTTGAGCAAAAGTAAGGTTTATTGTGAGATGGGAAGCCAGCACTGTGGCATATGCAATAAACCAGGTTTGAGCAAAATTAAGGTTTATTGTGAGATGGGAACTAGCATTGTGGGATACCCAATAAACCATTGTGGCATACCCAATAAACCAGGGTTTTGGGTTAGGGTTTACTCAGTACAGTAAATTTACTCAGTACAGTAAATTCCTTTTACAGTTCTAGTTATACTCTATAACAGGGTTTCTCAGCCTCGGCAGCTTTAAGAACTCCCAGAATCCCCCAGCCAGCATGCTGGCTGGGGAATTCTGGGAGTTGAAGTCCACCCATCTTAAAGCTGCTGAGGTTGAGCAACACTGCTCTATAATATAACAGTGGCGGTATGGCAATATTTGGAGTGTGTGTGTTTGGTGCACCTAAGTGTGCTGGGGACCTCCGCCCGCATGTGGACCATTAGGTATTTTTTAAACTCCCCTTTGAAGCACAGCTGCATGAAATATGGCTTGCACAGAGACAATCTATTCATTGCCTTTATTTATTAGTTTTTTAAAATATATATATACTTGGGAATCCAAAGGAGGCTTTTGGTTAAGAGCTGCTGTGTCTGGATTCCGAGCTCCTCAAAAGCTGGAGTTAATTAGCATCAAGGTTGAAAAAGCGATTGTACGCCGCTCATTTTCTTTTTGTGGGTAGATACGAGCTTTGCTCAAATGGGGTGGGGGGGAAGCAGGATAACCTTAACAGCAGGAGGAAGCCTTGAAAAATATTCCCACCACTTGGAGGGAGCTCAACGTCCATGTTGATTGGAGCCAGCAAAAAATGCGAGACGTGGATCTTTCCGCGTTCTTGTTGCCTGCCTAGGTCAAAATATATTTCCAAGGGGGTCAATATTTTAAGCATTCAACCCTGATTGCTGATTGGAAGGATTGATAATGAAGCTCAAGCTCAGATACTTTGGTCACCTAATGCGAAGAGAGGACTCTTTGGAAAAGACCCTGATGCTGGGAAAGATGGAAGGCAAAAGGAGAAGAGGACGGCAGAGGATGAGATGTCTAGATAGCATCACTGAAGCAATGAGCAGGAAACTGAGCAAACTCAGGGAGGCAGTGAAGGACAGGAAGGCCTGGCACAATATGGTTCATGGGGTCACGAAGAGTCAGACAACGACTGAACAACAACAATGTTTTAAGGTCCTGGGAATGGGTCTTCAATATCCTTGTTCTCCCTTTCCAAATTCAGGGCAGATTATCAAACGGAGCCAGCTGCATCTAAAGTTTTCTATACTGACCTGCCCTACAGAGGTTTTAAGAGGGGCCTCTAAAATTTGAGAAACATGGAGACTCTGTGCCCCTTCATGATCAGAGTTTCAGTAGAAAAGAGAGCTCGGCTCACCGTCTTGCAGACTCTCCTCTCCTAATTTTGCAGCCGATCGAAGCATTTTGAGCTGATTCAACTTTGGGGGAAACAAACCGGCCAACGAAAAAAACAGAATTCTCCCCATTGCCCTTTGAAAAGGTAGCACAGACTTTGCCTGGGTTCACACAGCATGCTAAACGTGTGTGTTAACTATGGTTTGAATAAGCCACAATATACAATAAACTGAGATTGATACTAGGAGGCTGCAAGGACAGTCAAGTATGCTATAATCTGAGGAGCACTTCTTTGAACAAGCATTTTAGGAATAAGAATCTGGGTTTGGAGGATTATTTAGACTTTTGGAATGCTTATACTGGTTTATATGCTTACTTCTTTTTTTTCCTAATTGACAAATGTTAATAATTTAATTCTATAACGACATAAATATATTTGTAGGACTAATTTTTGTTTAGTACATAAGAGGTGTACACATTTCCCTCCTTTTTCCCTTCTCTTCCAGTTTCTTTTAACATGTGATAGTAAATTAAAAGGTATATTAAGGCAAGGCCAATATCAAATGTCTATATTCATGAAATTAATGGACAAAAATGCAGTAGAGAAAGGAAAATTGCTTAGAAAACAATTAGGTATGTTAGGGAACATTGGAAGAGAAAATGTAATGTATGAGCTTAACAAGGAAATTCTCCCGTTCAGTGAACCACACTTCAGAGATTTGCCGAAAGGTGGATATTCAAAATCGAAATGGACCAATTCATTGATTCCTCCACGCCAAGAAGTTCTTCCTGAGATAGAAGGTTGGTGAAGGCTGGATTTAGATCAAACTCTCGCTGGCTGGCCCCGTTTGTTTTTTTGCAGAAAATAAAATCCTCAGGACTTCTCGCAGTGCACAACACGTGCTTTATCTCTGGGCATCTATGATGGCGTAGGGGGAAGATGGCACTTCCCACCATCTGTGACCTGTTTCTCAGAGTGTTGACTCATCGCCAAATCCCCAAGTTACAAGAGTTTTCTTCCCTTCTTTTCCTTCTTTAGCCTTTACCTCTCTTTGCGTGCAAAGAAGGGAGCAGTGTGCCTGCTTTCCCCGAAGGGCTCTTTACCATCTGTGCAAACAAGGAGCTTGTGAATTCTCCCAGCTCACACGCGCATCCCTGGGCGAACCTTCAGCTGGACGGCGGGGCTGGCCTATCCTTCTGCAGCAGCGGCTGCGGCCTCGTAAATCAGCCTGGCCCGCTTGCTGCCTCCCTTGGGGATACAAGCCCTTACCGCAAGCAACCTGGAGGACTTCAACTCCTGTTATTGTAGCCTATGATGGGGAAAAAAGGCCTTTTTTGGCTGGGTGGAGGGAAATTATAAACGGAAAAACACTGTTTTAAAAAAGGATTCTAGTGGGGATACATGACATGGTAGACTGGCAAGAGACATTCTTGTCCTTGGCTCACTGCCTTGCTGACTTTTCTTGGGACAGGGAGTTGATGCTGTTTTGGAGCAGGGGGGTCTGCAGGGTGTGGACAAAAAGTCAAGATGGGGGTCACAGCTGTGCAATCGAAGCTTTGCCCATTTTTTCTCAGGGGACACCCCTGGTTCAGAAGGACAAAGACTTCTCAAATATGGAATGTTGTGTTTCTAGCCTGCCTTTCCTTCAGGAGATGAAGGTTCCTACATACCATTCCTTCCTCCATTTACCCCTCTACAAAAGTGTTTCTCAGCCTTGGCAACTTTAAGATGTGTGGACTTCAACTCCCAGAATTCCCCAGCCAGTAAGGCTGGCTGGGGAATTCTGGGAGTTGAAGTCCACACATCTTAAAGTTGCTGAGGTTGAGAAACACTGCTCTACAGCAAACACAACCCTATGAAGGAAGCTGGGCAACAAGGGCCCTGCAAGGTAGTCTGTCTGACCAAAGGAGGAATTGATTATATACATACCTGAAGAGTTATCACATTAATGGCTTCGAAATTTAATTCAATTTACAGGCAAGTGAAATGCCATCAAATTAATCTTTATCCTGGCCCACCTGCTATTTAGGGGGACTATGGCCCCCAGCATCCCATTCAAAGTTTGAGCCCAGCCTGGGAAAAGTTGATTTAGATGGTGTAAATGGGGTAACTGGATCCCCATCCTCCTCCTGCTGGATAGGACCTGTGACTTTTGGTCCAGGGTCCTACCATAGCAACCTCTTTGTGGTGCTATTGACATAAGAAGTGCCTTGCTGGATTGGACCAAAGGCAGAATTTAAAGGTGCTGAGCAGACACTGAAAGTAAAGGCAGTGGAGCCCTTGGTGCTCTCTGAGCGTGGTGGTTTCCCTGCAGACGTTTCATGACCCAGCTAGGTAACATCATCAGCACCAGTGAGTGTGGGGTTTGCTCCCTGTTATACACAGTAGTCTGCCCTGCCCGTGTTGGTGGGGGTGTGGTTTTCTCCTTGGTAGTCCCTTGATCAGAGGAATAGACAGATAAAGATAAACCACAATTATATACCATCACCCCAATAATAACAACACTTTGGGTTCTCCAAACTTCACTCTTGAAATGGCAGCTACTGTATGTACAGTTTTTCCCATAGCCGTTTTTTTGGAAGCGGGGACATAAGCCTGGATTGCACAACACGTTGAGTTCTGTGGTTGTTTGGGTTTGTCTTGGAGTGTTCTACGAACCCAGCTATTGTGGCTTGTCATCCAGGATTTATGGCAGGGGCGAGCAACAAGCCAGCCACGCTTTGTATGTGTGACCCTTTAGAACCCACCTCCCCCAAGACTGCTGCCGGATAGCAATGTCTGATCTGACAGAAGGGGAAATGACAAAATAGAAAGATGTAATCGATAAACTGAATGAAATTGAAATCGAGATTAAATTTAGTGTTCACTTCTGCCCACAACCACTTTTTGGAATGCAGCTCCTGAAATACCAGTCAAAGCTCAAGCTAGATTTGGGGGAAAAAGTGACCCTTGGAGGATGGCTGATCATGTTAAATGAATCCAGTGATTGCAGTTCATAAACAATGGTCTATGGCTTAGCATTCTATGTCCACCCAGCCAGACGAGGTTCATTCATTAAAAAAATCAGGCCCTAATACAAATTGTGGACCTGCCTGTTCAGATGTGAGTGAGTAGAAGCTATTTTTTTTCTCTCCATTAACCTTCTGAGCCTTCTTCGTGTAGTCCATGATTCCCACTGTTCCTAAACCACACAGGGATGATGGGAATTGTAGTCCAACATATTTGGAGGGTGCCCAGATGTAGGTGGAATCATGTGAGTGTAAATCACTCAAATCCTCTTTCAGACATGGTTTTACCATATATGGCCATGATTTCTGTACTAGACTGGAGGATATCTTAAAAGGAGGGAGCCGTCTGAAGATTTCCTTCCTTCCTTCCTATTCATATCCAGCACTACAGAAAGCTAAGTTCAGAACCTATTGAAGAAAGAGCAAGTTTTCTGAAGTTTGGGACTAAAGTAGCTTTGCTGATAAAAATCACAAAACTAACAAATTTAATTACAGAGGAAATCCCTGAACTGAAACCCTTGTTTTTATAGGAAAAGGGTTGTCAGGAGAGGCAAAAGAGGCAGAATTGGTTGGTAAATGAGATTACCAGCCTGGTTCAGCTCCACTCTTATGCCTGCCTGCCTGCCTGCCTGCCTCCCTTCCTGGTTTCCATCTCTCCTTCCTTCCTCCCTTCCTTCCCCAGGTTTATATTGCTTCACACTAGGTAATGTTTGTTTAGTGACTGCCTTGTTTAGTGATGGTTTGCAGTTACAACAGTGATGAAAAAGTAACTTGACAACCAGTCCTCACATTTATGAACTTCACAGGTCTGTAAAGCAAAGGAAAGCAGAAGTAATATAAGTGCAGTCGTAGTTTCACTTAGTGACTGCTTCATTTAATGACAGAGTTGCCAGTTCCAATTGTGGTCGCTAAATGAGGGCTACCTGTATTTCAAATCAAATTTGATTTGAGTTGGCTTTGCACTGAACTAGCCATTAAAGCCTAGGTCCATGCAACACGTTATGTCACAAAGAAAGTGTGTTGTGTGAATGCATCCACTGTGTTTACTGAAGAATGTCCTTGCTCAAATGTATCTTTGGCAAAATAATTGGGGGGAAATTTTGCTCCTTTTGGGGGGGGGGCTGCTGCTGCTTCCTTGGCCTTACAAATGGATTTTGGAGAAAGTACAGCTCTTTCTGCATGTGAAACATCCTGCAAGAACAGGGTGAGGGTGCAGTAGAATGGATGGCTGAAAGAACTGGAATGGACAGACTCAAATACAGAGCCTCTGTTCTTCAGCCAGCAATCAAAATCCAGATTTACTGCATCCAGCCCAAGATGTTTATGAGTGGATGGAGAGAGGGTCCCCTGGGTATGTGATTTATTTACAACGTGCCAGTAAGTGGATTTATTTCCAGCCCTGCTGTCTGTCAGCAGGCAAACTGGGACATGCAGGGAAATCCTAGCGAAGTTCAGAAGTCCTTGAAGAGCTCCGAGATGGGGTGAGGTGAGGTGGGGGGCAAGGGAAGTAATGGGCCGGACCCACACTTCCATAGCTGGTTTCCAAGGACATCACAGAACGCTCCCCTGTACGCCTTTCCTCTCTCAAGATGTCAGTGGCGTTTAGATTTCTGCAGTGTCTAGGGAGATTTCATGTTTTCCTTTCTTTAAAAACTAATTATAATAATTAATAATCTGCCTCCTCCCCCCACCCTTCCCATGAGAAGTCAAAGACACATGGACTGCAATAACGTGTGTTCCCTTGGTGTGCTTTCTACCCATGTGGCTGTTCAGGGCTGGGTTGAATTAGGTAAAATTAGTCAAGCAGAGAAGATGAAGGGAGATGTTTTCCAGCACACTTCATGCCTCTTGCTTTTAGGGGGAATCTGGGACTTCTGCTTTCCCCCTTTGTGTTTGCAGAAGCATCTTCTGAACTCACAGAGACTTGCTGAGATAAAATCTCAACCCTCCCCTCTGCCATGCCGCCTTCAAACACGAGATGAAGTGTGTGTTAGCACAATCTAGAATAATTTATAATTGCCACGGGCATCTACTCAGAAGTACATTTATTTCAATCTTTGTAGGTGTGTGTGCAGGTGTGTGTGTATGTGCATGAGGGAGAGAAAGAGAGAGAGCATATTTGAGCAAAACTCAAATAAGCAGGTGCTTTGGTTTAACGGTGCTCAATGCATTGTAACTCCAGGTCACAGTAGGTCACACGCTGGAAGCTGTGAGAGAGGAAACTTGTAATTTCTCTGCATCTGTTCTTAGCAATGTCTGACCCTCTGCCAGGTATTTGAGATCAATGTGATTCTGAGGGCCCAGGGTACAATGAGAGCACAGTGTATGTATTTAGAATCTACACAATGAGAGCAAGACCATGGAACAAGGACAACATGGTTTAGAAGCTTAAGGTTTCTAGTTTAATATCTCCCATCTCCATTTAAAAGTGGTAGGGTTGGGACTGACCCATCTTTGCTGGAGACTTTGGAGAACTTTGGAGTTAACTGGTAGTTCAGGGCTGAACAACTTCCATCTAGTTGAAGACCACACCAAGCTTTGCTTCAGTGAGACCCAACCCCAACCCTTTTATTAGGAAGGGCAAACAGAGCATTATTAGTTTTACAATCCCTTTCTTGGATGAAGAGTCAAGATGGCTCTGTCTACACAAACATATTCACAAGCAGAACTTCCAACTCTGCCATTCTCCTTCAAAAGACTATTGACCTTTCAATCTTGCTGTTCCTTATGCCTAAGATTTCCTTGTGGGACTCTAACGTGGTGCTACATCTGTTACTTCTTTCAAATCCCTCTCTAATCTTTCTGATGAAGCCATTTGCACAATCTATTTCCCTGCTCCAAATAAACAAATTGAAGTATGTGTGACTACTTTGTCATTCCCCTTGGATCAAATAACAGATTGTAACCCCCTCAGGACAGAGATCTGCCCTCTTGTTATCTGATATGCCAAGCAATAAAAAGATTTCCCCAACCCACTGACAATGATGCCACATTGGACCATGACAAAAACGTACCTTGACCAGGTTCACAGAAAACACTTTGCCAGGAACAAACCCTATGATATCTAAGTGCTACGTTCCCCAGTGTGATGCCCCCAGAGTTTGTAGTGTCCATGCAATCCAATCCCTTGCTATACTGCCTTCCTCAGTCTGACACATATTGAAAAAGAATTCCTTGTCTCCCAGAAATCAGACGTTGGCAAGCTGCAGAACAAAATACTGGCTCCAGCATCATCTTTATTCCAAGAATGACTTTGGGCTGCATACGAGGCCCATAAGCTTTCTTAGAAAATAATACCATGATCACCTACAACCCATTGCAGTTGAAACACTGCAAATCCCTTCCCATTTCAGGGGATTTACTCCCAGAAAATGTCAAACCACTTCCAAAATGATGGGCTAAGGGTGTTCTGGAAGGTAAGCAGTCCCTGGAATGATGAGTTTTGCCAATTTTTCTGCCAATTTGCCAATTTTTCACCATTCTTCCAATTTGTGCCACTTCACAAGGGTCCATCAGAAGGTGCTCTGTCATCCCATATCGCTGCTAGTTTCCCTCCAACTGGTCAATGACAAGATGCAAAAAATGGAGCTAACTGGTATCCTGCCCCCACTCCTGGTCTTCCGTCCCTGCATGGATTTTTCCAAGAGAAAAAATGTTGGCCACTGCTATTGTGCAAGAGGAGTGCAAAGCTGTCCTCGGAGCATCTTAGAAAGATTGAAGGGAGGGGGGCAGAGCACCAGGGCTGCGAGAGGGGGGCAATTCTCTGCAGGTGGGATAAAGCAGAAGTACCCACCAAAGGGGAATCCTCTGTCCTGCAGCTGCGAGGCTAGCAGTACAGAACTGTCCAGGCCATTTCCTTTAGGATTGCAGACAAGCTGATAATTCATCAGAGCAAGCTCCCACTCTGCACCCAACTGCTCTAACAATGTAGGGACACAGGAAGGGGTCGATTTCTGATCAGCGCAGACCCCATGTGTGGAAGGGGCCTTGATGTGTTGTGTGAATGCCACTTTGACTTGTAAAATGTGGCTTTGCAGAATTGGCCACCAATCATAGGGATTTTGATGATCACATGAGATAACACCTAAGCTCTTTGAAAGAAAGATGTGATGCAAATCGTAACTATACCAGGCTTCCCAACTTCCTGGCCTTCAGATGGGCTGGACTGTAATTTTCATCTTCTTCAGTTCTTCTTGCTTCATCTGAGATGAGGGGAGGAGGAACCTTGTGTATCTGAAGGCTCCTGGATTGGGAAATGCTACTCACTCACAGCTTCTGAAGCCTGTAAGCGTCTCAACAAAGTATGTTGATCAAGTTCCGATATTTGTTTTAAGGGCAACGTTTCAAAGGAAGCGACATCCGAAAAGTAAGAACAAAGATTTCAGCATGTTCTCTCCAAGCCAGAAAACACACACTTGGGTTTTGAACATGTCTTTCTTTTCTTCAGACTGCCAAAAGATGTCAGTTAGCTGACTTAATTTTTTAAAAATGCCCATGTCTTTTTTTCCTGCTTTCCAAACTGTTTCCCGTGGGGAAGAAAGGTTGAAAACTTTCTGGCTGGGTGACAGATCTGGGGAGTTTGTACTGCGATCCTCCTAAGGTGAGGGGGGGGGGGAACTTGTGAGTAGTGGGCTGCATGTTTCCCTCCAGCCCCCTCCCTCCTGTAGCTCCCAGGGTCTCACATGGCTGCCCAAAATGTTATTTCAGATTTCGAGGTGGAATTTAGCAGCTATTGACTATGGCAACTGCTACTGTCAAGAGAAACGTCCTTCATCTTCTGCCACTGCAGGAACTCTGGGAGCATCAGAGGAGACCGGAGGCTGCAGAAATGTTTTCCTGGATTGTCCCTCTCAACTGTTGCAAAATGTGTAGTGGTTATAGGCAGCTAGAAGCTTCTGGCCACCCAGTGGCTTCTTGTAGGAATCACCCTGGATGGGGAGGGCAAGGTAGACCCTCCCAGCAGATATGGAAGGAAGGTAGGTTAAACCAGAAGAAAGGGGGTCCCTTGCTTTCTGCATTCGTCTTCCTATCAGTTTCCTCTTGAGTGTGCCAGATCTGTCTCAAGCAAACATCTGACAGCTTCGTTCCTGAAGAATGTGACATATGTGCAAGCAGGCACACACCCACACCCTCCCACCGAGTTTCTCTTATTTCATTCAGCTGTCACGTTTGTATAGTAGGGGCTAGCAAGAAGGAATCTTCTAAACCCTTCCCAACCAGCTGGCCCTATAGAGTGGGAGGGAAGGGGAGGTGGAATGGTGATTCGTTATGGTGCCTTTGATGGCACGCTACAGGAAACCCTTGGCCTCCTGGGGAAAGACGCAACGTCTCTGCAGTCCAGCCTTCTCCAATCTTGAGCATCAGAGCAGCATTTTTGGAACAAATGACACACCGTTGATGAGTCGTCCAACTGCTAAGGATTGCAGTGTGTTGGGATTGTGTATCCATTGAATGGATGAACTCCTTGACTTATTTGCCCTGTTGCCTTTAGAAGCCACTCGTTAGTGACTTGGGATAATGCTACGCTAACCCTATTAAGAAGAGTCTTCCACTTGAGATAGTCACTGGAGACCAAGGGAAGAGGCAAGAGCGTTTCTTGGCTTGTTGAGAACAGAATCCCACAGCCTTTTGGGGGCACACTTGGAATGGTTGGGAAGGGACGATTAAAGTGTCACAAGTACCACCAGAATAGTTCCTATGGGTGATGCAACTAGTTCATGGACACATCAAATTGTAAATTTGGAGGAGACTGCAAGGATCATCTAGTCCATGGCTGGCTGGGGAATTCTAGGAGTTGAAGTCCACATGGCTTAAAATTGCCAAGTTTGAGAAACACTGATCTAATCCAAAGGTCTGCAGTTAAACCACTAAAGAGAAGGGGCTGGCTTAGTCGCTATATCTTATTCTTTTTGGTCCTATTTTTTTGTGGCCATGGAAAACAGTTCTTGACCATCTTCCCTGTAGCTTCCCTTTATGTACCATCATGTCTCCCCTATGTCTTCTTTTCTCCAGACTGAGCATCGCACATTTCTTCAGCTTGTCCTGTCTTTTCATCCCTGTATCATCTTTGTTGCTGTCTTCTGAACCCACTCTAATGTGTCAATATTCTTCTGGAAATGGAGTGTTCAGAATCATGCACAGTACTCCAGATGTGGCCTCACCAGCACAGTGTGGAAAGGAATAATGGCTTCATGTGTCATGTTCGATATGCTTCTTCTAAAGTAACCCAGATTTGAGCTAGCCCTTCTAGCAGCTGTTTCACACTTCTGGCTCATGTTCAGTTTGTGATCAAAGACTACATCCAGGTCCTTCTGAGAGGTGGCATTTCCAAGCCATGAATCCCCATCTTGTAAGTATGTCCCACATTTGTTCTCCTTAAAGATAATCAAGTACATTTTTCCCATGTTAAAGAACATCTTGTTCTTCTCAGTCCAGTCTTCCAACCTGTCCAATTTCATTCTTTTCTCCTGGCTGCTGGCAAGACTGCCCAATTTTGGGGCATCCATAGATTTGATATGCAGCCCATCAATCCCATTATCCAAGTCATTAATAAAATATTGAATAATATTAGCCCCAAGATTGATCCCCATGGAACCTTAGTTACAAATCATTCATTTCACAATCTCAAAAGACGTCATCAGTGATGAAGACTGATGCAGTTCTTTGGAAATAGAATATATGTAATAGTAGCAATAACAATAATCATAGCAATAATAGTAACTTTTTATATAATATCAGTCTTTCCATGGGACTGTGTTCACACAGCAAGCTTAACCTGATCACCGAATTAGCCCTTTTTCCAAATCATAAAGTCACCAAATGGGTGGGTTTGAACAACACCCTGAGGCCAAAAATTCTAACCAAGATGAAAATTAATCAAACTTAGCAGGCTGTGCAAATGTAGCCTGTTTGATTTTCTCTGGCTGGGTTCAGCATGTTGTGTGAACCCAGCCAGTGTGTTTGCCTGGAGTTTTTATGAATACTGGCACGTATTTCACAACCAACAAAGACAATGGGAGTGAAGAACCTGGAATAGGTTAAGCTATGGTAGATGGCCGGGTATAACTGAGCAAAGAGTGGCTGATGGAAGTGTTGAATGATAAAAAGTGTATTAATATGTAGAAGTGTTATAATTGAGCAAGCAGCTTAGCTATGCAGAGAGGAGGAGCAGTTGCTCGAAGTAGTACCCTGTCCTAGCACAAACGCAAGCCTGTAGGAGGACTGGTAAGAAGGGAATTGGTCAGACGTGGACTTTGCCTGGTTGCTCCAAAGGAGCCGAAAACTGAAGTCTTTTGGAGAAATAGGACAAATACTTCACCAGCTTTTAATCACCAAACTCCTTGGCCAGAAAATAGAGTATCTGAGAATTTGCAGCAGAACCCAAAACAGTCTTCAGAGCATTTTGACTTCAAGAGGGAGGTGTGAGGGAAATCTGTAAGGGAGTTTGGGGCTCTCTGAATGTATCGATCTATAGCTCCTAGAATTCCCAGCCGGCTATTTATGTATTAGATTTATATCCTAGCTGTCATTCAGGAACTAAAGGGGCATACATAGCATGCCCCTCCTCCTATTTTTTACCCACAACCACTTTCTCTGAGGGAGGCTGGGTTGGGGAAGAGTGATTGGCCCACAATGCCCCAGGGAGATTCTGGGACTGAGGGTGGACTTGAACTTCCCGGCTCTTAATCCCACACTTCAAGTCCTAAACCACACTCATTTCCCCAATTAATTAGCCTTCCTCCTTCCCCATACATATTTAAATAGATTTATATACCACTTCTTCTACAGATTTTCCTATAACCACCACCCTATAAGATAGGTTGGGCTGAGACAGATTAACTGGCCCAAAGTCCCTCAAGCAGTTTCTGTGACTGAGCATAGTCTTGAACCTGAGTCTCCCCACTGCTAATCTAGCAGGTAGAGGCAAACATGTCCCATTGATGAGATAGAGACCTACAAATACATACATCTTATCTTAGACCTGTGTTTCTCAACCATGGCAACTTCAAGATGTATGGACTTCAACTCCCAGAATTCCTCAGCTAGCCATGCTGGCTGGGGAATTCTGGGAGTTGAAGTCTACCCATCTTGAAGTTGCCAAGGTTGAGAAACACAGTCTTAGACCAAGCCTGCAAAGCTGACTGGCCCCAAATGAGCTTCCATGGCTGAAGGGGGGACTAGAACTGGGGCTTCCCTGTTCCTAGTCTGGCCCCCAACGTCTCTTCCACCCCAGCTATCAGCAGTTTGAGGCCAGCTGCCATGAAGCTTTTCATGTAGCATCTGGAAAACACGCTTCATTATTTTCCATAACAAAGAGAAATTGTCCTAACTAAACATCCTTTTTAAGGGCCATTTTTTAAAGTTTGTAAAGAAACAGCGAGCATATTGCGTGCCAGTCTGTAATTTGTGCCAGAGTGGGCTGCCCTATCTAGCTTTTTTTTTTTAATGCCTGTGAGTCAGTTTTTGACTCCCGATGACTCCCTGAACTAGTCCCTGCAGTTTTCTTGGCAAGATTTCAGAAGTGGTTTGCCCTTGCCTGCTTCCTAGGGCTGAGAGAGAGGGACTGGCCGAAGGTCACCCAGCTGGCTTTGTGCCTAAGGTGCGACCAGAACCCACAGTCTTCTGGTTTCTAGCCTGGTGCCTCAACCACTACACCAAACTGGCTGTATTATCTAGCTATGCTCCTGGATTATAAAATGGAAGTACTTTATAACTGGAAGTCCCTAATTGCATAAATCTGAAATGAGGATGCTGCAAATCACAGGATGCCCTCTTATTTTTGGTACCCTCAAAGACTGCCCTGGTGAAATTCGCCTGCACTAACCCTCTGGGGGAGGTGGGCAGCATACACGTAAATTTAATAAATGAATGAATGAATGAATGAATGAATAAATAAATAAATAAATAAATAAAATGGGGATTTCATCCATCCCCAGGGCTCTTAGAAACCAAAACAAGTGACATAACACTCTGAAGTTTCCATTCTGGCATAAAAAAAAATATAGAGCTTGACAAAGCAACTATAGGTGACTTCCCCTCCCCAAATCCCCCCCCAACTCTCCCTAAATTGAAAGAGACACAAATACCCTAACTTTGGAAAATGTCAATATCAAAGCAAATAAATCAAGAGAAGAAAACACTGATGTTGTAGGACAGTGTTTTTCCCCCATGGCTGGCTGGGGAATTCTGGAAGTTGAAGTCCACCCATCTTAAAGTTGCCAACTTGGAAAAACACTGCTGTAGGGGAAGAAGTACGCTACCCTGAAGAAAGATCCAACAAATTCAGTAGGACCTTCATAAGCTGCCTAGATTCGCTCAACTGAGTGGCATAAAAGTTCTCCCGACCAATACATAAACTGGGTCTGTACAGAGTGGCAGTTCAGGAGATGCTCTGCCTCACTTTCCCGCTGTGCATGGCTTATTGTAAATAGAGGATTTAGAAGAAGGTCTTTGCAGTGCAGCATCCTCAGGGCCAAAGGCAAACACAGGAAAAAAAACCCTGTGTTATTTCTCCATCAAGCAAGCTTCCTTTCTGCATTTCCAGGGAAAGGGCCCCCCGGCTGTTTGGCTATAGGGGGACGCCCCCTGGCAGCAACTCCAAACATGGCAGGGCTGGCGTTCTGGAATCCACCTTAATCCAGCTTCTCCTCTGAACCGCTCTCCCCAACATTTGCCCATCCAGCTTGGCATGCGATGGAGCAAGGAAGCCTGCGGAATCCTTTGAGAATTGCTCCAGATTGGGAAGCAGACCAAGGGGAAGGCTTCAGAGCATACCCACCAAGAGGAAAATTGCGCCCCAGGCTGGGCTAGGGCATTGTCGCTTGCTAGCAGCATTAGGCCCACCCAGGTTCTGCTCTGAGCAAAGAGGCAATTGGGTTGCTGCCAGGGCCAAAGGGGAAGGCTAGACAAATGTGGGGTCATGGGAGGCCAGATGTGAGAGCCAGATGTGCCCTGGAGGGGTGAAGCAATTTGGGGAGATGTTAGAACCTGACAACCAGCTCCAGTAATTGGGCCATGCCAGCAATCCCATTTTGCACCAGGGACACCCAACTTTTGGGTCAACCTTCCATCTGCTGTCCCAACCAACTACCTTTTCTCTAACTTCAAACACCCCCGAAACCATCACATGGCCGGTTTAACCAGATCAGCTGCAAACCAAGTGGCTGTGTTTGAAGAACATGCTAAACGGGATTAGTTTCACCTTGGTGGTTTTTTCCGGGTTGTGTGAACTCAGCCCAGTTTGTTAACCCGTTTGGTGGATTATGCAGATGATGAAATTCAGTCAACAGGCTGAGCATGACGCATGAACAAAGCCAACGTGGTGTGCTTGGTTTTGACTTAGCTAGTGAGAGGCAGTCAGGGCTGTATGCAGGATCTGGTCAAGAGAGTCAAGAGGACAGCCATGACAGTGGGGTCAAAGCTGCCATTGTTTTTTACGATGCAGATAAAATATAGGCAGAGCTTCGAGCACCACCTTGTGCCCGTCCTTTTGACTTTTGTGACCAGACCCTGGGAACACCTCTAAGTGGTACTGTTTGGGACAAACGGTGGAGTACAGATCCAGGGATCCACAGCTGGTGAAAACAACAGGCCATGAGCTGGTGGGACAGCGATGCAAATTAGGGTGATGGTGACATCAGGGCCCAACAGCATCCTGGTCAATACCCCTTTCAGTCTGATGTGCTACTGGGAGAAATTGGGCCGAACTGACTGCCCTTGTTCACAAGTTAGGAAGTATGTAGATTTTGCCTTTTGCAAACATGGTGCAGCTGATCTAAGTGGCCAAGAGTGCACACAGGAAATTAGGCAGTCCCTCTTCAACTCTTCTCTCCTGTCAGCCCTTGAAAGCATTGGCTGATTTCATTGAAGCTTCTTCTTTGTCAGAAAGTATGTTAGGTTAGACCATTGTTTCTCAACCTCAGCAACCTGAAGATGGGTGGACTTCAGTTCCCAGAATTCCCCAGCCAGCCTCTTCTCATCCTGGGAGATCTGGCAGAGTGGCTATGCTTCATGTCCCTTCCACATAACAGTGTCACCTAGTAGGATCCATGGGGTATGTGTTGCAGGTCCTGCCCTATGGAACATCACTTTCCCCAAATTCTGGATGGACCTGACTTTTCCATCCTTCCACACAGCCTAAAAAACTGGCTGTTCCCTAGAGCAGGGTTTCTCAGCCTTGGTAGCTTTAAGATGGGTGGACTTCAACTCCCAGAATTCTTGCTGGCTGGGGATTTCTGGGAGTTGAAGTCCACCCATCTTAAAGCTGCCAAAGTTGAGAAAGACTGTGTTAGTGTAACCTTACAATAAAGATACAGCTAGTCCTCCTGGTTGTGCAGGGCTAATACCCCATGGCCCTCCACACTCTGATGGGTGTATCTTAAGTTCATTTATTTATTTAAAACTTGTAATCTAACTTTTGTCTAAGGGCAACAAATAGAGATGGTGGAATAAATGAGTGAAAGGAATGCACTTGTTTTTGTCAGACAAGGAGTTGTTTTCCATCTCTATTTGCTGGCTGAAAATGGTACCCGCCTGACCTTTGATCCCGTGGTTGGAAGGGAAAGTTGTACCTAGCATTATCATTTGAGGACAAGGGGCTCATTAAGAGCATTTAAGTAAGAATACAAGGGAAGAAATAATAAATATCTTCTCATGGAGTTATGCTATTGACCATCAAACCAGGCAGAAGTTCTGGATAAAGCCCTTCTGGACTAGAGTATAGGATTTTCAGGGAGGGGAGATATAGTAATCACAGGAGACTTCAACTATCTGGACATCTGTTGAAAAACTAACCTGGCATTCCTCAGAGGAAGAGATAAGGGGTCGGTGTTTCTAGCAAGGGCATCTGTGGAATGGTGGCCAATAAGCGAAGATGCCAGTCACAACCACGCCGTCAAAGCCCTCTTCTTGAAGTACAGATGCCCAGCCTATCTGTGGTCCATGGATTCATACAGGTGAAACCCGAAAAATTAGAATATTGTGCAAATGTTCATTTATGTCAGTATGGCAACTCAAAAGGTGAAACCAATATATGAGATAGACGCATTACATGCAAAGTGAGATATGTCAAGCCTTACTTTGGTATAATTGTGATGATTATGGCGTACAGCTTATGAAAACCCCAAACTCACAATCTCAGAAAATTAGAATAGTGTGAAAAGGTTCAATATTCTAGGGTCAAAGTGTCCCACTCTAATCAGCTAATGAATCCATAACACCTGCAAAGGGGTCCTGAGCCTTTCAATGGTCTCTCAGGCTGGTTCAGGAGGAATCACAAGCATGGGAAAGACTGCTGACCTGACAGTTGTGCAGAAAACCATCATTGACACCCTCCATAAGGAGGGAAAGCCCCAAAAGGTAATTGCAAAAGAAGTTGGATGTTCCCAAAGTGCTGTATCAAAGCACATCAATAGAAGGTTATGTGGAAGGGAAAAGTGTGGTAGAAAAAGGTGCACAAGCAGCAGGGATGACCGCAGCCTGGAGAGGATTGTCAGGAAAAGGCCATTCAAAAGTGTTGGGGACTTTCACAAGGAGTGGACTGAGGCTGGAGTTAGTGCATCAAGAGCCACCACACACAGATGGATCCTGGACATGGGCTTCAAATGTCGTATTCCTTTTGTCAAGCCGCTCCTGAACAACAAACAACGTCAGAAGCGTCTTACCTGGGCTACAGAAAAAAAGAACGGGTCTGTTGCCCAGTAGTCCAAAGTCCTCTTTTCTGATGAGAGCAACTTTTGCATCTCATTTGGGAACCAAGGACCCAGAGTCTGGAGGAAGAATGGAGAGGCACACAATGCACGATGCTTGAAGTCCAGTGTGAAGTTTCCACAGTCTGTGTTGATTTGGGGAGCCATGTCATCTGCTGGTGTTGGTCCACTGTACTTCATTAAGTCCAGGGTCAACGCAGCCGTCTACCAGGAGATTTTGGAGCACTTCATGCTTCCTTCTGCAGACGAGCTTTATGGGGATGCTGACTTCATTTTCCAGCAGGACTTGGCACCTGCCCACACTGCCAAAAGTACCAAAACCTGGTTCAATGACCATGGGATTACTGTGCTTGGTTGGCCAGCAAACTTGCCTGACCTGAACCCCATAGAGAATCTATGGGGCATTGCCAAGAGAAAGATGAGGGACATGAGACCAAACAATGCAGCGGAGCTGAAGGCCGCTATTGAAGCATCCTGGTCTTCCATAACACCTCAGCAGTGCCGCAGGCTGATAGCATCCATGCCACGCCGCATTGCTGCAGTCATTGCTGCAAAAGGGGCCCAAACCAAGTACTGAGTACATATGCATGCTTATACTTTGCAGAGGTCCGATATTGTTCTATTTCCAATCCTTGTGTTATTAATGTCATGTAATATTCTAATTTTCTGAGATTGTGAATTTGGGGTTTTCATAAGCTGTACACCATAATCATCACAATTATACCAAAGTAAGGCTTGACATATCTCGCTTTGCATGTAATGCGTCTATCTCATATATTGGTTTCACCTTTTGAGTTGCCATACTGACATAAATGAACATTTGCATGATATTCTAATTTTTCGAGTTTCACCTGTATATTGCGGCCTCCCCCAGCTTGTTGTTGTGGAGTGCCCTGAGACCCCAGCGCCCAGAATCTTCTGCCCACATAGCCATTGGTGAGGAATTCCAAGAATGAATCTGGAGTCCACCAGGTTGGAGAAGGCTGGGACCTGCTTTTCTGAAGTTCAGCCATAATTGATCCTGCAGAAAGAACCAGATCTGATCTGCCCCAAGGCCTTGGGACCCGGGAGGACGGATGCACTTTCCGAGAGATATCTTGGCAAAGTCCCTCCCTGAAATGAGATAACGAAGACGGTGGCCAACTCAAACAGAGAGCCAGCCTGCTCCTGTTGAAGATAAATAAGCGGAGTGAGCCAGAGGCAGGAGACAGGAGGAAGGTGATGATGGGGCTCTCCAGATTATCCTGTTTCGGTTATAGCCCTGCCTCCGAACAGCGAGGCTCGCTTTTGAAAACACTAAGCCATTGGACAGATTCCGGAAATCAATCCAGATGGGACGTGTTGGTTTCAGGCCTCCCTCATCTTGGAGAAATGAAACACCGCCGAGGTCCGATGCTTCTTCAGGTTGCATCCCTATGGGAGAAGAGCCTTACAGGCATCTGAGACTTGGGTTTGTTTACCATCTAGAGGACCAGCAGAGTTAGGTGTCGGGCTGGGGGAGCAAGTCACTGAAAGGTTCTTGCAGACTCTGAGACGCAATCCCTTTGCCTCTCAGCCTCCACTGCCGTTTCACTCTCAGCCTTATAATGGAGATCCACGTTTCTCAACCTCAGCAATTTTAAGATGTGTGGACCAACTCCCAGAATTCCCCAGGGCCAAGTTGCCAAGGTTGAGAAACCCAGGGCTGGAAAATAGGAGTCCATATGGGAAGGGAGAACCTCAGGACCCCCAGTGATCTCTTAGGATGCTCTTCGAACAGATTACTTTAGTAGTAGTAGTAGTAGTAGTAGTAGTAGTAGTAGTAGTAGTAATAATAATAATAATAATAATAATAATAATAATAATAATAATAATAATTTATTATGCCGCCCGACTCTCAACGAGCCTGGGCGGCTCAGAGTCACTTTGATTGCCTGAATGGAGAGCCCTGATGGGGTCGGTTCGTTGGAAGACGGGAGGAACTCTGGCCGGTCGCCTCCCCACCGGGGTCCCGGGACAAGCGCCCTCGGGGCTTTCCTGGAAAAGGAAGAGAAAACGGTCCCCCGTCGTGAGCACGACGATAACAACGCCCGCAACACTCACAAGCGCGCCGACCACAATCACGCACTGATCAACGCTATCGAAATAATGAACCAAACCGCATCACGAGACTGTAATTGACATCAAAGAGCATGCCAGACTCCGATAATGATGCAACTGCTGAATGCTCCCCCCCCCGCCCCCAAAGAACCCGCTCTGTCCTGCGCCACGGAAAAACCATTGCGAGGCTGGAAGGCGCTCAAGAGGGAGCGACAGAGATTTGGGGGGGGGGGGTCTTATTCGATTGCGAGCAGCCGGCCCAGCCCTCTGGAGCTGCATTGGCCGGTCCCAAAAAGACAGGAGAAAAAAAGACACCCCTCCGAGGGCGTGAAAAGCGCCGGCTCCCCTCCTGCGCGCTCTCACTCGCAGCGCGGGCTGGCTGGCTGGCTGGCTGGCTGGCTCGCTCTCCCTCCTCGGGCGCCCGCCACTGCCTGGCTGCGCGGCCGCCTTCCTTCCGCGCACGGCCGGCACTGCCGCGGCGCTCGCTCCCCCGAGAGGCTCGCAAGCAACGGCCCGGCTCGGCTCGTTTCGTTTCGGTCCCGGGAGGGAACAGCCGCCCGGCGCGCTCTCGCCGCTGCGCCCCGAGGTCAGGTGCCTCCGCTGCTGCTGCTTCCCACCGGCTGGAGTCCTGCCCGGGGTAGCTGTCTGGGTTCACACAACGCGCGTACCCAGGTCAGTTCGAAGCCTCAAGGCTCTGCGTGTGCGCCACATCCCGAGCCTTTGGGGGTGGGGCGGGGGTGGCTTTGCTTGTTGGTAGCTCAGGGGCCAAACCGAGAAAATAGTTAATTCAGTAAGCAGGGCAATTGAGTTGTGTGAACGCAGCTTAATTTGACTCTCTCTCTCTCTTTCACACACACACACACACACACAGACACCTGCTTCCCACCAACAAGCTGGTTTCTCCAGTTGCAGTGTTGAGACTACATCTGCATTGCACAGCCAGCATCCTGATGTAGCCATATGGGACCTGTAGTCCCCATCTATCCACTCTCAGCCTGGGGAAGTCTGATTTACACAGATTTGGATATGGAATGATATAACTTTACCAAGTTCTTTGATGTTCTCTTTTTGCATGGAAAATGCCGCATTTTCCTCCTTCCTCTTCCTCAGCTCCCAGAAATACAGCTCCTCAAAAGCAAAGCAAAACTTCCCCCAAAGTATTGAGAACTCTTGATCTCATTGCAACCGCATTCTGTTCAGTCCTTGTTTCCCAGCAAACGTCCTATGGGTTTGGTGCAGATTTTTTATTGTATCGCATTTGATTTTGCTATCCAGCTGAGCCAGCTTCACATTGCTGGAGCATATTAATCTTTTTAAAACTAAAACGGGGGAGAGGGAATGGGGTGTTTGTAGAGGGGAGAAGCAGTTTCTGTCCAAAGGGAGTTTCAGAATTCACCATATGGAAATTGAATTCTGAAAGCGTGAAGTTGCCTTGTTGCAAGATGATAAATTTACCTGCATCCCAACAGTGCTTTTCCTTCCCCTTTCTTGTTGCTAGAACAAAAACAGGAGAAGTTGAGGCTACTGGCTGTGCTTCTGGAAACATATGGTGGCTTCAAAGAGAGATGCGCTTTGACAAACAAATTTACCCCACGCCGTGTGATGTCAGTTTAATCCAAATAGCAAATCATCTGATTGAGAGAGAATCTGTGCAAGATAGGTGGCTGTTCTCTGTGTGTTTATGCAACATGTTTCATAAGTCATAAGGCCAGCAAATTCCAGGGATGTTTTAATGTCTTTTTTTCTTAACGCAAGTGGTACTAAGAAAACAGGCGGCACAAGCCAACAGGAAGTTCTTGGTAGGCTCTGTAGAAGTCAGAGGATTGTTTTCTGTGGAGTCGGAGCGGGCAGATGTCCCACTGGAAGTCTCGCCTTGCTCTCCGTCTGCTGGCGTTGGACAAACACGTAACTGGGGAAATGGGTTCCCAAGTTCCCTCCTGGGACAAATATTGAAGCTGTCAGTTTGTTAAAAATGTAGCTGGCCTCTGGGAGATTGCACATCAGACAAAACAGGGGTGTGAATATGTAAAAGCTGCTAAGGCTACGATTATGATTCTTAGAAGCAGGAGGAATCTGTGTGGTTTTTCATGCTGGTTGGATTCTGCCATCTTGGACTCTGCTGTTTTGTGGATTGGGAACTTGAGGTCCCTGCAGGCCTGGTTCAAGCTGGCGTATTTATGGGAAGGAGTGTAGATGGTTTGTTACAGGTTTGTGTCCATGCCCTCAAGCTAAGATTTGGAGGGAATAAGAATTGCCCTTTTAAAATGTTAATATAAAGTTGGCATCCAGAATTCCTGCTGTATCTAGAGGCGGCGATGTGAGATGGGGGATGTTTCAAACAGGCTTCTGCACGGCACACCAGTGTTTCTCTTGATCTGGGGAAAAATTAATCTGACCTGTCCCCATCGAATGGCAAATCCCGCCAGCAAGAAAGGCTTAAAAGTGGTGCTTTATTTCCACAGCAAGCCATGCCAGGAGTTGGTGACCCAGATTATCCTGCCTTTTATCGTAATCTCAGTGCGTTAGAATGGGTTATTTGTCACTGGTGAAGGAAAAGCACTTTATCCGTGCTCGGAATTTTTTTTCTCCTTTATGAATGCTTCATGTATTTGAGGCTTAGGTCTTGGAGCCAAAAATGTTTCAGGTAGAACCACAGCTTCAATTAAAGCTGTTCGATGCTTTAGAGCATCGTGTTGGAAAAGAAGGGGTTTGGATTATACCAGTTCGGTTGACAGCCAGACGAAATACGCACAGTCAGAAAGTTGGCATTCATCTACACTTTGAGCCAATTTCACTTTTGGGCCTTTGTCTCAGTTCAGATTGCCAGCTTCCTTCTCTGTTGCTCTGTCGCGATCCAATATTCCTTAGAGCAGGCAAACGCGAAAGAGATCAAAACCAGCAAGAGAAGAATGATTTCTTTTCCCCCAACCTGTAGCACATTTGAGCTGGGTGGCCAACATTTTATTTTCTGTCACCTGGCTTTGGTGGAGGCAGGAAGCAGCTGCTGCAGGAGGCAGGCAGTGATGAGGAAATCTTGGAGCAGGGACTGTTTTGTGCTGTACGTAGTACGTCTGGTGCACCATAAACTAGCTTGCTGCTTTCCAGAACTGTAGAAGATGCTGTCCTGTTCTTCTTGAGGTCCAATCTAGGGCTGTGCGGTGATTTGATTGTAAAAAGGTGCTTTGGTGTGTGCAGGGAAACAAACATAGCACCTGTCTGCAACTTCTTAAAGCAGCTGTGTCTTTTCCCCAGTTGGCAGGGCCGCCGCCGAATCCAGGGAAAAGATACAGCTACTTTAATGAGTTTCCTTCTGCATTTGCGCCCCCATGCAGCTGTGTCAGGAACTGAACCCTGAAGGCTGCTCAGCTGCATTGTATGCTAATCTGAAGTTGCAATAGTAGCAATAGAGTTGAGGGGAGAGAATATTCTTGTCCCCTTTTGGCACACCTCTTATTGCTGCATGACAATTTTCCTGTGGTCTCCAACCCCCCAGTAGACACCCCGCATCAACATCCCGCATCAAATTCCAGAGCCTGTAGAAGTGAAAATGCAGTGGCATCAACATGGTAGACTTCCTTTTCTAGGGATTTCCCCCAGGCCTCCTTGTTTAAATGAAGGAGAAGGAGGAGAAGGAGAAGGAGAAGGAGAAGGAGAAGGAGAAGGAGAAGGAGAAGGAGAAGGAGAAGGAGAATTATTCCTCCTCCTCCTCCTCCTCCTCCTCCGCTGCTCCTCCTCCTCCTCCTTCTTCTTCCAGGGAATCCAACTGAAAGTTTGTCTCGTCGAGCCACCTGTTTCCCACAGCAGCCAATCAGATGCTTGTGAGATGGCTGTATTGTCTCCTGTTGTGATCGAACAACCAGTTGCCTTCAGCCCTGGAGGTGTGCCATGCAACCGTTGCTGTACCTAGAATTCACTAATAATCTTTCTTTTTCATGAATTAAGGATTAGGAGTTAGGTTAGCAACACTTGCTGTGGATGGAAATGGCTCACTATTGCTTACTGATAAAATGACTTCCAGGGTGGGTGTGCCAATGGGAAAATACATGTTTTCATGAACAGCTGAGTCTTTCCTACCACTTTCTCTAGTTCTTTGCTCCCGATAGCCTCTGTCACCCAGACAAGTAGGCACATTTCTAAGCAATGCACTGGGGTACAACCAGAACCGTTTCACACTTTTCAAAAATGGTTAGAGGACCCAAAGGCCCAGAGAGCTTTCTGGAAAGGCAGAAGGTGCCAAAGAATGGAGATTTGTTTGGATTACAGCAAACCTGTGTAATTATTTCGAAGTTAAAATCATTTTGAACTTATTCTAAAAAAAAGTTGGACGGGGGCATGGTGGGTGCCAAGAGAGATCCCCATTGGCACTGTTTTCTTCTTCTTCTGATGAATGTATGTAATCTCCAGTTAACAGGTTCTGAAGTGCCAAACAGATTATTTCTGACAGCAAGTTCTGTGATTTACTGACTGCGATACTTTGTGAGATAGTAGCTATTAAATGGGAGAGAGATATTTACAAGGGTTTTTAGGAAAGTGACTAGGATGTCACTGACAAGCAATGGCGATGCGGGGTTGGCCTGTTCGTTTGGTGTGTTGTAGTGTTGGTCTTATAAGCACAGTGCAAAGTGTCACTATTCCAAGATTCTACTCCACAGGACAATATCAAAATATCTAAAATTGTTCATAGATTAATGGATGTTGGAGAGAGACATACAGAAATGCTAACCAGGAACTGACCTAGTCATTAGGTGGACCACTTTGTAGAACACAGACCTGGGAATAATAAGACCATCAGAAATTCAGAATCTGCTTATATTCCATAACTCTGTTCACATGTTATTTTCAAATTGGTTACTGAATAAACCCAGTTTATGGGTTTAACGATACTTTGTCAAAGTAAGATGAACAAAAGGGTTCTTACAACCTCCTAAGCCACCCCTCACCACTGCCCCAAGAGAGATGGGAAGGAACTAAATTTAGCTGGCTGTGGAAATTCAGAACTAGGTTTGTAATTGACCCAGATATATGTTGTGTGAATAAGAGCCCTTAACTCTTGATTCCCTTGTTCTTCTCTTTGGATAATACGAAACTAGGGGGCTATAAGGAGGCTGAAGTTACACATAAGGCAAAATCTGAACTTCTTAAAACTACAGTTTGTTGAACACGTCATAGTAGCTTGGTTCACATGTAACAGTAAGCCAGAAGCCCCAAACCAAATAAACAACATTATGGCTTAGTATTATGTATGAACCAGGCCCAGCTCACTCTGGGCAGCAATTATAGAGAATGCAAGCATGTAGTGCTAAGCTTATTCAGATTTAATTTGAATCCTAATTATTAGCCAGCAGCTGTATTTCAATTTTTTAAAAATAGCATTCATTGCTATGGATATTGAATCAAGCTTGTGCTTGTTTGCTTGGAAATGACTGTATAAAAGATGGCATTTAGGGTCTGGTTCACAGATTATGCTAAGCCATAAATAATGTAATTAGTTTGTTTTGATCTAACAAGACATGTGAATCTACTCATTTGGATTTAGTATAATCTATGAACTGATTTATTTGATAATCCAGGGTTTAATAAATGTTGCTTTAGCATTCTTTTTGCCTCAAACTGTTCTCAATATTAACATGTTGTATTTGCATTTAAAAAAAAAAAGGGGGGGTCCAGTTTGTGATGAATATTGTTTTCATTGTAGTTAGAGCAAAGTCAAGATTTTTCTAAAAGCAAACTTACTGGGGTAAAAGCTGTGGTCTTCCTGGGAAGCTGCATTTCAGGAAACCTTATCTCTTAGCTTTTATTACATGGGGCTTCTGTGTTTCCTCTGCGTTGAGAGAAATGGTAGATCAGGGACATCTGCAGGCTGAGTCAAAATTGTAAAGATGGCGGCTGCAGTTGCACACCCCCAAACTCTGACCTGTGTTTGCATGTGTTATGTGGGGGACACCCATAAAAATGGGGAGAGGCTTTGATTGAGCTGTGGTGGCTGCCATCTTGACTCTTTTTGACCTTCCCTGCCAATCCCCCTGCTGCGTATATGCACAGATGTCCCGCTTCTTGGATTCATCATCTAAAGCTGGATCTTTTCCTGGTGGGTCCCGGAGAAAGTAGAAGGAGGGAGGGAATGTCACCATTCGCTTGCTCACAGTGCCAGAGATCACAGGAAAGGGCAAAATGCCTGATACTGGATTCATCCAGCTCAGCGTAGTCATACCTATCAGCTGTGGCTCTCTGGGGCAGGGACCGACCCTCCCTCCCCATCTCTTGAGGGGTATGCTGCGAGAAGGAAGACATGCTGCCTTCTTCAAGATGGTCTCCAAAACCGTAAGACGGATCGTACAGTCAGAGCTCATTGGCAATCTGCACCCTATGGCAGGAAGACTTTGAGATCTCATCCGCTATTCCACTGTTATGACCTGTTATGGGGCAGGTTGTCCCTCCGGTCTTGGCTGTCCCGAAGCATGACTAGGAAACCCTGCTGAGGACCCTTGTCCCGTGGAAGACTATGGCGAGAAGCTCCTATGTGCTTGTGGGCTGGAATATTAACTCCCTCTCTGTTCCTGCAGGGGAGCAAGAGTAGGAATCGATGGTCCTTGCTTGAAAAGGTTCTCTTGGACGAGAGGCGGAGGTGAAAATGAGTAACTTCTCCAACTAGTTGGAGAGAAAAGCATAGCAAGAAAGACTGCTCTTTACGTGTATTGGATTAGGAAATGGTATAAAGCGATTTTCTTATTTTTATTTATTTATTTGATATCCTGTTTCCTAGTTAGGAGCTCAAGGCTGCGTACGTAGCACTGCCTTTTGCCTTATGACAACAGCCCTGCGAGGTAAGTCTGGCTGAGAGAGGGACTGGGCCATGCCCCCCCCCAGGGGAGATTAGAGCGCTTCTCCAAGATCTGAACCGCTTTGCTGCCCTGGCTCTCAGCTTCTATTTCTATTTGCAACATCCTGGGTTGGTTACACTTTATTGACAGATAGATTGGCTTGAGCATGGCTGTCCCGTAAAAAGAACCACGGTTGTACCATGGCCATCGTGACTTCATTGTACAGACTGAGCCGATTATGCAAGTTGCATTATTTGCACCATGATGTCGTGATGTTTGGGATGTCACGTGCCCCTGGGGATGTCCATGACACAGGGGAGGGTCTGTGAGTGCCCAATGACATCATGGGCATCATGACATCATCAGGTACACAATGTCATCATGAAGGGTACCGGACACTTATGCATTACACTAAGCCAGAATCACTCCTAACTAGGGCAAGGCCCAGTGGCTGTTTTCATACAGTCTCTTTACAGTGATTACTAAATTAATCCACTTTCTGAGTTTGCTCAGTCTTTGGAGCCATCAACCAACCAAAGAGGCTAAGTTTGGGCAATGTGGTAAGCCATCAAAAAGCTAATCAAGGTTTATAAAGCTGGCTGGGTGACTTTGGGCCAGCCCCCCTCTCTCAGCCCAACTCACCTCTCAGGGTTGTTGTTGTGGGGGAAACAGGAGGAGGATTAGGTATATTCGCCACCTTGAGTTATTTCTAAAAATAATGAAGGAGGGATAAAAAAATCTAAAAGAAAAATTAACCAAACATAGCATGCTGTGCAAATGTAGCAAATTTGTAACAGGCCTGATAAACCAGCCATTACAGTTTAATTAAGAGTTTAGCATGCTGGGTGAATTCAGTCAACTGTGATTAATTAAATAAGCCATGATTGTACAAACATGGCTTGGTGCAATATATGAACCCAGCCACGATTGCAGCTCATAGAGTTTGATGCCAGAGAGCTCCGTTCTCTTCTGTAGCAATGTGTGCTTGTGTAAAGCACAAGAATTGCACACAGACAACTGCAGGAAACTCAGCTGAAGCCGGTTAATTAAGCCCAGCCTGCCCACAGGGTTGTGGCTGTGGGAAAACATGGGAGGCGGAAGTGTTAGATATTGTGTCCTGAGCTGCTAAATAAAAGGGTTATAAATCTGAGACATAAATGTGTGAACCCAAGTGGGTTAAACCTTGTTTCCCAGTCCTTTCTTGGTTGTAAGAACAGGGACTTACATCAATCCCAGTTCCAACTTTGGAGCAAAAGGATCCAGGATAGGAAGATGGAGCATTCCTATCCACAGACGTTGTGGGAATGGTCAAAGACAGGCCAGTACAAACTTGACAGCTACATTAACAACTAATTAGTTTTAACTTGTGATGGAGGCTTGTGTGTATATGTTTAGTGTTGTGTGATCCTGGTCTGCTTGGTTATCTTCAGGATTCAGGGTCATGTGCAAACCAAGAACATGGGTGAATTCAGGGACCAGGCTAGGTGTGTGTTGTGAACCTAGCCTATGAAGCTGCCTTAGACAGAATCAGCCCCTTCAGATGTCTTGCTCAACCTCATCTCTTTGCAGCTATTTTTTAAGCCTGTGGCCTCTAATGCGTCCACAGATAACTTACAAGTAAACACCCTGCCCTGGCTCACTGTTAAAATTGAGTTCAACTAAATGGGCAATGGGATGAATAAATCTACCAGCTTAGGTCTCAGGGGCCTTCTTAGAACATCAAAGTGGTGGGTGAATCTGCCTTGGCTTCCTTCAAAGAGCACCTTCTGACTTGCCCAGAAGAAAAAAGGAGAAGCCAGACTGATAGAAGACATCCTGGACAGCGAGGAGCGTGTCCTCATTCATTTGCCTCTGGGGGCATCGGCACCTTTGGAGTGGACCGGCTGACTGCTGATAGCCAAAAGATGCTCTCCAAATTCTGGGCACAGTTGACATTGAAGGTACAAAGCAAATGCCTTTAGCACAACATACATTCTGCTCTTCCTCTGCTGGGTCGGCACGTTTGGGATAGCTTGAAAGCCCGCTCTGCAAGTGAGAGAGATCTGGCCAAGCAAAGTTCCCCCCTCCATAATTGCTCCACGCTGGTCTCCCCTCCAGTTTTCACCCTAGGGTTGGTTTCTGAGATGTTACATGGCACCCTGGCAGGGCCAGAATTTAGTTTAGAGTCTCTGGTTGTTCGCATGGCCTCTTCCTGCCCCCTCCACCTTTTTCGGTCTTTCCTCCCCAAAGAAAACATCCACCCAGGAAAGCCTTCGGAAAAAGCTGGGTTGAGAGAAACACAAACTTGCATTCCGATTGCTAGGAGCTTTGTGGAGCTTTTCGGAAAAGAAGGGCGATGCTTACGGTACGGAATTTGTCGCATTTCAAAGGAGATGGAAGAAGGAATGTCAATTCCGTGTGACCTGGGTCCTGGCAGAGCAAATAACTCCAGTCTGTTTCTTCTTTCAGCGCGATCTGCCCCCGTGCGCGTGCATGGACATGCACACAAAGTTACTGTTATTCATTCTCCCTGGCTCACGCACTGTCTCTCTCGTTCCCTGCCTTCTAGTCCCTCTAAAGCAAAATAAACGCTGAATATTTTGGATCACTTCTTTCCTGCCCCGTCTCTGTTGTAAGCTGGACTACAGGCGGCTCCATTTCAGGGAGAAGAATGTCATTTTTCTGTTTGTTCTTGAATGCTTTGCACTTCTTCAGCGTGATTCATATGTTCCATTCATTGGAAATTCGGTGCGGCTGGACGCTGCTCTGGGGAGCGTATTATCTTTGGAGCAGCCTTCGGAAGCCTCCTACCCTCCAGATGGGTTGGCGTTGGAATTCCCAGAATTCCCAGGCAGAAGGCCACGATGGCTCAGGATGCTGGGATTTGAAGTCCCAACAGATCGGGGAGGCGAGGAACGCTAGATGGAGGAAAGCTGAGCTTTGTGAATTCTGGAAGGTTGTGCCCTTGTGCGTTTGGCAGTGCTTTTGAGTGTCAAGCCTTGTCCTTTCACACACCCTTGATGCATTTCCAGACAGGGGGAACAGAACCCAAGCAGCTGTTTGCTTCTGATTCCTTTGCTTCACCCGTCTCAATGCCTTTGCTGAGAATTGTGGGGCACCAATTTTGTGCTTCGAAGTGGAGTTCGGGGTCCTTCATGCAATCCACCCTGGGATCCTAAACCCAGTCATTAAAAGGCAGAAAATTCTTCCTTCCATTTATTTCAGTGTTTTTCAACCTCGGCAACTTCCTGATGTGTGGATTTCAGCTCCCAGAATTCCCCTGTAGCATGGGCATTGCTGAGAATTCTGGGAATTGAAACTTACCCATTTGGGAAGTCCTGGTTTATTTCATTTGTTTTTTTTTTCCAGTGCATTAGTGACTGACTTCACACATCGAGTTAAGGTGTAGTTGGGTCAACCACAGTTGTTTGGCTTTCCATGAGGGGTGAAGCCATAAACCATAGTTTACAAACCCACAGTGGCTGAATGCATACAGCATGTTAAGCCAAAAAAACACGCATTATGGCTTAATGTAATGTATGACCTGGAACATTTTGCTTTCTAAACCAGGGCTTATGACTTAGCATTTTGTGTGAATCTCTCCATTATGGGTTATTCAACAGACAGTTATTAAAACAAGCCATGGCTTTGCATGATGGGTGAAGCAGCCAGTGCAATAAAGTAGTGACAAAGTTATCTCCTTTCAGTCCTTGAATTTAAGGATGCTAAGTTAAATGCAGCATAGTAAAGTTAGTCATACTTGGTTTCATTTTGGCTCAATGTGTCACATGACCTCAGCCATTGCGGTATGTATGTATGTATGTATGTATGTATTTATTAAATTTATCTCCGCCCATCTCCCCCTAATGGGGGACTCTGGGCGGCTCACAAAATCCATTAAAACAATAAATATATAAAACATAAAAACTATACAAAACATTGCTTAAAAATTTCCAAGATCCTGATGGTTACCAGAGCTGCTGACAACAGGCCTCTAAGGGGCTAGCCATCCCCACACTTGGTGACTTCCCTCCCCACCCCAGGCCAAGTGGCAGAGCCAGGTCTTCAGATCTCTCTGGAAGGCCAGGAGTGAAGGGGCCAATCTCACCTCCGGAGGCAAGATATTCCAAAGGTCAGGGGCTACAGCAGAGAAGGCCACCTTCTGGACCCCACTAATCGGAGCTCTTTTACTGAGGGGGTCCGAAGCATGATGTAACTGCAACATGATGTAAACCATGGTTTATGGCTTAGCATGTTGAATGAAACCATCCAGCTGGGATTTATTCAACCAATATGGATAAGCCGTGGGCCAAAAGGAACATCTTTAAGTTCAATGTCCACAATATTTTCTTGGCTACCCTACAGAAGTAGTTTGGCACTGACTTTCATGGGTGTTTCTTTGAGTTCCCAACTTAACCTAGGGTTTCCTGGTGATGCCCCACCCAAACACTAACCAAATCTGGTGTGGCTTCGGTTTTTGAGATCAGCCGATTGACTGACTAAAGATTGCCCAAATCCCATGCCTGTTCTGGTGGACTCTCAACACTCCAGAGTGGCATTTAGAGAGTGTGAGTTGCAGTAAGGAGTTTATTGTTTCCTTCTTTCACAGAACCTTTTCAACGTCCCAGTCAACCTCCTGCTCTGGAATTGGCCCCCACAAGGGTTGTTAACGGACACAGATTTCTGCCTAAACCTGGTCAGGCTGATTCTGGAGTGAGACTTTGAATTCCCAGCATTGCCTAAGCAGGCAGATTCTGCTCCAGTTGGTCAGTGGGAAGAGATCATTTTAAAGGTTCCACGAGGAATGAGTGAAAGTTGGGACACTTTGGCTTGGAGAAGGGAAGGAGATAGTTCAAATGCTTAAAAGGTTGCATTTAGGGGTCCATAGCTTCTATCATGGGCAGGAAGGTCACAGCGGGCTTTGCATAGGGAGCCTAAGCAAGACAGGATCCAAAATGTCCCTGATTTGGGCAGGAGTTTGGCCAGCGTTGGCTCAAGGTAATATGGCACCCAAGGCCCCATTGACTGATAGCGCCTCCTCCTGCTGATGCGAAGATTTGCATTTTTTGAGTGATTCGGAAGGAGGGGCAGCCTTGGCACCCCCATGCTTTAGCCCAGGGGTCCCCCAACTCATCAGCTCATTGACCCCTTCATGAAGTTTCTGATTGTTCATCAATCCCCCAACATTGATTATAATTTAATAAATGCTACTTGAACTACAAATAATAACAACAACAACATCAACCCCTGGGATAGTCCCATCGATCCCTAGAGCCAGCCCTGAGTTTGGCATTTTTATGGGGTGAAATGAGAGCCTTACACCTTTGCACTTTTCATAATCTGGGGAGAAAGGGTTCATACTCTGTTACTCCAGGATGGAAGACCAGATCCAAAGGTTATTTGGCACAGTTCTCTCATTACTGTTAAGATAGCCATGGTTTAATCAGTTGTCAGGTTTTCAGGGTTCACATGATACAGCAAGCCATAAGCTAATAAAAAAAGCTCGCATCTACAACATGCTGGACTAAAATGGGGTTGGCTAGTTTGGGATTCACTGTGTTCTATGACCAGAGCCCATGGTTAAAAATTACAGGGAATCTATTGATCGATTATGTGCCATCAAGTCCTTTTCGACCCCTAGTGACCACATAGATAGATTTTCTCCATGACAATCTATCCCTAACCTGTTCTTTCAAGTCTCCCAACAGTGCATTCATCGCCACTGTAACTGAGTCTATCTACTTTCCTGCTGGTCATCCTCTTCTTCTCTTTCCTTCCATCTTTTCCAGCATTATAGACTTCTCCAAAGAGCTGGGTCTTTACATGATGTGTCCAAGATAGTTAGATGCACCATCAATTGGAGACTGCATGGATAGACTTTTTTCATGACCATCTGTTCCTAACCTGGTCCTTCAGGTCTTCCAATGGTGCCCCCATCACCACTGTGACAGAATCCATCCATCTTGCTGCTGGCTGTTCTCTTCTCTTTCCTTCCACCTTTCCCAGCATTAGAGCCTTTTCCAGAGAGGTAGGTCTTCCCATAATGTGTCCAAAATAGAATAATTTAAGCCAGGTCATTTGTGCCTTGAGTGAGAACTCTGGGTGGATTTGTTCAATTAGACATGGGATAAACATTAGAAGAAACTTCTTAATGCTGTGAACTGTTTGGCAATGAAGCGGATTTCCTTTGGGAGGTTGAAGGATTGCTATTTTCCCCTACAACAACTGTCCTGTGAGGAAGGTTGGGCTAAGAGAGTGTAAATAGCCCAAAGTCACTCAGGGAGCATCTGTGGCTGAGGGTGGATTTGAATCTGGGTCTTCCTGGCGCTGAGTCACTGCCTTCACCACTCCACACCTTGGCTCTGGGCTGCAGAAACCAAGCCAACCAAGTGGGAGCAAGGAGTGCCAGAAGTTCTCACTCTTTGCTGTCCTCTACTTGTCATTTGGATTTCTGCAGTCCCAATCTGGTGGCTCTGGTAAATTGAGGGGACTATTGTACAGTTAGGAAGACTGTGTTTACTCAGCTGGCTAAGCCATACTTTATTTATTTGATTTACACCCCACTTTTCATTCAGGAGCTCCATGTGATTTGCTTGCTGGTCGCATCATGCATTCTGGGAACTCAACCAGATGTGGTTGACTAGCATGGTGTGAAGGCAGCTTTAGATAAGCTTACTGTATTTAGAGAGAGCAACCTTTTCCCTACCTAGTGTGGTCCGAATGGGTTGGACTGCAGGACCCATCACCCTGGCCACATATTGGCTGGGAAGAAGGTGAATTGCGATCCACCCAAAATGTAGATGACACCTCATTGGGGATAGCTGAAGTAGACCTGCTGAGTTAGTAAGGAAGGGGACCTTGATGGAGATAAGCAGGGTCCTTTAGCTAAGCAAAAAGGGCTGAAGTATTTTTAAGTCCAGAGCAACAAGGTAACATTCAGAAGTAGATCAGGCAGATGCCTCCCTAATTCACTGGAATATAAGGAGGAGGAGGAGGAGGTCCATCACAATCCAACTTGCAAGATTCTGTTATCATAGCCAGTCTCAATAAAAGCAGTTTTAGCTTTCCTGTGGAGTTGATTTCATGGTCTGGTTTACCTAGGGGGGAACACAGAGGTTGGGCAGAAACAGCAAGGTAGCTCTGTTCTTCCTTCAGACCCTTCCAATCATTCGAACTCTTGGCATAATTCTTTAAATCAGGCTGCATTCACACAATAACCAGTTGGTTATGAACTTGGCACTTGCATTTTTCCAAGTTTGGTTTGTTTTAAGCTTGGTTAGTTTTTTTGTGGCTGACGTATATTGTGCGAACCCAGCCCCTTGGTTTAGTTTAAGGTTTAGCATATTGTGCAAAGCAAAAAAATAAGTTAACTTTGTAAACAGGTTAAATAAGTAAACCGAATACCACCTTCATTTACCCACCTATTTGGATGAATAGAAATTAAAACATTAATATTAATTAATGTTTAATGTAATGTCTCATTAATTTGTTAACATTTTACAATTAACATTTCTTTTTAAACGTTTGCAATGTTATGTATGTAATGTATTTATTTATTTAGCAAATTTGTATAGCCGCCCATCTCCCAGAAAGTGACTTTGGGCGGCTTACAAGCAGAATAATGCTTAAAACCATATCACAATATAAAAAGACACCAACCATAAATAACAACAAAAATAAAACATAAAAAACATACAAGAATAAAAGCATCAAAGAACCCCAAGATAGCAGGAGAACAACCATCATTTAGCCTCCTACAACCACTTTGCAGACTCACCACGGGATCCCCAGAGTTGATGGAAGAACCATGTTTTCAAGGCTTTCCAGAAGGCTGGCAGAGATGATGGATTAACCTCACCTTGGGGGAGGATAATGTTCCAGAGGGTGGGGGCTATAGCAGAAAAGATGGGTCTCCTGGGTCCCACCAAATGGAGCTCCTTAGCAGTTGGGACTTGCAGCATGCCTCTTCTGTTGGATCTGAAGGTATGGGTAGATATAACTGGGAAGAGATGGTCCCTCAGATAACCCGGTCCCAGGCCACGTAGGGCTTTAAAGGTCAAAACCAGCACCTTGAATTGGACCCAGAAGCAAACTGGCAACTAATGCAGCTCGTGGAGCAGAGGTGTAATATGTGCTCTTCTAGGAGCGCACAGAACTGTCCACACCACCACGTTCAGCACCAGCTGAAGCTTCTGGGTGTTCTTCAAGGGCACCCCATGAGAGTTATGTATAAACTCTTCCTCTGTAAAACAATATTACATAAAAATATTAAAAAAGAGAACCTTAATATGTTCTACCGAAAGGTCTATTTAATGAGGGAAAATAGTTTTTTAAAAAAAAGATGTAGTTTAAACTACCTAGAGAAGAAAAACTGCAAAAGGGTGGGGTGGGGTGGGGAAACCCCTAGGAAGTGGGGGGGGGGGAACAACAGAAAAACTAACCAAACCTCCACCCTCACCCACCTAAATGTAAGCATAATTTAGCCACAGAAATAGTAAGAGTACCCTGAGAGGGTCAGTTAAGATGGTTTTTACCATTACATAAATAGCCTCAGAACCGCAGGTTTAGACTTAATAAATAAACTAAAAATCTCTCTTGCTTCTGCTGCAGGAAACTTTGTGGGAGGACCAGTCAGGGTTTCAGTCTGACCACCCATCCTGACTTGCGTTCCTGGAGAAGCCGTGGCTTCAGGCAACTCACTCAATTGGAATCCAGAAAGTCCCACTAGGAAAGGATCCATGTTGGGTTAAGAGGCCGAGGCTGAAGCATTAGCCAACTAAAGCTGATGGAGGAAGGTGGAAGACCAGTGGAGAAATGCTTGGCTGAGGAGTAGGCTTTCTCTTAAGTAAAGGGGCTCTCAAGAGGAACTGTCTTTAGATGGCCAAGTTTGATGTAATTAGAGCCTAGATGTGGTTCTAGAGATGCTGGCTGAAAAAGCAAATGGTAATATTAGATATAGTGCATGAAGCAGCTTCTGCTCTTGATAAATAAGGCACGGTCTTGAAATTACCAAAACTCCAGTGCTTGACTCTAGACCAGGGTTTCTCAACCTTGACAGCTTTCAGATGGGTGGACTTCAACTCCCAGAATTCCCCAGCCAGCAAGCTGCCAAGGATGAGAAACCCTGGTCTAGATTGTTTCTGAAACTGGCATGGGTTCCATATGCTTTCTTTTTGCTGAAATGCATGTGACTATCTCAAGTTTGTTTCCTGATCATGTTGCTTATGAGTGGCTCTCCACGCATCAAGCCAGATTTGTGTCTGCTCACTGGCCAGGTTGCTTTCTTGGGAAGGGGTTTGCTAACCACATTTCAACTGACTGCATTGTGTGGTTAGTTTATAGCTTAGTACAATGTTTCCAATTAATTCAATCAATTGGATTGTTGGCCCTCACCTCCCAGAATTCATGGAGTTGATGTCCACATTGCTTAAAGTTGCCAAGGTTGAGAAAGACTGGTTTAGTGTATCAAGTGAGACCAATTGATTGAATTAATTAGAAAAGTGTGGCTGTGTTGAGCATGGTTTGGCTTTAGATGGCCTTGCTGCTCCTGGAACAGGTTAGGTCACTCCTGGTCCTGGATCATGGCTGAGATTGGCTTTTTCATGGATTCAATTTGCTGGGTGATTTGTATTAGTACGTGTAGCTCACCCTTCCCCAACTCTGGGAATTGTAATTCTAACACATCTGGATGGCCCCAGACCAAGGAAGGCCAATGGAGGCTGTTATTCTTTTCCAATCTGGAACTCTTCAGATAGATTGACCCACTAGCATAAACCCAGACTCCTTTCCCCAACCTTGCCCTAAGGCTACTATTATCCCTGCCTGGCTGGGGACGATGGGAGTTGTTGGAGAAAATTGGCCTCACATTTCCACCTTGGGGAAATGACCAATGCAGAGCTGTTCAATTTTGGGATGATTTATTAGCCGCTGGGGAACCATGAGCCTAATATTCAGCTATGCCCTTAATACAGCTTTGGTAAACAAGCTGAGAGTCAGATGATATTGTCTGCTTCTGGCTGCAGGTCGGAGTGGTTTTGGGAACATCTAGAGAAGCCAAGTCCAGGAGTGCAAGCAAAGGGACTGGTCACCCTCTCTCATGACACAAGGTTGTTATTGTTGTGGGGAAAATAGGTGGGAGCGTTACGTATGCTGCCTAAAATTGTACAAAAATAAAAGTGGGATATAAATTGGATAAATAAGCAAGCAGATAATTGGCAGAGTGGTTGCCACGGTGCTTTGGCACAGATTTTCCTTGTCATAAATTTTAAAAAGTCTTGTTTGTAAAGCTTCTTCCTTCTTTATCCAGACACTTTCAAAAGATTAACTATAATGAAGATAATGTTTGGGTTCCATGCATGCTAACCCTCTCTGGGCACCCAGATGTGCTTCTAACATTGATTGTGATTCTGTGTCATCAAGGGGTTGTCAACTCTTGGTCACCACATTGTTAGGTTTTCTTCATGGTGATCTGTCCCTCACCTGGTCCTTCAGCTCTTCCAGTGGCTCCCCCATCACCACTGTAACTGAGTCCATCCCCCTTGTTGCAGGCCATCCTCCCCTTCTTTTTCTTCCTTTCCCAGCATTAGAATCTCCTCCAGAGAGCTGGGTCTTTGCATAATGTGTCCGAAGTAGGATAATTTGAGCCTGGTCATTTGTGCCTTGAGTGAGAACTCTGGGTTGATTTGTTTGATGATCCATTTGTGTTTTCTTGGCTGTCCATGGTATTCTCAGGAATCTTCTCCAATATCATTGTTCAGAAGTGTCAATACTCTTCCTATCCTGCTTCTTCGAAGTCCAACCTTCGCTTTCATAAAGTGTCACAGTTTCTAACATGCCTCTCTATAACTCTCTGGCAAATACAGAAGTCAAGCAGCAGTACTTTGAAAGTTTATTCTTAGGGCCTTTAGTTACCACTCTGTATCCTATATTGCTTCATTCAATCTGCTCAGGCACAAAGCTGTGATTTGCTTAACTAAGATTTATGGAACAACCATCATTGGCTGAGTTTGTACATCCCACTGAGACTTAAGCCAGAGGGCTGTACTCATATGTTAAGTTTAATTCAAGCCAGCCACGGTTTGGGGCTGCCTGTTTGTCTTGACCTGTTAGCAATTTATGACTCCCAGCAGCATTAAGTGAACTTCAACTCTGTCATGTTGGTGGAGATGATTTTGTCCTTTACACAGGATATGCCACATTTAATGGCAAGTACCACCAGATGGCACCATTATCTTCCAGTTTCTTTGGCATACAAGCAAAGTTGCAGCTTTGTTAAGTTTGAGTTAATGATGAAATTGCTTTACCCTGCAGGAAACCATTGGTCAGTATTAGTCTCATTCAGACTGACAGTGCCCTTGGACAGAAGTCCTTCTGAAATCCTTTGAACTGCCACACGTGGACTTCTAGGGCTCATTTGCCATGCTCCTCAATTTAGCTATGGCTCCCTGTAGCAGGGAATGGGAGGTGATAGAAGCCACAAATATTGTGAACTTTGCTCTGGGATGTATGGAATATATAACATGGTGTTGACTTTCAGTGCTGGGTGGCAGGTGTGTCTGCAGGGAGATGTCAGAAAAATAAAGATGGTGGTTGAAATCTTGCAGTGGAAGCCCACTCCACTTTACCACACAGGTCAAAGGGGCGTGGGCTTTGTTGCACACTCACAGCTGCCATCTTGACTTTTTTTACACTCTCTGCAGAGCCCTTGGCGGTGGTCTCAGATTGTATTGTACAGCGTTTAAGCTTCCTATTTAGTTAATGCATTGTGTGAACATACTCATAGTTAAGCAGAGTTTGGTACAATGTGGTCTATTGAAACAGTACTGATTCATCTGGAAAGGGCTTCTTGATCTGGGAGATTATTAGAGAGAAGCGGGCATTTTTAATATTTTCTTCCTCCAAAGTAAATGTGTATATTTTGATTTATTTATTTTCACAGTTTATTAGCTGCCCATCTCCCTTTTTCCAAGCAACTCTGGGCAGAGTACCACAGGGTTAATAAAACAATCAATTGTATTAATTAAAAACAATTAATACATTAAAATGTATAAAACATATATAAAAAAAAACTAAAACAAAAATTAGTAAGCGAAGAGGTATATGGGATGAATGATCACAGCAGAGCAAGCCCAATTGGATATCCTCATTTGTAAATATAAAGGACCTTTGATCCAAAGGGACATCGGTGTGAGCAAAAGCCGGAAGTTTGCCATTTCGGTGCAGATCTCTTGCAGGTAAAAGTAAAAGTTCCTTGAAGTCAAGTTTCCGGTAACTCTATCCATTTTTGGTTTTTGGCAACGGTACAAAAGTGGTTTGCTTTCATGCTCTTCTGGGGTGTTTTTCAACTTCCCAGCCTAGCCCGCAGGAGGAGGATTCCCTAATGGTCTCCCATCCAAATCCCAACCAGGCCCAACCCTGTTTAGCTTTTTGAGACTCACGAAGGTAGTCTACGTGGAAGGGAAGGTTTTTTTTTTTAACAATTTCTGCAGCAGGAAACACCCTGCAGGGCTATTCTTCCCACCCTGCTCTGAATAAAGCCTGCCATTTCCTTTACTTTTCCCCTGACAATATCCTTTGCCTTGTTTCTCTCCTTCTGAACAGTTTCGAGGGTGGCCCCAAAGGGTGGCAAACAGGCATTCTCATTTTGTCGCAATATTCGCCGCCGTATTGAGATTTTTAATGGGTTCTGCAGTTAGGAAGGTTGGTAGTTTAACGCTTTTCAGGCAAACGGAGGCCTTCTGGATTTGCACAAGACTGTAAGGAATGCGTCTGAAGTGATGTGAACAGTCAGTGGGCTTTTCCTGCAATGCGAGCATTACAGGTTGTAGGTAAGCATAGATGCACCTATGCCAGGTTATACTATTCATTTATTTTCTCAAAAGCAAGCCCCTAGACCAGGGTTTCTCAACCTCCGCATGCTGGCTGGGGAATTCTGGGAGTTGAAGTCCACCCATCTTGAAGTTGCGGACGTTGAGAAACACTGCCCTAGATGTCTTTTAGTGCTACTTCCCAGGAAAATGTGTTTGTTGTGGCTGTATTGAAAATCTGGAGCCTGGGTCATCCTAGGCTATTTAACTCCGTGCCTGTTGGAACAGGAGCAAAAGAAAAAAGGAAAGGAAAGGAAAGGAAAAAGAAAAGAAAATGCCTTCACCGCACAATCCGTCAGAGTTATTTCTTTGAATGGGCTTGCCTTGTTTGATTTGCATCTGGTGGAATTAACGCCATTTCCCTCCATTCTTCCTAGAGGGGAAAGTGAATTTTACCTTCATCTGACACTACGCCACTGTTTCCTGTAGCACTTCCAAGATATTGTGAAAGCCCATGCATTAAAAAAACAATTTGTTTCTTCTGTCACACCTGTTCTTTGAAGCTGTAGTCTGCAACAACAAACAAGTTTTTACATGTTTTTATGCCTTTAAAAGCACCTGGGGTTTTTTTCCAGGTGTGCTCTTGGCAAGCAAAAGGTCCTTTTTTCTCTCTCTCTGTGGTAAGCCCATAATGTATTTTGCTACATTTTAATTTAGCATATTATATGAATCTGTCAGCCACTATGATGTGCAAATCAGAGTTTGTGGATTAGCATGTGTTATAAACTCAGCCAATGATCCAGCAAGCCATCAATAAGCAAACTATGGCTTAGCATGAGATGTGAATCCAATCTCTCTCTTTTTATTATTGTCCATTATATGAGGGAGCTTGGAAATATTATGTATTGACAAACTAGGATGGAAAGCAATAAAACATAGGTGTTTTGTACATGTGTAAGAATTAGCTCAGGAATTTTACCAGGGACAATAGCTGAATTCAGGATGAAATTTGTTCTAAACAGGGAGGGTCCGTAGTGCTTAAAATCTAGATTTTAACAAGCCGGTGCTCTGATTTTCTTAAAGTTGCCTTGATTTCTCTCTGATGCTATCAATTTAGTTTGTTTATTAGAATGAATCACTTCTATGCTTAAACATTTAGAAAATGTGCATGGCTCCAAATTCTGTAAAAGCGATTGTGATACATTTTTGCCAAACATCATAAAAACAACAACATTAACACTTTGTTGCTTCTCTCTGCTGTACAGAAAGACCACTGGGTAAGATTGATTTATTTATTCAATTTGTATAGTCACGCATCTCACATTTGTGGCTCTGGGTGGCTCACAAAATTAAAACAGCCGTGCAAAAAACGATAAACAAAATGCAGATATCAGTCAAAACAATAATCCAGTTAAAACCGAATTAAAAGCAGATGAAAACCATAATAGGTAATAAGCAGGCCAGTGAAGTCATGTGCCAATCAATATAACCATCTGGCACTGCGTTTCTTAAACTTCTTTCTCTCAGGACCCCTTCCCACTTTTAAAAATTACAGAGGACCCCAAAAGTGCTTTGTTGTATGGGTTATATTTATTGATATTTACCTATTAAAAATTAAAATTGACACATTCACTGCTGCTACCGCTTCTCATGATGGTTTGATGGAATTTTAATATTGTATTCTTTTTCAACATAGGCTGGCAAATAATGTTGATTTTGTGGACCGCTGAGAGGGTCTTGGGGGACCCCCAGGGATCCTGGGACTACAGTTTAAGAAAATTGGTGTAGCAGGCTCCAAACCATAACCGGATCTCCAGGCGTGATGACAAAGCCACATCTTCAGACCCTTTCAGAAAGCAAGCATGCTGGGAACATCAACTCTCAGGGGACGATGTTCCACAGGGTGGCAGGAAAGGCTCTCCTCCTGAGTCCCATCAGATGGCACTCCTTAAGAGACAGAACCCAGAGTGTGCCTTTCCTGCTGGATCTGATGGGCTGGTGGATGTAACTGGGGAGAGGCAGTCCTTCAAATAACCCAGCCCCATGCCATGTAGGGCTTTATAGGTCATCACCACCACCTTGAACTGAACCCAGAGCAAACTAGCAACCAATGCAGCTCATGGAGCAGAGGCGTCATGCGCTGGTTGAGGAGTGCACATAATTGCCTGCGCCCCTGCATTTTGCACCAGCCGATTTAGGATATTGTAAGTCTTGGGCAAGGAGGATTTTATAACTGAAGAGGAAACTCCATTACCGATAATAGAAGTTTAGTTTAATAGCAGGATTGGTGGTGATAAAAGAAGCATGGAGGAAGATAGACAGTTGGGCAAGTGTTGGGTCCCTCCAATGAGTCTCTAAATTCTAGGAAATGCAAACTTGACTCCATCTTCCACAGCATCTAGAAAGCAGCTGGGACTTCCTGAGCACTGCAGCTCACGCACACTGAGACTGTGTTGTTTCATGTGTTGTCGTTGTCCTTGTGCAGACATCCCATGTAAACATGTTGTTTTTCAGTCCAAGGTGATTGCTTCAGACTTTCCACTGAAGCTGAAATGAACTGAATCGCAGCGTGCTTCAGCCTATGTTTTTAATTTGGACTAGGTTTTTTTTTGTCTTTCTAAATAAACGAAAAGGAAGGAGCTGTATCTTCTGTCTGTGGCTTTATTTTATGCTTTTTCTCTTTCCTGAACTAAGGAATAGAGAAGAGACGTGTTCAGAGCTTGTAAAACACCCACATAGTCCCCAACAAGGGCCAGTTTGGGCTGCTGGTTAAGATGCTGGACTAGGAGCAGGGAAACCCGAGTTGTAGTCCTGCCTTAGGCACAAAAGCCAGCTGGGTGACTTGGGCCAGTCCCTCTCTCTCAGCCCAACTCACCTCACAGGGTTGTTGTTGAGGGGAGACTAGGAGGAGGAAGGAGGATTTGGTATGTTCGCCACCTTGACTTATTTATAAAAATAATGAAGGCAGGATAACAAAATCTAAAAAAACACAAGAAGGCCAGCCTAAGCCACTTCTGAAAAATGCTGCCTAGAACACAACAGGGACTTCTCTGTGTAGCTGCCAAGAGTCAAGCCTGTCAAAACAAAAGCAAATAAAAAAGTCCCATAATTCCCCTTCTTTCTCTTGCCCAATTTGTTACCCATCTGTATTGCAACTTCCACCCACGTCTGAGCATCCGGTACAAGCCACATCACACAAAGGATGACGATGCTCAGATTTACATCCTGCCTTTATTTTGTACAACACAAGGCAGCATGTTCCCACCTCCTGTTGTCCTTATGACAATAATCCTGTGACTTGGGTTGGGCTAAGAGAGAGAGAAAGACTGGCCCAAAGTCTCTTGCTGGCTTGTGTCACTTGTATCCTTCGTGCAGGCCACGCAGGTGCCCAGGTGCCAGGTAAAACTGCTAAGTTGGCTGTCCCAGGCCTTCGGCTTCAGCCTTGACCCTTCAAACGTGTTCCTCCAAAACAGTTGGAAGAGATTTCTTTGGCTGATCTCCTGTTTAAATAAAAAGTTTGGGCTCCTAAGGATGGACGGACGGACTGACTTATTTGATTTCTGTAGCCGCCCATCTCAACAAGTGACTCTTGTTTAGGGTCTTGTTAAATTTCCTTTAAATCGTTCTTCTCAATATTTCATAGCATAGCCAATCCATAGCGTGTAAAGGAAAAACAGCAGCGCATTAAGTTTGCTATATGAACTCTTAAAGATGGAAATGGGTAGGCTGGGAAATGCTGCTCTTCATCTGGCAGCTGACTGGCATTTGCTGATGCATGGCCTCACCCCCTCCCCAGATTGCCCAGAGGGGATGAGAAAGAGTGAAAAGGGGTCCTTAAAGTTTCCCCGTGCAATCCTGCCAGTTCTTAAAAACTTTCCCCAGACTTTCTTCGTCTGCACATGGGCTGTGTACTATATCACTGCTTTTTCAAGATGCTGTTTATTGTTGTAGGGTATATTAACAGCGTCTTGGAAGCCTGTCCAAGTTTCTCTCTGTCCCATCTTAAACTAAACAAAATCAAGGCAGAGTTATTCTGAGTTTCTTTCTCACACTTCCCTCTATTTTAGGACTGTGTCATCTCTTCTCCAAGTCTCTTTAACAGCTCATTTCTTCCTTCCCTCCTTAACAGATCTCTCTTACTTTCCCCAAGGTCAACTCTACATTCCTTTACACCAATGTTTCTCAACCTCAGCAACTTGAAGATGTGTGGACTTCAACATGCTGGCTGGGGAATTCTGGGAGCTGAAGTCCACACATCTTCAAGCTGTTGAGGTTAAGAAACACTGCTTTACACTACCCCAGTTCTAAAACTCTTTGTTGAAATCCTCGCTTGGGGTTAAGTCTTGTGTATTTAGCCTTAGGTACTCTTTTAATTCATCCAAACTTTTTACATTATTTTTTTGGATTTCTAATTTTGTAAGCTGTCCAGAATCATGGTAGCGAGATGGGCAGCTATAGAAATTTAACAACTAAAAAATTTAATACCTCTGTCAGGTTACTCAAAGGTAGCTGGGTAGCAAACCTAATCTCAGAATCTAAGCGGAGTTAGACCCAGTTAGTATTTGGATAGGAGATCACCAGAAAAAGCAGTGGTGAAGCTCTTCCATGGTTGTTGCCAAGAAAACTACTTGGATGTGTCCATGAAGGTACCAGGAGTTGAGGTCAAGCTGCCGGAGATCATATCTCTCCATGTCTTATTTGCCTCGTCTTATTTTTGCTTCGGTTGTTTTCAGCAGGTCCTCTTATATTTTATTAGGGAGAGTTTGTTCTCACACAGTCAGTGAAAAACAACATGACAACCAATGGAAAGAGGCCAGCCAACTCAAAAGTAGGGGCCAGGCAACTCCTTAACATGGAGCGGAAAAGAGAAAAAAATGTAGGTGGGTTTTAAGTATTATTTCTTCATAGAAAGCTTGTTCTTGAAACCCAGCAGTTGGTGAAATTCTTTGGTTGTGGCTTTCTAATGTTCTTCGGTAAAAACGACTTGTCAACATTCCTTGGATTTCTAGTGAGGTTGTATAAGTGGTTCCAGGCTTGTTTACTGGGTGAATCTGGCCATTATTCTTCATAAGACTAATTGTTTTTTTATGCCTTGCAGCTTTCTAACATTATTATACTTGTAGACTTCTTTCTCAGCTAGGGGATAGCCCAACCTGGCATCTCCAAGACGTTGGGGGGTGGTTCTTCTCGACATATTGCAAAGACGCCAAGTTGTGGAAAGTGTAGGCATTATCTAAATGAGTTATTTAAAGGTTATTGATGCCAGAAGCGGGCAGCCGGTGGCACACCAAGAACTTGGAGAGCCTCTTGGGGGCACCGACATAAAATGGCTCCCATGAGAGGGACTGGTTTCTGCACCAGTCACCGTGAGATGGCCAGTGATAAAACTTCCATTTTCCAAATTCTAGTGAATAAACCAGTCTCATACTTGTATCATATTACAGTCCCAAAATTCAGGAGAGCTTTATCCTTAGCTCGATTTAATGCTCTCCCTACAGCTGTTTTAGAAGGGAGACACAGGAAAATCCCTTATGATATTCAACACTGCCCCTGTGGTACAGGTGCCATTGAAACCACAGTCCATGTTCTTTTGTATTGTCAGTATTATAGGGACATTCGCCTTCAGCTGATTACCCCTCTTTTACTTAAATTCCCCGGGCATTCCGATAATTTTTACTTGCATTATCTGTTAAATAATCAAGATAAATCTATTTCTTTAAAAGTTGCAAAATTTTGCTACATAATGTGTAAGCTTCTCCCGCAAATAGCTTCTAATAGTTATTGATGAAAGGGGTAATATTATTGTCTGTTTTATTGTATCTATTTTTATTGGTCAATGACTGAAATAAATATGATGAAACTCCCATTTGCTTGAGAATCTTGATATACCATTCCAGGCAGCCTTGGCCTTTCAAGGGTGGACACATTTCAAAACAAAGCTCTGGAGTATCTTCATCTACCGTTTTTTTATTTTTAAAAAACACCGCTGGGGTGAAGGTGTGGCCCAGAGGCTTTCTTGAAAATAAATAGGATGTGTTACTTTTGCTTTGCACTATGCTAGCGTTTCCTTTACTGATTCATTTTGATCAGTAAGGAAGGGTCTTAACAAAAAAAAAAAAGTCAGTGGGGGCAGCGAAGGCAGAAGAATTTGGAGGAAAATGTAACTTAATGCACTTGGTTATACTAATTTATCTCAAGCTGACACCCTCCTGAAGTGGTGGGACTACATTTCCTAAGATTTCAACTCCAGTGAAGTCTTGTACAGCAACCACGGTGCTCCTGGACAGTAATGTTGCCTGGAAAGGTTGCGTGATTCCCCATGCTTTTAAAGCGGTATCAAAACACATCTCCCATTTGCTCATTGTAGCGTGACACCCACACCGTCATAATTTAGTTTTCTATTTCAAAGATCCTGCCTATTCCCAGCACGCATTGCACTGTGTTTTATACGAGGCTGGGGAGAAGGTATACTATATTTTTCTTCAGAAAGTTGCTCCCTGCTACAGCATGTGGCGTGTGGAGGACTGTAATCATAGGTTGCTACTAGACACAGTCAGGAGCATCATCAGCAAAGAAATTCTGTTGTTGTTTTTCCAGTGGGTTTATAAGCAAGTGCTTAAAGTTAATGACATGCTCAAAAACTCTGTTGATCTGGAGTCCTAAAGTCTTCACTTCTGGAGGCCCCTCTTGAAATTCTAGCTTAAACCCAGAGCAAAAATTAGTTTGGTGGTCTCAACCTTTAGTGCTTCCAAATTCTTGTGGTTTCCTTGCAAGTCGTGAAAATCACTGGTCCCCCCCTTTCTCTCTGAACTCCCAGCTGCTGAAGTCAAGCATTACTTTTAAATAAAGTCTTTTTGTTCTTGCCAGCTGTTGACCCTTTCACAGTCTTATACTTTAGGAACCACGCCTCTCCTCCAAATCTGGACCTGTTTGGGAATTAAGACTCCCCAGAGAGATTAAATCTCTTTTGGGGGGGGAAAAAAGCAGACTTTTTGTCAACAAGGAAATGATGGGAATTTGGGGATGGAGGAAGTTAGCTGTTGCATGACAGTTGAAAGACTTTCCAGGGGGTCAGTAGGTCATTTGGCAACTGCAAACCATATTACTTGATTTATTGCTTATTGTATTTCTAATTCTCCTAATAATGGAAGTTCTCTGAGCAATTATGGAGTTACATGTTTCTAAAAACAAAAAATAGAAAGGCAAGAAAGCTAGTACAGGAAAGATACATAAACTACAAAATTCCAGTTTCCCAACATAGAATGGGTAGTATTATTAGTAACATCATTCTGCTGAAGGATGAAAGCCCCTTCGTTGAAGGTTATGGATCACAATATACCATGCAAGTCCACTGCAAGTTGGTGGATAGAAGTTTTTCAACTTCCTGGTCTATGGTTAAGAGAGAGGGATTGGGCCAAAGTCACCCAAGGAGCTTCCTGGGGTGGGGGTGGACTAGAACCTGGGTCTCCCTGCTCTTAATTCAGCATTTTACCATTCCTCCACCTTGGTTCTTGGGTTGAGAGAGAGAGATTGGCTCAAGGTCACTCAGGGACCTTCTACTGCTAACTGGGGACTAGAATTTGGGTTTCTCCACTCTTAGTCCAACACCTTCACCACTACCTCATACTGACTCTCAGAATGGGTATTATATATCCTTACAAACCATTGGTTATATTTCTGCTCATTTCCTTATAAACTGTAGTAGGGCTTTGGATGATCCCCTCTCCAAATGTTTCCTGGAGTAACATTTTCTTTTCTGCAACCTTTTTATTCTTTTAAAGTGGTACCATGTTGTTTAGGTTGCATGTTGCCAACTTCCCCAAGCTTCCCATAGCCTGTAATGTTTCCATCCCCAAGTCTTGGAAAAGGCTGGGGTTAGTTTTGCTCCTAGCACTGGCATAGCAACAGAGGGAATGTCATTTTCCCCTGCTGCCTTTCCACAGACTCGCACTCCAGAGCCTGAATAATTTCTGTTCAGCAATTCAGAGAGGCAAATTACTTCTGCATTATTGGCAAGAAAGCTGCCTGTGTGTGTCCATGAAGTCACCAGGAGTTGAGCTTGATTCAAGAGTATTTTTACTTTAGTCTCTTCCTGTATAACACCGAGTTGCATTAGTTGAGCATTGTTATGAAAAACAACTGCTTAAATGTGGCACATTGATTTCCATTCTTTCATCTTGCAACCTGGATGAACCTACCCTTGGATCTTCTTCTGAGATGTCTTCCATGGATTCAAATTCTAGTTGCTAATGGTTGGGACACAACTTTCTGTTTAGCAAATTTCCTCAAATAGTCCAGATATGAATCCTTAATTTAGTTGTGCGTTTTCTCTGAAATATAGCTCAGGATGAGTGTGATTCCCTTGTGATGACCTCTAGAGGATTACTTTTGAACTATCCAGCTGTTTGCTGGTTTTTCATAGTGTTGAAGCAGTCAACAGGTTAGCATCTGGAATGAGCTGGCACTTTTGAAGGTTAAGAGACTATCACAGAAACAGGAAGCTGAGCCAGGAGTCAGCATGGACACCATTACCCTTCTAGATACTCCCTCCATGCCTTAGTTTTTAAAAAGATTGTGTTAATTTAAAAAAATGAAACCAGAAACTGGTACTGTACAGCTGCAAAGTTGTTTCCTGGAGTTATATATTATTTTCTGCAACCTTTTTATTCTTTTAAAATGGTACCATGCCATTTGATTTGTAGACATACGGTATTTTGGGGCCAACTGTAGAGGTAGTTGCCTTTTGAGAAATAGGGTTTTGTGGCTGGCCAGACCCAACGAGGTCTTCCGTGGAAGACATTTTGTAAATGCACCCTCCACATGTTGTCAAAATTCCATCATGGCCTGGAACAATTGGATAGCAAATCAAGCGTGCCTTAATCCATGCTCAGTTGGAGGAGTCAGCAAGGAGCAAAAGAGAAATGTGCCTTTTCAATTGCTACCTCCTATTTTTGGGAACAAAGTTTCACTCCAAGATCCATATGGACCGCAACTTACGAGACTTTAGAAAGACAATGAAAAGCTGGCTTTTCCAACAGGCCTTGGGACGGATGTCTCATGAAACATTCTTTCTTGGAATATGGTATTCTGTTTGAACCAAGCTTGTTTATTGTCCCTGGCACAGAATTGTGAGTTGTTTGCAACTTGCTTAATTTATATGTATATTTTTAGCTTGATTTTACAGAATAGCATATGTAAGCTGCTCAGAGTTGCTTACAATGGGAGCAGTGTAGAAGCCCAGTAAAATAAATATGGTAATAAATGTTGACAGTACCAGTGTTATTTGCCTGTCTGGCTTTAATTCATTGGCTGTTTGTAAACCATGGTTGATGCTGTTTGTGCAAAATGCAGGCAATTGTGATTTATTCAGCCATAGCCTAGTATTGTTTTTGAAGCCAGCCTTTGATTGAAGAGGGGCCCCTTATACACCATGGTTAAGCCAGCTTTAAATGCAGAATAGTGATTTTAACAACTTCATGTGGGAAAGGGGAAATAATAATTGTTTTTATTATTATTGAGAACCTTCTAATTATTAGAACCTCATTAAGTGTTTGGACCATTTGAAAGAGGGGCTAGAGCTTGAAATATTTCCCAACACTCACCTCCCTTCAAAAAGAGGCCTCACATGCTGCCGTGGGGCATGAAGTAGCCCCCACTGAATTGCAAGGGCAGTCCATGTGCTTTTAGAAGGAAGGCTGCTGGAACTTGCATTCTCCCGGGGGTTTTTCCTGGGGCCATTGCCAGGGTGTGGCCTCCTTGAGGGTTTGCCAACCATCAAGATGAACCTCTGTTCTAATAGATCATTTGACACCCTTTTGGATCCAGTGAAGGTTGAGGTCCTTCACGGCAGTTGTAATCTCAGTGTTACAGATCTGCTTTGGAACTTCATCCTGCTGTATATCACCTGGGCTGAACTGACCTCTTCCTGTCCCATCAGGGGCATGAGAGATCATGAGGAGCCTCAGAAGGTAAAAGGTGGAAGGCTATACAGAAACCACCAAGAAACAGGAGAGGAATTGCTTAGCAGCTTCTCTTCTAAACAGCAGCTCAGTCCAGACTGCAAAAAAACTGGGAAGAAGACATTCAAAATGTTCAAAAAGAGTCCACCTCAATGAACTTACTCATAAAAGAAAGCTGGAGGTTCTGATTGCTGTTTCTTACCCCTATTTGTTGCACTGGACTTCCAGATTGAAGTCTCTACAGTTCTCATTATGCCCAGCGGGGCGAGATGTGACCAGAAGGATCAAGTTTCCTTATGCCAAGCTCGTAGCAGCCTGGAGAGGTCCACATGGCAAAGGGGCTATGTACAAAAGATTTGTCAAAAGGGGGCAAGGCAAAATAGAAATGAATTAAATGTTAACATGCTAACTTTCAGTTAATGTCATTAGCTGGTGCATGCTTTTTGAGTGCTTTGAACCATCTTGCCTTTCAGTCGACTCCCCAAAACCCAACAGGCCGTTCTCTGATCCTCACTCACAGGGCCTGGGAGAGTGGTGATCCTATCTGAACCTCTCCTAAATCATAAAAGTCTCCAGCTTGCAGATCGTGGGCTTCTGCATTAGGTATGTTAGCAACATGGATTGATTGTTCTTCCATCTCTGAGACCTGAAGTAGTTAGAAGCTGCATTGTGAATTTTTAAAATTCTTATCAAGTTGCAACCTTTTTTGCTCCTGTTGAGAACAGAAGAGGGGAAAAAACTCTATGTAGTATTTGGCAGGCCACTGAAACAGGAGAATTCTGACTTCTCCTTAGGAGAATTTTCCACTACTAATATTCACTGGGGATGTTTCCACACCAGTGTTTTAGCTTGGCATTGCTGTGATTTTTTTTCCACACTTTTGGTGGGCATTCACACAATGCCATCGCTGTTCTGCCTTTTCTCAAGCTTCAGGTTTCCTTCCCATAAAAACTTAAAAGGAGTGGAAATTCTGTATGATAACATGCGCTGCAGTTTCCTTCTTTTCCTCCCCAAAGAGGGCTATTATCCTATTAGACCATAATATTTTAATGTTCATTTTTGTAGTGTGGTGTAATAAATGGTTTTAAGTTCCACCGACACGGTTGGTGGCTGCAAATGACCAACCTTGGCTTGGTTTGGAAGACAAGCAGGGCGGGCTCCTGGTTAGGACTTGGGGAGGAGACCACTAGCAGGTCCCAGGACTTTAAGCTAGACTGGAACACTTAAACTACACTTAGTGGGCTGGCTACTACTCAGTGCTCTTTTAAGAGATGTTTGTCCTCTGTGAAGTTTTTTTTTTTTAATTCGTTCAATCGTGTCCGATTCTCAGAGACTGCCTGGACAAGTCCCTGCAGTTTTCTTGGCAAGGTTTTTCAGAAGTGGTTTACCATGGACTCCTTCCTGGGGCTGAGAGAAAGGGACTGGCCCAAGGTCACCCAGCTGGCTTTGTACCTAATGCTCTGGGGGAGATGGGCAGCATATAAATAATAAATAAAATAAAAAGGTGGGACTAGAACTCATAGACTCCTGGTTTCTAGCCTGATGCCTTCACCACTACACCAAACCGGCTCTCTCTGTGAAAATATCGTTCTAGATCTTAATGGCCTTACCTGGCACATGGGAATGTTCATCTTTCTACACATTAAACCACCCTCACCTTGGAACCCTCCAAATGCATGGACTAAGTTGACCAGGTGTCCAACTTCACAGAGGACATGCTTGGTGGGAATTGTGTCAGTTATATCCTAAGACACCAGGCTGAGAAACAATGGAATTGAACCTCACGTATATCACCATTGGCTGTAGTAGAATTCCTACTCTGGTCAGAGGATTAGGCTAGCCTGGTGTTTTTCAAACTTGGCCACTTTAAGATGTGTGGACTTCAACTCCCAGAATTCCCCATGGCTAGGGAATTCTGGGAGTTGAAGTCCATGCACCTTAAAGTGGCCAAGTTTGAAAAACACTAGGTTAGATGATCTCTAAGATACCAACCCTTATGTTCTATGATTCTGTGATTGCTTCTTATCCTTCACCTATGTTTCAGATCCCCCTGGCACTTTTCTTTCAGGGGCTACATAAATAAATGTTACTCTTTTATAATAAGCTTTTTTAAAAAGAACTATGGTCCCTGGGTGAACATTCTGATTCTTTTAAATTCCGGGCCTGCATACATTGTGTTTCTCCAGGCCACACACAGTAGCCCACCAGCTAAGTATTCTTGCCATTAGATTAATCTCCTCCTCCTCCTCCTCCTCCTCCTTCAGCCTTCCAAACTGGAAAGTTTTAGCCAAACCACTTGGCAGATGGCTTTGTGGCTGACTCTCATGTGTCCAGCAAAGTGCCATCTTGTGATTTTATTGCATTAATTAAAGGGCAAAAAGAAAAAGAAAGAAAAAGAAACAGTTCTGCACCTGGGCGAAAGAAAAAGAAGAAAGGTAGACTTCTGTCTTTTTCATTGGGGAAAAAAAACGCCAACCTTCTTGGCTCTGAATTTAAAACGTTGATCTAACAGACAAATAAGAGTAGCGAAAGCTTGTTCTTTCGGCAAAGTATTCATTTGGAAAGGGGAAAGAGTGGTTTGATTAACTCCAGACTTCCCCCGAATTATAGATTATAAAGCTTTATTTATATGTCAGGAATATTTTTTCCCTTTCATGTTGCTGTTTGATTCCGAGCCTATATTCGATCTCCTTAATGGGGGAATTTGCATTTCCTCGGGACTTAAACAAGAACTTATTGAACGCCTTGATTTCTGAGAGGTAACTAATGCTGCTCTTGGCGGGCGTCCAATCAGATCCTTCCTACGTTTCATGACGGCCTGTGATTCCTGTTTTGGCTGCCAAGGGTAGGAAAGCCAGCGAAGTGTTGATTAGCTATATGTAAGTCTTCTGAATCGAGGCCATCCTTTGGAGCCCTTTGTAGGGAAATTGGTGGGTGGAAGTTTTGGAAGAGCTGCAATAGGAACGCTTGTCAAAGATGCCTGTTCTTTGCTGGCTTGGCCATAAAAAAAAGCAAACCAATGACCAGGATGTTGTCGTGCTAAGTTCTTTTTATAGATTTTTTTTTTTATTGAAAGTGATCACTTTTCCAAACACTGGTGCCAAGAAGCTAAAATGTGTATTTGTGTTTTGCTGGAGAAGGACCTTCGCTTACAACAGTACTGTATTATCAAACTTTCTGTAAACACAAAAGCATGTGTTTTGCAAATGTGGCGGAGGTGGTCAGACGCTGAAAAGGGTCCAAGGAACCTGATCATTGTACAGAGATGTAAAGCTCCTGAACCTGGACTGTTGACCCGTTTGGCTTCCTGATGCTAAAGATGGAACTGACCTGTTAGCAACCTGGGTCAAATTTTCTCCAGGGTTGGACCAAGGAGCAACACCACGGCCTCTTTCATTCCAGATTTGGTGCTTGAATTGTATGTAATACCAGTGATGACAATGTGTGTTTGCTGAGGCCGTGTCAGCCTTACTACCAGACAGAAAACATAACCAGACAAGCTAATTCTACTTTATTGTAAAGCTACATTGACGGAATCTTGCAAGTCTGAAAGTACGATTCTCCCCCCGTCTCCTTTACAGCTTGAAAAACTAGGGAGGGTCCCTTCTGAGCCTCTTGCCTCGTCCACTATCCAGCTGAGGGCTATGCTGTCTCTTATCTGAATGTTCCCTTGGCAGCGTCTCTTGGCCAAGTCTCTCAAGGTCTTTCCCACATGCCATTACAGGCGGCAAGGTAGTTCAGAAGGCAAACAGCTGACACTGTGGCATATGCTGTTTCATATTCTAGCAGAGGAAGCTGCTGTGTAAGCTTTGTCTCACGTTACCCAGTGGTAGGGCCAGCCCTGATTCCTTTTGTACATTCATATGCACTGAAAGTTACTTATTACCTGATTGTCCATCATCGGTTGAGGAACATGAAAGAATGCCCATCAGGGTAATCTGAAGGCATAAAGACGTTTGAGGCTGGATATTTTCAGTGTCAACGTATCATAGTGCACAGTTCCATCGCTTGGGAAAACTTCAGTTCTGTAGTGAACACTAGCCTAGGAACTAGTACTAGAACTGGATTTTGCTCACACATCCATTCATTATTTCTCCCCAAGCTTTCTTAATTTAAGAAATTAGGACAGCAAACAAATCAACCCAGAGTTTTCACTCAAGACACAAATGACTAGGCTCAAATTATCATATTTTCAATACATTATGGGTAGGCCTAGCTGTCTGGAGAAGGCTCTAATGCTGGGAAAGGTGGAAGGAAAGAGAAGAAGAGGACAACCAGCAGCAAGGGGGAGGGACTCAGTTACATGGTGATGAGTGCACCATTGGAAGACCTGAAGGACCAGGTTATGGCCAGACCATCATGGAGAAAATCTAGCTGTGTGGTCACTAAAAGTTGATGCTGACTTGATGGCACATAACCAATCAGTCAATCATCACACTTTTTCATGGTTGCTATTGGTAAACAACTAGGCATTAAAAATGTTTTGATTTGCCTTCTGCTGCCTTTGATTTATTTTATCAGCTATGGTGACATTTCTAATTCATTTCCCAAAGCAGCTCCCAATGGCTTAGGACCAATCAGATCTCTGACAACTGGCCCCTTTCCTGCAGGTGCTTCTGAGGCACAGTGAATGGCCACACGCAAGAGGGCTTTCTCCGGCAACACTGGTCTGTGTTCTACTGACATTTGGAAAACATTTATCCTTACCAGAGCTGTTGATGCTGCTGTTGCATAATTTAATTGAATGACGGGCTCTTTATATCCTTGGTTTTTTTGATGCTGCTTTGAGCATGGAAATTGTAAGAGCTGATGTTGGTGAGCACTGTTCACACCAGAGAAAAAGCCATGAAAGCAGGTGGTCTCTGAAGGATGATCCCCTTCCTCCTCTTCTTCCTTCTCCTCCTCCTCTACTTATCTACACTGTACATAATGCTCCCGCCTCCTATTTCCCCCACCATAATAAGCCTGTGAGTAGGGTTGGGCTGAGGGAGAATGACTGGCTCCAAATCACCCAGTCAGCTTCTATGCCTAAGGGAAGACTAGAACTCATGGTCTCCCAGTTTCTAGGCTACACCTTCATGGCAACACCAAACTGTGACTCCTCACTTTCCTGCAATAAAGCAGCATATCTAGTGGCATCAAATTCTTGATGTTTCTGCTGATATCTAGTTCCTGAATGCAAGTTGGGTTTCTAGGAGCGTAGAAATCTATAACATGACATGAAGACTTGTATGGAGAACTGTATTTCTTTACACCTGCTTTTATGTTTTGTAAGCTACTTTGGGCTCATCCTTTTTGGAGAGGTTTGAAGGCAGTATGTGTTTGTTAACTGTTCTCTGCATCTTTTGGAGTGGTGATGTGGTCTTCGTAGCTTCATTACAAGAATGAATGTGCCACCCAGAGGCCTCCCCCGAGCAGTCTTATAAAATGAAATGGAGGGATGGCTGCACAAGAGAAGACCCATTGGGTTAGAAAGCATCTGATGGAGGCTACAGGGAAGAGACTCGATTTCCTGCGACCGTCAGCTGGGCTCCGCCCTAGGAAGGAGGCAACGGCAAACCACTTCCGAAGAAACCTTGCCAGGAAAACTGCAGGGACTCGTCCAGGCAGTCTCCATAGAATCGGTCACGATTAAAAGTGCATTAAAAGAAAAAAGAAAAAAAAAGCTTTGCCATTGTCACTATTTTGTGAGTGCCTTCAACACACGCAATGGATTCTAAATATTCCCCTAATCCAAAATGTTTGGTACTTCTTGCTTGTCCTTTTTATGGGGGTTCTGAGTGGGAAATATAGACAAGTGTATTTACAAGAATGAAACATCATTTAGTGAAAATGTGCTTTATGAGTATTTCCTCATCATTTGCATCTTGAGTGGCAGATGCTTGGGTTCAGCCTTCGTAAGACTTCAGAAGGTAATTTTTGAGCCTGGCTACTCCTAGAACTTTTTCTCTCCATGTTCTGATCCTTTTGTAGAAACAAGTAGGTACAATGCCCTTTCAGAAGGTGCAAGTCCAGGATACCTGGTTTAGATCAGGTCGAGGAAGGTGAATTTAAGAACCTGGGCTTTGGGTTAATGAGAGCAAATGAGAATTGAAGCATGTGTCTCAGGGACTCGAAAATGATGGATGGATTTCTTTTGATTTGATGTAGGCACTGCCTTAATACTGTGGGAAGCATGCAACAGGGCTAACAAAATGTAAAAACCCAAGCAGAATATAAGAAGTTTTAAAAATGTAGATGAAAAATGAGAAAACAATGCTGAATGTATTGGCAATTAAAAGCTTGGCAAAAAGATGTTTCTTTACAGAGTTTCTAAAAACTAAGAGAGAGGAACCAAATGTGGCCAATGAAGGAGTGCATTGCATAGCCTGGGAGCTACCCAGTAGAAGGCCTCTTCTATGGGCCAGGATGGGCCTCTACTGCTGGTCTTAACAGTCAGGTAGATCAGTAAAGGAGAGGCATACTGTAGATAGGCCACAAGCTGTTCAGGGCTTTAAAAGTCAATACCTACACCTTATATCAGTGTTTTTCGATTTCTGCAAGTTTGAGATATGTGGACTTCAACTCCCAGAATTCCCCAGCCAGCATGAAGTCCACATGCACATCTTAAACTTGCAGAGGTTGAGAAACACTGCCTTATATTATGTTCAGGAAGCAGCAGTTCTGTTAGTACAGGCAACCTACCTTCTGCATTTTGCACCAAGTTACAACTTCCATACATTTTTCAAGAGTTGTCCCATAGAGAGCACATTGCAGTAGCCAAGACCAAGTATACTTTAAGACAGTGTTGTCCAAGTGGCCAAGTTTGGACAACACTGCTTTAAGATATACTTTATTATTTATCGGCAGGTGTATAGCTTGCTGTCTAAACTTTTGGTTGCTTCTCTGGAAGGGCTTCCCTGGAGTCATTCTAGTGCATGGTGGTTTGGCAAGGCTTTCTCTATTTTTGTAATAGGAGGGAGCCGTTGTGGGTATCTTGGCTGCACAACTGTTAATCCAACCATAGTGTCTGCTGTGTGGCCCTTCAAGCATGCCTCTCTCTGTGGGAGAACAATGGTTGGAATGTCACAGACTCTCCAGATGCATCAAACCCAAGTGATCTTCAAAAGTGTTGATTTGGCTGGCGTACAAAACAGCGGGAAACTTTTTAATTTGCAATGCCTTTGTGAACCAGGATGACCATTTTTAGGCCAGACTCCAATTTGAGGCCATCCTGTGTGTGGGCTGGATGATCGCCATCATGCTCTGAAGTGTTGTACTGGATGATTTACGGTCACAGCTTGGTTGGATTAACCTGAGTCTACTCTCTAAGGATATGGAATTATAGTTGGGTTTCAGTTGTCTTCTCAAGTTCTTGCCCATCTCAACTCTATCTTGTTTTTATTACAGTGTTTTGGAAGATTAGCTGCAAGACTGTGCGTAGTCCTGCATTGGGAGAGGTACTGCCAGATATGGCCGAGGTGAAAGGGATGGCGTGCAGTTCAGCAGCTGTGCAGTTGGCTACGTAGTTCAGTCATTTTAATTTAAGGCAGTGTCTTTCAACAGTGGGTCAGTTGACAACATATCTCATCAACAGCAATTTAACCTAGGTGGAGAGAAACCTGGGAAGAAGCATCTCAAAGCATTCAAAGAGGCTCTCCCTGAATTGACTCACAATAAATGAGGGTTAGACATTCCTCTTGCAGCTTTTGAGGTTCTGTATTTACCCCAGACTAGCGTTAAAGATCCATTTCTGAAATCTGTGTAGTTCTTGCTTTCTTAGTCTTGCCCAACTGGGTGGTGTTTAACAGTTCTCAATCCAAGTTTTGTTTCATTTGTCCTTGGAGGTGAAATTCATGATCAGATTTGGCTGCTATGTTGTTAAATTCACTGCGTGATCTCTGATTGGATGGAACCACATAATTTGGGCCAAGATGTTGGTTGGTTGGTGGTGGTGTTTGTTTTAATTATACGATGGACCGAGTGTTTTGGACCTTTGGTGTGTGATATATTGATTGTGGCTGTAATTTCTTTTCAATTAATTGAGTGGTTTTGTTGTCTTCTGATATGAATTTCCTGTTCGTGTCCAGAGCCACAGTAGCATGTTATTTATGGGGTGGTCCCTGATACTGACTAAAAGGGGCAAGTATCACCACAGAAGCAGATAACAGGGTTATGAATGAGTGCCCTCTAGATGTATTGGTGTATTCAAGACTAATCTTTGTAATTGTGTCCTTTTATAAAATTTTAACTCTATATTTATTGATTGTTTTAATATGTTGTAAGCCGCCCAGAGTCCCCCATTGGTGGGAGATGGGCGGGGACAAGTTTAATGAATAAAAATAAATAAATAAATAAATAAATAAATTGCACTGATTGCTATGACTCAGCCAACATCTCTTACTTGCAGTTAGAGAACAATGAATTGTGGGTGGGAATTTGAAGATTTGATTGAAACGATATCCCCAGTCAGCTGCTTCTGAGTCAATCTGACCACCAGGTGCCAACGTACTTGTTTTCCAAATTGATTCAGAAATTCAGTTTGTCAGTCGAACGATTTCAGTGATTTGTACCTCCATAGTTCATAATTGTGTCCTCTGAAACGTATGACTATACATATTAATGGCATTAAAAATCTTAATGAAACTGTATTAACCTTGTTCTGAAGCTTTTTCAATGATTATTCCAGAGTTTTATGCAGATAGTGTGTGGCTGTTCTGTTATGGAACATATTTGAAGCCAGTGTGAGTCATGCAGAAATTGCTGGCATGCAATTTAATAAATAATACAGTTAGCATTATTGTTAATAATCATGGGTTATGAATAGGGATGGATGAAAGCAATTTAGGCTGGGCTGTAATCCTGAAGTCAGAATGGGTAAATTTGTCATTTTCAATCTCTCAATTTTCTATTTGTAAATTCTCCCTTCTGTACTAGCTTCTATGTTTTTTTTTAAATTTCCACTAGCATTTAATATATTTTTACATATCCTTCTCCGAATATATGCATTATAGGCATTCAGTGTTTATTTATCAAATTTATGTAGCTGCCCATCTCCCACAAAGTGACTCTTATATGCAGTCTTACAGGCATTGGTACACAATTTTCAGTTCTATGCATTTTTGTGCACATTTTTCCCTTAACGCGCTTTCTTTAAATTAGTAAATTGCACGGCAAAACGTGGAGGTGTGGATTTTGAAATAACTGAATTTGGGTTGTGGTTTAGTTGGATAGTAAAGAATTCAGATTGGCTGGCACTCAAGGGCACGTAAACTTTCCCTTGTCTCTGTGATGAAAGGCCAGCCTTTCTGTTCTAGTTAGTTTAGTCTGTCCTAAAGATGCCAGTGGAGCACTGAGGAGGGCGGAGGGGGGAAACATAGCCTCTGCTGTGTCTTCTACCACCTATGACTGGGTCTCTGCCCCCTAACCTGTCTGGACATGAGGTCACATAGAGATCCCAAACCTCTCTCCCCGGAGCATCTGTGAAGTCAAATCATTCGTGGCTTGCTATCTCAAAACAGCCTGAAATACTGCAGATACCCCAGCTGTTAATTTAATACTAAATTGCTTAAAACTCTAAGTACCCTATTCCTTTTCTGCTCCATATCTGCCCCTGTATCTTGAATGGTAGGTACCACATTTGAAGGAAGAGCGGTTCACACAACGTGCTACATCATCAGACGGTTTGTCTAGTTTCCGCTTAGCATGTTATCTGAACCCAGCCAATTCTGATTTAATAGAGTGAATAAATCATGGCTTAGCTCAGCGTGTGAATTGGAACTGTGGCTGGGGATCAACCATTGTGCTAAGTGATACTGAGGTCTGTTTGGCATAGAGGGTGAGTCCAGCAATTGCAGTTTATATTAAGGCATCAACCATGGTTTACTATAGTTTGGTACTGAGTTTACAATGAACTCAGCTGTTGATAAATTGAGTAATCAGGTCTAGAAATCTACACATAAGCAATGGAAAGAACTAATTATGTTTTACCCAGAACAGAAGGAGGAAGCATGACAGTATTTTCAGCCTATTCAGAAGACAGAACCAAAGTCTGTCTTTATAGGGTAGCAGAACCAATAGACACAGATTTGGAGTAGGCATTAGACGAAGATTCCTCATAATCTGTTTAGTGGTGGGACAATACCCAGGCAAAGTTCTGATTTGCTGGAGAGAGAAAGTACATAGACAGGTCATCTCTCACAGATCTTCAGATGTCTTTGCACTGTATGATGGTATTCAGATTTTTACACAAACTTTGTAGCCTTGGGATGATGGTATGCAATTCTTGGCCCTTGGGCTCAGCACCTTTCTGAAAGCCCATTCTAAAAGGAATAATAGTAGCAAATTCCCAGCTCTTCCCTGGTAGGTGAAATCTTGAAATGTAAAGGCTAAAGTATGACATGTTTCTCCAGAAACTAAGCTTGGAGGTTCAGAAGAAAATCTGTTTACAGCTGGGAGCATCCCATGTTTGCATGCATAACTTTATGAGACACTCTGCAAGCATGCATCAAGGAAGTCAGCTGTAAGGCATGGGGTCTTTCCACGTGCAGCGCATAAGGTAATGGTGCAAGATCCAAATCTTGGAAAAGTCTCAGTAGAAAAATGGAAAGTTCTGCTTAGCAGCAGAACATCAAGGCAATGTAACAGCTAACCACCTAGTTCCAGACATTTTTTTATATAGTGGGAGAACTTTTTTCCACCATCTAATTTATTCATATATCTCTATAGGTTAAGCCCTGAAATACATAGCAGTGACCTCCAGGAAACATGGCACAGAAATGTTCCATGAGATGCCAATGTTTTTATTGCCCTGGTGCACAGACCCAATTACCTTTGATGTAATTGGCCAGCAGAATTTGCAAGGGACCCTAATTCAAATAGCATCATGAAGTAGTGTGAACAGTGTTGTCTTTTGTTTATTTTTTAAGAAAACTAATATATTGTGTTATGTTTGGGGTGCCACCTTGCGGAATGCAAGAAATCCCTTGAGGTTGCAGTCTTCAAATACTTGACATACATGTATGGATGAATTCAGTATTAGGGCAAGCATTTTAATGCATAGTTTTTTCAGATACTCAGAAAAGCTGGTGTCAGTGTGGTCTATGATGCTTCCATGGGTGACTGCAGCTTTTAAAATCCATGCCATCCAGCACATAACTCTCCGTCTTCAAATCCTCTATGGCGTGCATGGAACTGGGATTAGGTGATGGCTGAGACTGTATTGTTTGCTTATTAATGCCTATAAAGTTTGGAACATGTGGAATTAATACCTTGCAACTGAAAATTCTCTCTCTCTCTCTCTCTCTCTCTGTAAGTCAAGAAAATGCTGCTTAATGACTTTCTGGTGAGGCTCGAATTTTACTTGCCTTCACTCAGTGTGCATTGTGACCTTATTTTGTGCTGGCTAGACATTGAGGTGCAATCAAGCTTCAGCGCCTGAGGTACCCTTCTCCTCCTCCAAAGTTAATGGACTGTCATTTCTTTTTACTAGAAAATGAAAAGTCCTCCGTTTCCTCCTCTGCCAGACCTAAGCATAATTTCTTCCACACATGGAGAATTGGGTTGTTTAGGTTGTATTTTTTCTCCCTCTCGGTGCATAGTATTACATCCTGTCTGCCTAGGCCTCTTGTCCTAGTAGGCTGCACAAAAGATTTCACAGCAAGGACTTCCTTTTTCATAAATCTTTCCACAGCACCCAGCTTACATGCACTGGGGCTCTATTAAAGCCCTTTGTGATGATGGGTAAGAAGCACAATACAGGATTTAAGAAGTGTCAGGGGAACCTCTTTCATTCCAGCAAGGGTGAGACCTGGATATTGACTGTCTCCAAGCAGCTGTGTTGTTGAATGAAGACCATCTACTTCTCCAGGCTTCTAGAGATGCTGGCTTTTTATATAGTGAAAGCACTGCATAAATTGTAGGCAGAACCACTTGGTGGGTGGATATCACAGAGGGGAGAAGTTAAGATTGCTAGACTACAATTCCTCTGCCATTACCTGTACTGGCTGGAGTAGTAGATCAGAACATCTGGGTGATTACGGCTTCCTTGACTCCTGTACTGGGGGTTGAACATTATAAAAACTGAGAGCGTATCAGCCGACACTGTCTCACTTTCAACCTGACCTCTGTCTCTCAGATTGCCCAATACAACATTTTTCAGATTTTTTCAGGCTGTGGAATCTGTTCATTAAAACAAGGAAAAATCCCAGAATCCTAGTCAAAAGGCAAAAGTCTAATGACAGACAACTAACGTACGTCCTTCCTTCCTTCCTTCCTTCCTTCCTTCCTTCCTTCCTTCCTTCCTTCCTTCCTTCCTTCCTTCCTTCCTTCCTTCCTTCCTTCCTTCCTTCTACAAATAGGTCACATCTTCTCCATCACATCTACGCACATGCATATGCTTCTCCCACCCCAAATCTATGGCCTCCAAATGGCTCATTCTTCTTAGAACAGCTTCTCACTCTAAGCCATAGTTTCCATAAGTGTGGTTCACTGCATCAGCCATATTTATCTGGATTCACATTACACAACTATAGATAAACCCACAGCTGCCATAAATGAGTCCAAATGTTCGCTTAGTTTTTGTCATCTATTGAAACATCAGGGTACAGGCAGACCTAACTTGGGGGGGCACCTTTTCAGAGGGAGGGGGCTACTGCTGAGAGAATCAATGTCTGGGTCCCCAATTTTTTTTCAGGATGGGTTTCTGGAACATCCTCTCTCTATTAGACCATGCAGGTCAGGTGGACTGTACATGGAGATTGTAACATGAAGAAATCATTATCTTGTATTTATGTTTTGAAGACCTATGAAGATTCAGTACTGAAGAGAGCAAATGCAAGAGAGTCATTGAAAAACAAGGAAAGTAATGTTCACGTAGGTAGGTTTCAAGTTATCTGCAGCATCACAGGTGAAATAGGCCCAAGATTTTACTTTAGTTTTGCAGAATCCTGCCCCCTTTGGGATCCTTAATGCAAAGGGCAGGTGTATGGGATGACAACACGACCTAAGCAGCAGATTTCCACCAGGGCAGATGAAGAATTGCTAGTCCATGATAGCACCTCTGCAAAACTGGAGCCAAGACCTGAAAAGCTATGCAGACAATTTGTTCCAGTAAAGAGAAAAAGATCAGTAGAAAGTGTTATTCTGGGTCATATGATTGTGGAACCAGGAGCAAAGAAGTCCCTTTAACTTGAAGTCATCTCAATAGATGAATCCATACATAGTCCATATTGGACTATGTTTCTCTCTTGCAATTTGGTTGAGAAGAGATGATACTTCTCAGGGTCCTTCAAGCAGGCAAAACTAGGCTGTAGACCAGGGACTTGAAGAACTTGTCCAGGAATTCATCTTTATTTTATTTTATTTTATTTTATTTTATGAACAGTATCAATACAAGCAGACCTGATGTAGGGCTGCTACAGAACTTGGATCTCTGTCATTCAAACCCAGTGCCTTCTTTTCCTGCATCTCCCTTACATAATGGACTTCCTATCTTCTGCTTTGCAATGCAGTTGTTAGTGGCAGTTGTGTGTTTACATTCTCTGTATTCCTTCTCTGAGAATCTCTTGGCATGAGCAAACTCCTAGTGGCATTGCATGATGGGACATTTGATGATGTTCCTGGTAGTGTCATATTCGTTGACAGTATTTGCATATAAAATCCAAGTATGGTTTGTTTGTTTGATTTATATGGCCATCCCTCTCAAGTACGTGACTCTGGGTAGCTCGCAACATTAAAAACAAAAGTATGTACAAATACTAAAATAAAACAAGAAATAAAACACACAGCAGCCGGAGAATCATAAAAAAGTCATCGACATAGCCAAGAAACTTTGCTTGCTGTTTGGCTTGAGGTGTGGTGTGTACCAAGCCATAATGATTTGTAAACCAAGCTTTTATGGCAGTACATATTCTGCCAATCCGGCCAATTTTTGCTTTTTCAGAAAACAGTGATTAAGCAAGCTGGTTCCTTGTGATGTATGAACCAGACCCTTACGCTCCTTAGCTACTGTAACCACATGATGGACTTATCGATGAAATAACCTTATGACTTATCTGATCACCCATATGTGCTTGCCCATTTTTTTCACTTCAGTTCATGTTTTGGGAAATCACTTTAAAAACAAAATAAACAACGGAAGTATAAATCAGTAAAGAGCTTCTCTAATAAATGCAGAAAATGTAATAATAAGACACGCCACCCAAATGTGATTCAAGGTGCTGCTTGTTACTCATAAAGCCCTAAATGGCACAGAGCCGGATTACCTGAGGACCACCTGTCTCCCCTAGCATCTGCCAGGCCAATTTGATCCTGCAGGGTTGGAACAGTCTGGGTTCCTCTGATTAAACAATGTCATCTCTCAGGACCCAGGAAGCACACTTTCTCTGCGGGAGCGCCTGCCCTCTGGAACGACGTTCCCCCCAGGATCCAGATGGCCCCCACTCTGCTGTTGTTAAAAGAGCTGTGAAGACCTGGCTCTTCACCCAGGCTTTTGGCAAGGGAGGGGGAAACTCCTCACTTCATCGCACCTGCTATCTTTTTTTCTTTATTCTTTCTGGTTTATGGAAATCTTACTTTTTGTGAGATGGGCGGTATCTAAATTTGAAATATAAATACCGTATTTTTCCGACAATAAGACGCCCCCATGTACAAGACGACCCCCATTTTTCCAACCCCAAATTAAGAAATCAATATTTTAAAGATAGTGCAGAACACATTTTTATTTAGTAATTAGTTAACATTTACCTGCTACACTTGGTGGGAGGAGGTCCAAACCGTCTCTCTGCAGCTCTATTTCCAGGCTCTTTTGCATAACTGATTACATTCAAGCACGAGTGAAACTGCCGATAGCTCATCTCTGCAGACTTCCTCTAATTGGTTTGTTCAGCATCAGCTGACATCAGTTACATAAGGCTCGTGATTGGAGGAAGTCTGTTTGGGAGACAAGCTATTTCACTCGTGATTGGAGGCTAGCAATAGGAGGAAGCCTCTCTGCAGAAACAAAGTATGGGCAGTTTTGCAACCGCGCGATTCTTGGCTGACTTCCTTGAATAAGACGCCCTTCAATTTTTAGGGTAAGGATTTTAGAAAAAAGTATCGTCTTATAGTTGGAAAAATACGGTAAGTAAAAAATAAATAAATTTATTTGTTTGACTGCTGTGAGCCACTCAGAGGTGTTGCAAGTCGGGGAGCTTACAAGTTTAATATATTAATATTGTATGAGAAAAATGGCACCATTTTTATGGCTGAGAACACCAGACCTTCCTGGTTTTTGGTTAGAAGAATGGGTACCAATGTGTCACTCAATGAAAGGAGACCTTTGGCAGCTGAACTGCCAATGGATTTACATTAATAGCTGATAGAGGTCTTGCATTTTTAAGCTTATGGAAGTGGAAAGTTATGAGAGAGGGAGGTATTCTGAAGTCTTGATTTGTTCAAAGAGCTGGAATGTACAGGAATGCACAGAGCATGTTGGAAGGTATTTCAGTCCTTTACTTCCTGACTTTAGCAAGCTTCCAACTAGGGTGGTCTGTGGGAAAGGGGGTGGGGGGAAATAGGGGAGAACAAGCCACCCACTGTTGCTTTAAGTGTGTAAATCTGTGTTTATTTGGGCTCCTTCTGCAACTTTCAGGTGTTTCTTCTGAGGGCATTCTGTGATTTGGAAACTTTAAAAAGAGAGAGGTCATCTTAAGAGGAAGGAATGGAGACTTTGACTGACGGAGCTCAAGGCTTTGTTGAAACAGTCAGCTTTGGAGTATCTTGTCCATAACCATGCCAATGTTCAACCATGTTTAGGGGATTAATCCTCAAGGAAGAGAATAGGCAGTTTTTGGGACACCTACTAAATTTCAGGCAGGGAGTTTGCTCCCATTTACCTTGGAAGCTGTTGAGTAAGGGAGAACGCCTCATGGATCTGCATTCAGGAACAGCTACTGCAGTGCTAAAAGCTTGGGTCTCAATCTGACTTTGATGGGCATCATTTAGACAGCTTGATTGCATTGCCTTGCCAATGTCCTTAACACTGATTGTTTTCAAGCAGTGTTTTTGGGAGGTCCTGCAATTCCTCAGATATTTCATGTAATTCAGTTAGAGCAGGGTTCCTCAACCTTGGCGACTTGAAGATGTGCAGACTTCAACTCCCAGAATTCCCCAGCCAGCCATCTTCAAGTTGCCAAGGTTGAGGAACCCTGAGTTAGAGTATTGATAACAGCAGCCAAATTTCTTTGAAGGACAATATTGGCCACTCTAGCATACTTATGGGGAAGTCTTGAGTGTTCTCACCCATTAGCCATCTTTCCTTGACTTAGAAATAGGTGGGGTGCCACTACTTCTGTCTGCCTTCTGAGTGAACCTCTTCAGGTTTCCATCATACACCAAAGCACTTGGCTTAGTGACCACCACCACCACCACCACCACCACCATCATCATCATCATCATCATCATCATCATCATCATCATCATCATCATCATCTCCTCCTCCTCCTCCTCCTCCTCCTCCTCCTCCTCCTCGTTTTTGTCTTTTTTTGGTCTTCTTCCCCATGATGTTATCTTCACCTTATCCCCAGGCCACAAAGGAGATCAGCTGGTAATCCTCTCTTGTACTGGTGTTTCCCTTATCCTGACACCATCCAAGGGCAGAGTAATGTGTTTAAATCTATTAGGCGGTCACCCATTGCCTTGGAAGGAAGTCTAGGGACTGCCGTGACTGAGAACAGAGGAAAGAGATGTGGATTTGGGATCAACAATGGGGGTCAGAAAATGTCATGCCAGAACTATTCTCTGCTGACTTCAGGATGGGTGGGGAGCACTTGAACTCAGCAATGGGAGGTACCCTTAGACTTAAAAAAGAATGTGGCTCCTTCATCCATGCAGGGTTCCTGCATATACTTTTTCTCCACCAAGGCTGTATTCCTCCCAACCTCCCATCATTGTACCCGGCAGGAGCAGATACATTCACACACACACACATCCCCACAAGCATAGCTGCCATTGCAACCTAACATCTTGATTTTCTGGAGGACCTCTAAGCAGACCTATGTGTACAAATAAGTTGAGGTTTAACTAAACTACTTTGGGTCAGCAGTAAATGAAGTTTTTTCCTTCCACTTCGTAGGAATTGGGACTTTGGGGAGGGCATGGGCTGGGGAATTCTACTTACAGTTTCCAAAATTCTGAATTTATCCCAGACTATAATTAAATATCTCTTATTGAAGCCTGCATAGTACTTGCTTTCTTGATCTTGCCCAGCTTTGTGGAGCTTCATCCAACCTCCCCAAGCTATTTCAAGATGATCTGCAGCTGTCTTTATTTCTGCCACTGGGCATAGTGAGCATGGCATTATGGTGGGTGACTTCTCATGGAATGGCAGGAAGTGAAAGGAGTTGGGAGCAGGGTGAGGTGAGAATTTCCACCAATGGAAACAGGGGTGAGAAGACTGGCATTGCTGCAATTTCAGAGGCTAATTGGCTGAGACAGCTATAAATTGGCTCTATTCCTGCATACAGCCATTGCTGTGAAATCGAACAGGTCCAGCGGTGTCTACGGGAGGGTGTGTGTCAAAATCTGCAAGATGGTGTCACGAGGGAAGCCCTTCCCCTTTTGTAGGCAAAGGGGCTTTGATCACAATGCTGTGCCTGCAGGTTTTGACGTCCTTGACCACAGGCCTGTGGGTGGTTCTCAACTGGTGCAAAGATCAATTTATGAAGGAGAAGGAGAAGGAGGAATAGACAGTTGGGTTAAATAGAACAGATTTTCCCATCTTCTAGCCAACATGAACCATAAGGGCTCCAGAGATCTACGGGGCATCAGGTTGGAGAATGCTGGAATAGATGTCAGTTTAATTCAATGTGTTTTGTTAACAGCGACTTGCTACATATTTTACTGGCTGGACCTTAGCTCTTCCCAGCAAGGCTGACCGCATATTTAAGCAAGAATGGTTCCCATATATACAACATATCATACAGGATGGCATATATAATCACTTAAAGTCTGGCTTCTGAGGGGGCCTAAATGTCTACAGATATTGCAAATTAGCAGATTTGCTATAAAAAGGGGAGAGTCAGAAACCCAATAGTCCCTTTCTTTATTTTCCTTTTCCTCCCCCCCCCCCCCCCACTTTTTTGGTCTTTTAATCCTTGCTAAATTTGCCTGGTTTATCTGTTTTTGTCCTTTCATTAACATGTGTGTGTATATATAGTAACAATACAATGGAGATTTTAATATGAAGTAATCAGTTTAAGATCGAAACCTCTGTTATACAACAAATACTTAGATGTGAGTCATAGTGGTTCTTTTCTCAGTGCGATACTCTACTTTGGATGAAAAAGGCGAATAATTTTATACTTGTAATACTGACTTCCTAAACTGTAACTAATTTTGATAAAATAGTTTTCTTTCACTTCTCTCTTCTCAGTACTCTAAGCCAATGTTTCTCAACCTTGGCGACTTTAAGACATGTGGACTTCAACTCCCAGAATTCCCCAGCCAGCCATGCTGGCTGGGGAATTCTGGGAGTTGAAGTCCACATGTCTTAAAGTTTGCCAAGGTTGAGAAACACTGCTCTAAGCTATCTAAAGAATAGAATGTTAATAATCTTTAATCATATTACATAAACATCACTGTACTGAAACAATGCAATGGATCAAGATTTATAACGACATAATAAAAGGAAGGTGGGGGGGAAGACTGACCACAGGCTTCTTTATGTACTTTGCAAGACAGTTGTTTTATCCCCTAAGGCCTTTTCTTGGAGTGATTTAATTCAGCACTTGGGTTTCTGCCTGCTGTGTTTTAATTGTTTTATGTGTTTATTGGAATTTTATTGCTCTATGTTACGTGGGCCTCCTTGGGAGAACTGTTTAGTAAAGTTGGGGTATAAAAAAATCAAATAAAATGAAATGCCACTGGCCTGTCTCACAGGAATTAAAGTCAACAGTAACTAAGCAAGGGATGAAGCTGACTCCTTAAGAAAAGAAGAAGAAAAGCGAAGAGAAAGGGGAAGGACAGCTGTTATATGTGGCAATTAAAATAATAAAAGCTTCTTTTAAAGAACAACCAAAAGAATCTGTTTAGGCGGCGTTTGCGCACTCCACCCTTATACCGTCCAACTTTTTGAACGTTCAGGGGTTGTAAATTATACTGGGTTTGATTAAGCACTTGAAAATGAAAGTTCAGCAGGTTTTTGCCCTCAGAGGAACCTGGATGGCGGCTCGGTTGAACTGGAATTTGCCAAAGCGTCTTTCTAAAAACGATCTTGTTGGACTCGGTAAATAATTCTGCACCCATTTTCTGATTGTGGTCCTGGAGGAGAAAGGGAGATTTGGAAACCTTTCTTAAAAGTTGGGGGTGGGGAAGGTGGAGGGAGAGGAATTGAGCTTTTGGTCCAAAAGCAATGATGGTTACTCTTGCTCCTCAGAAAGCAGCAAAAATCCAAAATTGGAGCTAGGTGGGTCCTGGGCCATGATTGTCAGAACAAAGGTTAATGGAGATCAAGCAAGGACTAGCTGGATGAACAGCTACTCTGAAACTTTAGAGCTAATAAATAAGGATGTACAATCTTTAGGTCCCCAAAATCTTGAGTATGGCCCCAATCCCTCTCTAAAACCTCCCACTCAAAAGTAATTTTAATGTACCTGGAGGGGAAAAAAACTATGAAATAGAAAAAATAATTATATTAATGCATTCAGTTAAATGTTAGTCAAATGTTGACTCAGGTTTAAGTTTTGTCACAGTCACGTGCATTTCTCTGTCCTGGCACATCTACTTTGGGGAATAAAAGCCCGTAGCATGCCAAGTGTGGTCCCAGGCTCTCAAATCATTCTGTGCACTTGGTTGACAGGATCAAGACCTATTCTGTCTGGCTCTGGAGCGCATGATATAGAATAATGGATTTAAGTTATAGGAAGGCAAGAACAACATACCCTTCCAAACAATAAGACCAAATTGATGATAGAACTGATGATGCAGAGAGGTGGTGGGCTCCCCTTGGATGGTGGATGACTTCAAGTGGAGCTCTGACAACTACCTGTCTGAGATGGCTTCATTTGGATCTCTCCATTGAGAAGTGTTTGGATTGGATGGCCTCCAGCTTTAAGATTCTGAGAAGGCCTAAATATCTGTGCTCTCTCATTACAGAGAACAGGACACAGAGTAAAGACCTGAAGTTACAGGACAGCAATTTCCAGTTGAATGTTTGGGGTTGGGGGGAGGCTTCCTAACAATGAGAACAGCTCAGCGGTAGAACCAATGACCCAGACCGGCTTTTCTTCATTGGAAGTGCTCAAGTAGAAGCTGCTTGGATCCTACACTGAACAGAGGTTTGGGCTTGATGGTCTTGATGGCTGCTTCCAGATCCACAAATCTATGATTCTTGTATGACTTTTCCCAGTATGATGTAATTGAATCAAAACCTGTGGGAGATCCAAGTGTAACTTTCTTCTTGGATGTGGAACTCATTAGTTGAGTTCAACCAAATCATTGTTTCTTTCTTATATCAGCTATAAGAATAAAGTTGGACATGTAGCCAGCTTGAATCTTGGGAGCAATGGTGGAATGTAAATGCAGTCAATAAGTATATAATACAATACCATACAATGTATTACATAATAAGAGAGGAAGAGCTTAATGCCTGGTCAACCAGATGTCTCTGAAAAGCCCACAAGCAGAACATGACGGTGGCGAGCTGCTTGAATGTTGCTTCCTGAGAATTGATATTCAGTGCCAAGCTACCTCTAATTTTGGAGACTTCATGACTTAGAGCCAGGGATAGCCTTTTATTTTTATTTATTTATGTCTTAGATGTATGACTTTTTTTTTTCTCTAGGAGTTCAAGTGGCTGATCCTCTTTTTTTTTCTTCATAAGAACAATCGTATGCAGTAGGTGGGGTTGAGAGAGATTGACTGGCCCAAAGTCACCCATGGAGCTTCTATGCTGAAAGGGCCTTGAACCCTGATCTTTCGAGTCCTAGCCCAGTGCCTTTGCCACTACACCATATTGACTCTAAAAGCTGTCCAGGCTGATGGCCATAATTACACCTTGCAGTTATACATTCTGATAAATTGCTGTGTTCACACAACACATTTAACCTGGGTACTGAGTTAAACCCATTTTCTACCTCCTATAATTTCACTGAATGATTTATCTTGTGCTGGCCATAGTTCTTGACATTCACTTTTAGTTTAAGCTTAATCGTGATTTTTACGATTAAAATCGAGCAGGCTGGTTTCACCTAGTATGCTAAGCCACAACAAACTGCAAGTGAAACCATTAAGTTTATAACTAAATTAAACCTGTCTGAGCATGACTGATCTGTTGCATGAAGTGCTTTGTTCACCTTCCTGGATGAACTCCAGGGGTTCTAGGATTACTCTATTCACGCCATGCATATCTTTATAAACTTCTCCAGTGTCATTTTTTTATTTCGTTTTGTTTTACTTCCTATTTTTTTCAATGAAAAAGCTTCAATCTTTGAACCTTTGAGAAGGTTGTTAGTATCTGTAGTGCCAGAGGCAGTGAAGATAGTCCCCAGTTTAAGAACGTCCCCAAAGTCTGTCCTTAAGTCAAATTTGTATGTAAGTTGGAACAGTATTACTGTATAATACTGTATAAGTAGTTTTGTGTAATGAACTCAAACCATTGCGTACTTAACTCGAATCACTGGGTATTTAACTTGAATTATGGACTATGAACTATATATATATCTATTATACCACGTTAAAGAACTAAAAATCATGATTAAGCTTAAACTAAAAGTGAATGTCAAGAACTATGGCCAGCACAATTCAGTGAAATTATAGGAGGTAGTAAATTCAGTTCATATTACTAAAACTTTATTCTGATGTAGGCATCTCACATGCGCCATCATGTTCTTGCATAAACGCATCATGACTGCATGAAGTTGCTTGGAAGTTATCATAGCTTCTAAGGTATGCCTTGGGTCAGACTTATGCAGTCATGGTGAGCAGATAAAGGACTTACAGCTGACTTCCTGAAAGGATTTGACAGTGACATTGGTTCTTGACAAGTGCTGCAGACTTTCAAAGAAATAAGCATGCTATTTCATGCAACATCCAAGTAACCTTATATCGTTAGAATAGTTCAAGCCTTGATTTGTTTAAATTGTGCAGCTGGGCACGCTGATCATCTGAAAATGCTCTTCAAAGTCTTCTTGTCCCAAAAAACCTTTATCTTAAATCCATCATCTTCCTCAGCTGCAGTTCTATGTCCATTTAGTCTTGATTGCATTAACCAACCTTCCATCTTTTTTCTTTGCTTCCATCCCCCTCATTTTCCCTTCTCACATTTTCCTTCCTGCCAAAAGTTCACGGTTTAGTCAGATGGGGGACTTGGTGCTTTGCTTATAAAACACACTGGAGATTTATGGCTCTGTAGGAAATAATTGATAGAATGAGATGAACAGAACAAGAGGACTAGACAGCTTTATATGGTGGGTAGGGCAGTGTTTAGTTGTAATAGCATACATATTTTATTTGCAAATTAGGATAGATGGGAAATTCATCTAGCTTGCATTTTTAGGGAAAGTGAGTCAATTCATATTTTCCAAGTTTATGTATTTGTGGTTCTTTATGTTTGATTTGGAATAGGTGTTTCAGGGTAAAGCAAAGTACAAACATAGCATCTGTCTGCAACTCATTAAAGCAGGCTGCTGCTGGGAGGCTTCTAGGGACAGACTGTGGAAACAGACGCAGCTACTTTAATGAGTCATAGAGAAGTACTACATTTGTACTCATGTACAGTCAAAAGCACCTGTTCTGAATCACATCTGAAGCATTACCCTGTCCTAGTGTACAAATCAGAACACACTGGCATGCGGTGATCTTTTGCAGATCTCAGCATACAATTGCAAGTGAAAAAATGTTCACAATGAATGTATATATTAAGGCATGTGGACAACGTTTGGTGGACGAGGGACACCCTTGATATTTCTGGGAGGACCAAGGGCTGCAGTAGGAGAGGCAGTGCTGTAAAGTGAGGGGAAGCATGCCACACATGGGAAGAGCCAGGTTTTTGCATTCTTTTATCCTGGAATTTTGGAGGGAGATGTTTAGGGTTTTCCTTTCTGTATGTCAATTAAACCTGTTTTAGGTTTTAGACTACTGATTTCACATGCTGCTGATTTTCGGTCATGGAAGGTAAAGGAGCTCTGAGAGCTTCAAGGGTCATATAAAGTCCTGGGTCATCGGGTGATCAGCACTATGGGAAATGTCACTTTAGGAAAATTGGCTTGTTGAAATTGGCTGTACTAGAAAAATGTGTCCAAACATACATACATACATACATACATACATACATACATACATACATAGTAGGAGAGCCGAAATTTTTTTTTTAACCCATAGGCTGTGTGAGCTAGTAAATAACTTAGGAGGTATGATCTCAGCACGATAGATGCTAAGATCATCAACTCTTGATGGATGACTAAACACAAGTCCCATAAATTCTCCATGCAGGGACAGTGTCTGCAAATGTTGCCTCTGTGCATCCTTCTCATAATCCAATAAAACCATATGCTTCCCAGACTGGCAGCTAACATATTTTGGGAAGTGAATTCATACACTTATGGCTAAATAGCACATTTTACATTAATTTGAGAAGTATGTTGCAGATAGCCATTTCTTCCTGCTCCATAGCTTTCCATGTTTCTCAAGTATCTCCAGAATCTGTAGTTTGGACCCGAAGGATCACTAAAAAGCGTGCTTATTTTGTTTCCTTTGTTCTAAGGTTGAGAAGCCTTGATCCTTTAGGGATTGTTGGACTACAATTCCAATCATCCTGGAGCATTGCCCAGGCTTGAGCTTGATGGGAACTTGAGTCTGGCAACATCTGGAAGGCCACAAGTTTCCCATTCCTACTCCTGCTTTTAAAGAACTGTCTTTTCAGTAGCACTCTGTGTCCTACCTACCATATATTAAAAATACTGGTAACACAGGAGTCTCCATTTTAAGGATGGGTGGCTGTCCCCCATGACACCACTTAATTGACTTTTGGGTTTGCTCTGTCCTGCATTCCACCTCTCCTGTTCAACTTTCCTCACTAGGAAAGAAAATCATAAAATTATACAAGAAAATCCTTGCAGGAACTGAACTTTAAGATGACATTGAGCTGGCCTCCCCACTTTGCTGTGTTTGTCAATACACAGGACTCCTGGCTAATGCAAAAGGAAAGCCAAGTCAAGTTGTGGAAGGAAGGGAAAGCTGCTGCAAACTGTACATCACACAGTGTGGTGGGAAAAATGTGGGGACATAAAAGGGGCTCTGAGTCTAAAGACATATTGGAAACATTGCTGCAAATAGCCATTTCATTTCCCTGTAGCTCCCCAAGGTATTCAAGGCTACCGATGGAGCTCAGTGGGAGAGGAAACCCCACCTTCCGTGCTAAAGATTGTTTCCCAGGGCTGGAATTCAGAGCTGCATATGGCCTTTTTACAGTGCCTTTCCTTACTGGCAGGGCTCGCTGGTGGGGATGGCAAGGGAAGGAAGGGAAGGGAAGGGAGAAGTCCAAGTGTTTGACAGACAAGGGGCTCTTTGTAAGTGGAGTTTATGAATTGCCTTGGTGCTGTGGTTTCCTTCTCTTGGATGATCCAATCTGTTATTCCACCAAAACAGCTTTTTTAAAAAGGCTCCCTGAGGGTGGCCGTGGCTGAGGGTCATGAGATGTTTTGTCTTGGCTTCAGATTAGCCAACTGCCTTGGAATTTTGCTGCCTGTTTCCATGTCTGGACAAATTCATGAATTACATGGAGAGAATGGGGTCGGGGAGGAAATCGCGGTGCCTCACCTTCCGTGCTGCTGCTCTGGTGGGAGCAGATGGATCTTGTGCAACAGATCAAACTCATTACGAGGGGCTGGGATCGCCTAGGTGGTCAGTACCATCTCCTAATTTGAACCAGATTTTTAGTACTCCCCTAATGTCTCTGATGGAGGAGTTGGCAAACTTTTCAGGCCCTGAGCACCCAAAATGGTCCAGATCAGACAAGATTATATAACTTTGCAAGATTTGAGCATTTTCACCCTGGGATGGCCCAAATCTCATGTGAGAACATCAACAACATTGCAGTTTATTTTTATTTTTCCAATTTGGAATCGATGGCCTGGTATTTGCATGTGTCACGTCGCAATCTCCTCTCCAGGGTCTTTTAGAGAAGATGTTGCTATCTACCAAACAAGGAAAAATTATTCCAGTGTGCAACAGGACATTTGAAGAGCATCCAAGGTTGTCTCTCTCCAGGATCTCAACAATTATTACAGCAGCCAAAGCTGGGTTTTATCATCATGTTACACAGAAGTGTAAGAGAGAGCAAATTCCTTAAGGAAGGCACAAGAGGTGATCCATCAAAGTAAATTCTCTTCTATTGTGGTTTGCCAGATGCTTGGCAACCTTTTTTCTTTCTGCGTTCCCAAACCAGCAGTAAAACAAAGGAAATTGCTTTGTTAATGAGAAATGAGTGCAGGTCAATGTTAGAACACCTGCTTTTCAGACAGAAGATCTCAAGTTCAAGTTCTGTCATGGTTAGTAGGGCTGGGGACAATGTCTGTCTGAGGGTTTTCCTGAGTTGCAGCTTTTAACTGCTTGTTTCCTGCCTGGAAATGAAACAGGCTTAAAAAAATCTCTTTTTAGATTTCAACTCCTTCCTCTATCTTGGCCACAGTAATGATCTGGTGTTCTGTCCAGACTAGGCTTACCACAACCCCAGTGGGTAGATTCCCCTGCAGCTTTTCCTTCCCACCCATGGCAGGACAGCAAACACCATCTCCATTTCTTTCCACATCTGGCATTGAATAAGGCCCCTCTGTTGTCTACCCCTTGCCAACGTCTCGTCTACTGTGTCTACAGGAAGACTGGTAAAAAGGAAAAGGAAAAAAAGACCATCATTTTACTATTCTTCTCATCATGTTATCCATTTCATCTGATTAAAGAAAGACATGTTCACCGTCTCACTGTTCCTCCAGGGAACTTGTTAAAAACAAATAAATAGTCTTCTTGGACGAGTCTTGGTAACTTTCAAAGCTCCTCTTAAAAATGGAGAAGTGTCTGGGTCCTTCTCTTCCCCCAGTTGTTCTCCAGCTTTTATTTTAATCCCAGGTGCTTATGAAATGGGGAGGAGAGAGCTCCTGGGAGGAGTTACAGGAGAACTCCTTCCATTGTGAGGCATCAGAGTGGGGAACTGCATTTTGAAAATTGGCTCTAATAACATCCTTACACACGGGGACAATCCTGGCTCTGCCAGGGGAAAGTTCGCCCGTTGCTCATACGCAGATGCCTGAAGTTTCATCGTCCTAGCAGGAGTTTACAATCAAGAACTCTAAATTCTCATAGTTTCACGTAATCAGGTTTACTGCAAGGAAAAAGGTGTTAGGTGAGATAATCTTGGAGGCTGGATATGCATACTTTAGCTCTCATTTTTCAGCCAATACATTAAGAGGCCTCCTTGATGCCTTTGATCCTCTTTCTCACTGTTTCTTGATTCAGAGGGGAGGTTGTTACTCATTTAGGAGATGTAAAAGGAATGCCCATCTGCTCTTACTCTGCAATATTTTGGAAATATCTATTCCATTCCCTATGAGCCAGTTTGGTATAGTATTTAAGGCACCAGGCTAGAAACTGGGAGACGGCGAGTTCAAGTCCTGCCTTAGGCACAAAGCCAGCTGGGTGACCTTGGGCCAGTCACTCCCTCTCAGCCCTAGGAAGGAGGCAAGGGCAAATCACTTCCAAAAAACCTTGCCAAGAAAACTGCAGGGACTTGTCTAGGCAGTTGCCAGGAGTCAACACTGACTTGAAGGCACAAATATATATTCCATTCCCAGACTCAGAAAATTCCATTCCACCCAGACATCCAAATATTCCAGCTGCTCTGCAATTACTAGAAAACAATAGCTATGTAACATCTTTAGAAGTGAAAACGAAGATACTGGAGTGGTAGATAGTTTCTACCTTTTAGTAAAGGAACGAGCAGTCAAGAAATGCGCTGCAGACTAGCACTTGACAGAGCAGCCATGGAGGCCTTGGAAAAGAGATTCAGAATCTGTGATGTTTCTATGCCTACAGAGATCAGATCAGTGCAAGTCCCTGTGATACTCCATGGAAGTGAAAGTTGGACTTTGAAGAAGCAGGATAGGAAGACTATGGACACTTTTGAATGTTAGTGTTGGAAAAGACGCCTGAGAATACCATAGACCAAAACAAACAAATGGATCATTGAACAAATCAACCCAGAGTTCTCACTCAAGGCACAAATGAGCAGGCCCAAATTATCCTATTTCATTATGCAAAGACCCAGCTGTCTGGAAAAAGCTCTGGTACTGGGAAAGGTATAAGGAAAGAGAAGAAGAGGGTGACCATCAGCAAGGTGGAGGGACTCAGTTACAACAGCAATGGGTGCACTGTTGGAAGACCTGAAAGACCAGGTTAAGGGCAGATTGTCATGTCTATCCATGCAGTCTCCAATTGATGGTCTGCTGTCTGTCTGTCTGTCTGTCTGTCTATCATCTATCAATCTATCATCTTAGACACATCAGGCAAAGACACAGCTCTCTGGAAAAGGCTCTAATGCTGGGAAAGATGGAAGGAAAGAGAAGAAGAGGAAAATAAACAGCAAGGTAGATGGACTTAGTTACAGTGGTGATGGGTGCACTGTGGAAGACCTGAAGGATCAGGTTAGGGACAGATTATCATGGAGAAAATCTGATCCATCAATGTAACATATGGTAACACAACAGTAATTCTCCCTTCATTAGCAATGGCATACAAGCAGAAAATATTGGGAGTGGCACAGATCAATATAGTACAATATCTGGGTTGTATGCTGCCTAAATGCTGGAAAAATAGGAGAGAGGGGCTGTGGTTGTTTTTAGGCCAGTTTTTTGCCAACAAATGTGCACATGTTCAACTCTTGTTCCTTTGTTTCTGTGCATTTGATGTAGCTTTTTGGAAAGAGACACCAGTTGTTTTCTGCTCAACAATCCTTTCCAGAAAGCTGGGATCAAGTTTCCCTCTTCCTCCCTGTCCTCACTTTGGCACTTTGCTTGCTTTCAACATCAGACTATGAAACTGACTAGAAGGGATCTCAGTCCTTTTCTCTGGTCAAATTAGATTGCCAGATTTTATCAGAGAACCTGATTTTAATCCCCTCTAGTCAGTTTCAATGTCTATTAAAAACTCTCCTGATTTTCCGCCCCATAAAAATAGCAAGCTCTCTTTCCTCTAGCTGCGTTCCAAAAGCAAAATGAAAATACCACAACTTTGAAAAAAATTGTGCTGAGTAGCAGAACAAGTCACAGTTACCCAAAAGCACTATTATAAAAGCAGTCAGACATGCAAAGAGCATAGATTTTGGAGAGCAAATAGCATCAAGAGGACATATTGGAGCATGTACTGCATGTTACATGTACTGTATGTTACACTGAGATGCTCAACGTGCATAAGTGGACTCACATATATTGAGCCCTGATATAGCACTGATGATGTTGTACATGCAAGGGAGGCCCATTTTGTTTGGAAAATAGCTGTATTTGCCAAGAAGTGAACTTGGAACGAAGGACTGCCTACTAACTGTAAACTAGTGCTGTTGGAGAATACTCCAGAGAATACCATGGACAGCCAAGAAAACAAACAAATGGATCATTGAACAAATCAACCAAGAGTTCTCACTTGGGGCACAAATGACCAGGCTCAAATTATCCTATTTCAAACACATTATGTGAAGATCCAACTCTCTGGAGAAGGCTGTAATGCTGGGAAAGGTGGAAGGAAAGAGAAGAAGAGGATGGACGGCAGTACTGTGGAGGGACTCAGTTACAGTGGTGATGGGGCACCATTGGGAGACCTGAAAGACCAGGTTAGGGATAGGGAAAGATGAGGTCATGGAGAAAATGTATCTATGTGGTTGCTAGGAGTCGAAAATGACTTGATGGCACATGATCAATTAAAAAAAAAGTGGTTTGGAGAATTCTATCAGAATATTGCAATCTTCTCAGACTCTGTTTACTTCCCTGGTTCTGACCATGCAACACTATTCCACTGTATGCATGACTTTCCTTTCTGGCTACCCCTTTTTTAACTCATAACAAATATGGGTAGTCCTCACTTAACAACTACCCTGTTTCGTGACCATTCAAAGTTATGACAGTACTGAAAAAGTAAGTTTATGGCCAGTCCTCGCACTTATGACCATCACAATGTCCTGCAGTCACATGATCACCATTTGCGAGTTTCACAGCCAGCTTCCAACAAGCAGAGTCAATGGAGAAGCTGGCAGTAACATCGGAAGTCGCGGTCACATGATGTCCCACTTAACAACCACATCACTTAGCAAGGACTAACTGTAAAAGTCTAAATCAAAATGTGCCTGTATTAGCTGTGTTCTGCCCCTCCACCCCCACAAATGTAGAGGTGTTTCCAGTTTCAGTGTGATCCTGAGTCAAGTGTTTTATGAAGGACATTCTCTTTTAATATTTAAGTGGAACTCTAGTGCTAGAACCTAAATGTTACCAGCATTAGAAATGGGTATTTATTTTATTGATACTCACTTTAGCAATAAAAACTTAGATATGGTGCGTAAGGAGCAGCTGGCCATGTAGAATTAGTTGTCCCCAGTTGGCTAAAATGCATATGTAATAAAATATATGATGCAAAAATTAGCTGCAGAGATAACGTGCGTAACATAAAATGCAAGTCTTAACTGTGTTCTGGAGAACATCTTCAGTGGCCATGACCTGCAGCGGTCTCTCTCCTGAGCAATCATTTTTCCTTTCATGACATCTTTAATGTTGTAAAAGTGATAAATTTGGATGGTTTGTTTTTAAGGCAGTTTTAATGAGGTGGTTGTGCCATCTCTGCTTGCTTTCTGATATAGCCGAAGACCCTCTTCTTTAGGTAAACATTGCAATAAGATGGGCATAAACTGCTGACTCTCTTGAAATCTCTTTGTAGGGAAATAAACGAATTTACATTCCGTGTTTCCTTCCTGACTGCAGAAGGGAAGAAAAGGGCATCTGAAAGAAGAAAAAGAAACCACAAAATGGGCTGATAATATGTTTTTTTTCCCCAAATGAACCCTAAGGTCATAAAGAAACTTGGTTGGTGAGAAAAATATTTAGGGAACGAAGGGAGGGGGGGAGAGGAATTGGCAGCATCTGGAAGAGTTAAGCCCCACCGAATGCTAAGCCAGGATTTTTAAACTATGATTTGTTGAATAAACCGTAATCTCAGCCCATAATAGGGGATTTGTGCCTCACCTAACCAAAAGAAACCATATTCTGGCTTTGTGCAGTGTCTAAACTAGGAATGGAGCAAGATGTCAGTTTCATTTCCCCCCCCCCCCCCCCTAAATTCCTTGTTTTTGGAAATCTGTCGAGTTTAGTTTCCCAGTCTGGTTTCTGTTTTTGTTCTGTACTTGAATTTGTACATCCTTTGGTCACATATCTGTAAGTTTTTGTTTACAAGTTTGCCTCTTAAAGCCAGTCCAGGTAAACCATTTCCTCTAATGTAATACATTTCTGTATGTCATTTTCCTGAAGAGATGCTTTTTTGACAGGCTTTGTCCTGAAAAGGCACTGCAAAATTCAGAAAACCAGCAACGCTGAATAATGAAGTATGCATTTATGCATGCGTTGGACGGAGGGGGGGTGTTGCTCTTTCCCTTGGATGAGGCGTTGCAGGTTCCTCTCCTGACCAGGTGAAGGGACTCCAGGAGGCTCCTGGACACATCGTGGGTTGCCAAAAACAGAAAGAATTTGGTAGCGGCTTTTTAGACGAACATACTTTATGAAAAGGCATCAGGTTTCATGAGCTTCAGGAGGCTTCTGGTGACATATGAGGGGTAGGAGCGCACTCTTTTTCCTGTTTTGGATTTATTAAGGGTGGGAAGAGAAGTGGATTCTCTGGGAAGCCAACCTCGCCCACGTCTCCTCTTGCGTTTCCCCTCCACCTGCAAGGAATCGCCAAAAATCAAACTACCAAAATTTGATGGCCAGATTGGTGATGTGATTTCTGGGTGGAATGGTGGTTTTAAGGGTAGAAGCGGGAATTTTTGATCCCTAGAGGCTTCCATCCCCCATCCCCCCCCCCCCGTTCTAAAACTACCTGGAAGAATTGTGCTGCTTCAGTTAACTCGTATTTTTTCTGTTGAATTTCAGCAACTCAGTGTCAGAGGAGCTACAGGTAGCCCGTGGGCTGTCTGTCCCTAACGTGTTGGTTCAGAAACGCACATTTGGATTAGTTTGCCTTCACAAGCCAATGACAGATTTCTCCCCATGGCTAGCGTGAATCCAAGCATTGCCAACTGATTCTCATCTGAAACACCTCCACCTTATACAGGTTAATTGCCAGACCTCGACTAGCATCAGCAAGCCTATCTATTTAACCATGCACATTTCCCTCTTCAGCTCAAAGGTTGTGGAGAAGCTTCAGCACCGGATGTCCTTACTGTATCACACTTTCTCACACCTTGCACAGAAAGCTTGCAAGCAACTATTTTGGCTGGGCCTGTCCTCTGGGTTCTTCCTGCCTGGAAGTCAAAGACAGCTGAACAATGTGTAGAAATTTTAAAAATAAGAGCCGTGTTTTCCCTGTTGGGTGGCAAAGGGAAAAAGTTAGAGGACTTCTTCTGAAGGTGTTGAGTGTTTGAAAATCAGCCTCGCTTCTGTGCCGGAGTGAAGGAGGTCTGGATTTTAGAATGTGGAAAGTCACTGATGGCTGGGTGGGGAAAGGGAAGAGAGCCTATCGTGGGTTTGGGAGCATAGTTGCAGTTTCTTGGTTTCATGGTTTCCTCCATCTGTTTCTTTCGATGATGTCTATTTCTCCCCACTCTCTCTTTCTGCTACAGTAGACAATTGAAGTAATTCTTAATTAATGTCAACTTTGACAAAGTGGCCAAATAGGTTTTCTCAAAGGACTCTGAATTAAAATAAAAAGCAAAAGGAATGAAGTTGATCTGTGCGGGCTTGCTTGTTTTGTCAGGAAACAGATTATCTTTGTGAGCAATTAAACGTTTGGAGCTTACTGGTAGTGATCATGCACTGTTTTCACTATTTTGTTAAAAGAATCGATTTTGGGATGAAAGGCCTCTATATGCGGTTGAAAAACTTCTAAAACATTTCTGCCACAGGGCTGACAGAGTTGCTGAGATTTAGAGCAGTGTTTCTCAACCTCGGCGACTTTAAGAATGTGTGGACTTCAGTTCCCTGCTGGCTGGGGAATTCTGGGAGTTGAAATCCACCCATCTTAAAGTTGCTAAGGTTGAGAAACATTGATCTAAAGCAACATGTGAAACAGAGGAATCAATAGAGTTTGTGGCTAGCTATTATAGGCATGCATTTTGTCTGCAAAGAAGGGAAATGAAAGAATATTGACAGATTCTCTTTCCCAGTGGTTTCATCCACATATATATGATCTCAGAATCTGTGAAGGAAAAATGTTTTGTACATAAAAGACGTAAGATTTTCAAATAGAGCATGACTCCTGGTGATGTTAGTGGACATGTCTCTTGTGGTGGTAAAAAGTACCCCTCCACGCATGTAGCTGCATTCACTACCAAACCTATGAGAAACCCCCCACCCACATACATGTGAACTGCTTAAAGTACCCTTGTAAGAAAACATTCACAGCAAGCTGAGTTGACCCTGAGTGATGACAGGGAAAAGACTCAGTCAGGCACCGTTGGCCCAATAAACCAAATCGTTTCTGTTCACCGACCACATCTAAGAGAGAGCGTGGCTAGCATGCTGACCTAGTAGGAAGGGATCAATAACAATAAGGTCACCCAGACGGGTTTATCTAAGCCATTCTGATGTTATGCTGTAATTTACACGGTGTCTGCCTTTTTTCTTTGACTTGTCCTTGCAACGTAGGAGGCCAAGGGTATATAAGATGTGGTTCTGCCTTTGCTCAGGGCTCTCCGCAAACTGCCAATCCTTTGTTGGGAGTCCAGTGTACACTGTAATTGTTTGCATGCTTAATACATTTATGTTGTACAGTGGTACCTCGCGTTACGAACTTAATCCGTTCCGTGACTCTGATCGCAACTTGAATTGGTCGCACTGCGAGGCAGATTTCCCCATAAGGTTCAATGTAAATACGGTTAATCCGCTCTCCGAATTTGGTCGCGCCGCGAGGCAAATTTCCCCATAAGGTTCAATGTAAATACATACGGCTCTGCATTTTCTTTGGAGCCATGCTGACAAGCACACCAAAAACCTTCCAAATGCCACAAAACACACCACAAGCCTCACCGAACATCTCCTTGCTACCGCGATCTCGCCCACAGGAAGCCGCGACCACATGGCAGCAGAGCAAATGGCCGCGGATCCGGTTCGTAGCGCGGGGCGGAGGTCGCACGGCGAGGTACATTTTTGGGGCCGGAGCTGATCATATCGCGAAAAATTCGTAAGGAGGGGTGTTCGTAACCTGAGGTACCACTGTATCTTCAAAGTGATTTGGTGGCTTTAGGCGAGCCGGGTTTTGGCCACAACACCCTGCAGCTACCCTGGAAACAAGATGGAAGTGGCTTTCCACAGGGTAGGCACTGCCCCTGAGAAGGCACGACTCCAGAGCCCAATAAGGTGACATTGTTTGATAGAAAGGACACCCCAAGCATGCCCTTTCTGCTGGATCTGGTGGGGTGAGCAGAGACGATGGGAGATAGGTGGTCCCACAAATAGCCTGGCTCAATGCCATTTAGGGCTTTAGAGGTGACAACTGTGATGGAATGGTATGGCGAAGGCCGCGCTCGGGGAGATAAGCATTTCCTTAGTCCACAGAAAGAGCGTGGGAAGGTTAAGAGGATGAGGCTGGCACCACCCTAAGGAATTCGTGGTGTTTGCTTGCTGGCTTGGGAAATTTAGGTTCAGTCTGGCAAGATTCTGTCTTGTGGTTGAAAGCTAATAAAAACAATCGAACTAGACCTGTACTGTCTCGTGGAGGTCTTTGGGCTGAACCTGACAACAACCAACACGTTGAATCGCACCTGGAAGCCCCTTGGGAGTGAATGCAACTTGAGGAGTGGTGGTGTTATATGGAAACACCAAAAGCTGCCCAAAAGATTCCCAGTGCTCTTTAAGGGCAGCCCCATGTACAGTGCCTTACAGTAATGCAAGTGAGAAGTGACTATGGCATGAGTCACCATGAGCAAGGCCTCCCGGTCCAGGAATGGGTGCAACTGGAATTTCTCTCTGAATCATGGATATCTATCTCTATAGGGTCGCTGGGAGTCAAAAACAACTGACTCTGAAATTCTTGCATCTCTTTGAGTGGGGCTGCTCCAATAGTTCAATTTACCTTCCTTGCAAAGAACCTGCTGTGTATGCGCAATTCACTGTCTTTTTCTTCTCCAGCTGTAAAATGCAGATCATAGCCTTTGACTCAAAGGGTAGGTCCAATATTTCTTTTCCTATGAATGCAAAGGGCTCCCTCCCCCCCACCTGCCCAAATGAAATTTCTCAAACGTGCACTATGCTAGTGAGGGCAAAACTCTGGGCAAGCAAGCTATCAAGGCTTACGAATAGACCCAACCTCTCCTTGAGGTTGCGTCCAGGTCTACGGTTTCAGTTTCCCAGGCCAAACCATCTGAAATTCGGTAGGATAGGAACGGAAGCCAATTCCGACGTCCCTGAAACAAGACACAGATTAGGTTTCAACCCAGACGACAAGGGGGAAAGGAGGCTAATCTTTGGCATGTTTTATTGAAACCTAATTAAGTCATTGGCATCTCCATAGACATAGTATTTGCTGCAAAATGAGGCGCTGAGCCAAAGACACTGGTAACCAAAGAGAAACCGAGAAGGGAAAGAATTCCAGTTTATATCTTTTCTAAACCGTCTCCACATGCTTTCAAAAAAAGGGTGTCTGGCAGAACATTTTATTTTTACCACAGTCCTGGCCCAGCTGAGCGAGAGATCATTAAAAGGGCAATGGGATATTAACATTGTGCAGTGTTTTTCACTTCTTTTGGCCCAGCCTCTGCCAGGAAGCAAAGCGTTTGCTTGATGGCAGCGTTGTGAGCTTTCTTCACAGCCTTGTGATGTCCTGGCTTTTGGGCCAAGCGGCCTAAAGTGATGCTAGATTTTCAAAACCTCACTGTTGAAAAGAGGAATTGTTATGGAGGGAGGCAGATGGGAGGCAAGGAAACCTGAGGAGGAGCTGAAACATGAAGTTATCAAAAAGCACCTTCTGGTTTGGAGGACTTTCTCTCATTCTTTACTCCTTTGCTCTCTATTTCTTCTGAAGTACAGGGAGTCCCCCGTTTAAGAATGAGTTCTGTTCCCAAGGTCTGTCCATAAGTTGCATTGGTATGTAAGTTGGAACAGTATTATTGTATAATGCTGTATAAGTAGCATTGTGTGATGAACTGTATTTAACTCAACTTAAGCTCCGTTCTTAACTATGGGTCATCTGTAAACTGGGCGCTCTTAACCCGGAGACTACCTGTACCCTACATCTTCTGTGGGATGCAATATTGGGGAGATGAATGAACAGGGTTGGACTTTGTTTATTTCTTAAATTTGCAGTCTATCCTTCTTGGATTGACAGGGCTAAGATGACCGGTGAATTTCATGGTGGAATTAGGGTTGACAGGATCTGTTAAGGCATAAACATGGCACTGCATGGTCTCTCTGTTGTGTCTTTTTTGAGCATCTAATGACTGAATTTGTATGTTTTGCTACAATTTGTTTAACCATGACTTTGGCTAAACCATGCAGAACACACTATAAGTGTGCAGCTGTGAAAGCTGGGCATTGAGAAAGAGCAAGGCAAAGGCCTTCAAATAATCTGCAGACACTTAGTGAGTCCTGTGGACTGTGAGAAGAATCAGGTGATTGTTTTTGGACAAATCAACAGCTCATGTGATGCAATCTTAGCAAGGATAAACTCACACACTTTGGCATGTGACACAAGCAGATGGCGGACATGCTTGGTAAGGTCAAGGGAAATAGAAGGACAAGAAAAGGTCAAGGAAAGGCAGTGGACAAGGAGGATGGACAGAATGGTGGAGGTCACTGGAATGATCCTAGAAGAGCTTGGATTTCCCACTGGGAACTTAAGACAGAGGGCGTTTGTCAATGTGGTCACCGGGAGTTGGGACCAGTTCAAAAACACTTAAATAACTACTGCAACATGCAGAGCCATTAACTATTGTATGCAAACCACATGGCTGGTAAATGCTAAATCAAAACCAAGCAATCTGTGGTAGAACCCAATCACTGAACTAGTGCTAATGTGTTTTTCCTTAAATTTGTATCCAAGAAATTGCTCAGCAGAGCTTGTAAACTTAGGCTGACCAGAAACATTGTACAGTTGAGTACAGAGTAGGAACAGAAAAATAATAATAATAATAGCAGCAGCAGCTTTACTTGGAACAGTAAATGTTCCTGCAATGATACCTTTAACATCATCAAACAACAACGTCTGCCTATCCCAGGTCCTTGGGAAGGACTCAATAGGTGGATAAAAATGCCAAATCCAGTCTAAGCATCTGGCTGACTATGTGACCAACCAAAACACATATACTGGATTAAACATTTGGCACCCCCCCTCTTTTAACTGGATTAGGACTGGAGCTAAAGGCCACTTGGCTGGCAATCTGGGTTTCATTGCTGGGGTTTGGCTTCTTATGACAGTGGGTCATCAATAGCAAACATCATCCACAATAAGTCCATGTGTTTTTCATTTCCCAGATGTTGGTGGTCTTCAGAATCTAAGCAGAGTTAGATCTAGTTAGTACTTGGGTAGGAGACTTTATACCTAACTTGGTGGCAGCATCTGGCACACCTTGGCTCATTTGAAAAAGCTAACCTCAGTTCATACTTATTTGGGAGATCACCAAGAAATCCAGGGGTTGTAGGTTAGATTGAAAAGTTGAGAAAACCAACTCTTTATGTATTACATATTTAGTAGTCCAGTTCTCTAGGCTTCAGGAGATCAGTATGAAGATACTGATCAAGTTTTTGGCAATGTTTGGGACATGGGACAAAATATCTCTGGAAAACCTGACCTGTACCTTGGTATTGGTCTCCCAAAGACTGGAGAATCCAACTACCAAGTATCTTTATCTCAAGGAATCTTTCTTTATTGCAGTCAAGGAAATGTACATGAACATGTCCATGAAGTCACCAAAAATTTGGGCTTGATGTGAAGGAGGCTTTATTTTTATTATTGCATTAGCAGCCAGAGGTTTTCCAGTTTGCCAGGGTCATTGGTGAGAATAGAACATCAGAAGTCCTGTTGTATTTGCATCAGAAGGTGAAGAGATACCTTTAGCCAATAAATAAGCAAGAGACATTGGTTAATATTAATGATATTTGTTTTGGGAACAGTAGGAGACAGAGATTGAGTGTTGGAACGTTCACAGCCAGTCTGTAATTCTTTTTATCCTCTTACACTCCTACTTGCTGTCTGTGCTCTTACGGTTAGAGGTTGTCTGTAACATGTTGATAGAAATAAGAGACTACTGTATGTTCCATCATAGCTGCATTTAAATTTTGTTCTGTTGTGTTACTGTAGAAAAATATTTCAATCTGCTAAAAACCTTTCAGTTTAAAGTTTCAGCATAAATCTTTTCCCATACACTGGAAAAAATAAAGCATAGGGGAATTAAAACTTAATCTTGCAGTATAAAAGAGGTTATTCCTAACTGAAGATTTCTAAGGCCCAAAGTACCAGCAAAGTTCAATATTATTTTTCAACTTCTGTACAATCATCTTCGGCCAGTCAGTTTCAGTTATAACTGATATCATTGTGGATAAGCAAAGCCAAACCAGAGTGAGGGCATTGCTTTCTGGCCTGGTCCTCTTTGCAATCTGAGTTCATCACAGTGAATGCCTCAATAATTCACAGCATCTACTCAATCTTGGCTGGTCTCAGAAGCTGATCTCAATTTGAGAGCATCTTTACTTTTTAGGTAAATAGGATAGGATCAGTGAGATCTAGGAAAATACATTCAGAACAATGCTTCCTAAATAAGGGAGTAATTACTTCTACTTTCATAGTAATTTCCCCTCCAAAGGAGGTGAAAGGAGAACAGAGCTTATTTAGGACATTGCTAAAATGTTCACAAAACTGGTCACTGTTCTTTCAGCTTAATCACATGATGTACTTGCTATGTTATCTTACATGATATACTTGCTTGCTATCTTCCTCCCCCCGGAAGTGAGATTAGCCCCATCCCTCTTAACATTCTGCAAGTCCCTCAAGAGCTGGCTATGTGATCAGGCCTGGGAGTCCCAGGGGACCAGGGAGATTTTGCGATGGCTCCCTTACTATGGTTAACACCATCCTCTCCTGTTTTATGTGTTTTTATAGTTTCAATGATTGTTTTATATGTATTTATTGGTTCTTTTTAACTGTTGTACACCACCCACAGTCACTCTCTTGTGAGATGGGCAGCTATACAAATATGATCAATCAATCAATGCAAAAGAATCCTAGATAGTTCCTGCTAATCTCCAGCTATAACTAGGAAATATTGCATGAGAACTTGGGAGATAGCAGCTGTCAACTAGCCCATCTCAGTGTGGTTCCCTGAAGGTGTTCGGGGACTTTCAATCTGGTTTTAATCAATGAGTAGCCAGAGGTTAGCATTCAGGGCAAAAACTCTGGAATATATTCAGTATCATTCATAGAACTTCATAGAACTTCACTTCCAAAAAAATTCCACTCAGGATTGGTGGGAATAAAGAGTTAGGATGAACTGTTTCTCACTTTGCCACTTGTGGTTTGGGTGGTGCGTCATACTGTTTGACGGGAACGTGATCCAGGGCCTGCTATCCATCTCTGTTGTTAAAAAATGCCATATCACCAATGATTATAGAGTGGGACTGAGCTCCTGACCCACACTTCCTGTCTGTAACCACCCTTCTCCAAGCTGGGTGTCCTTCAGATAAATGGATTTTGATTCTAAATTTCCCTGCCACCAAGACCTTTGCTCAGAAACCCGAGAACAGAAGCCACTGGGAGGCCCCTTGGGTGGGAAAAGCTGTGCTAAAGACCATCCAATCTCTCTTCATTTGAAAAACACTAATGTGGAACATTGTCCTCACTTGGCTGGGCTACCAAATTAATCCAACTTCCTCTTATTTTTCTGGGAGACCTGTAAATTGGTCCAAATTCCACTAAAATTCTGACACTTGGATGGGTAAGGATTCTGAGAAAACAGGTCTTTTTCCTGATGTTGCTGGAATGGAAAAGCAGGAAGAGAAAGGAATGAGGGAGAAAGTGATTGGGGATGGGACTCACTGAGGATGACAAGAATAATCAAACAATAGAGCTTTGAATTGTCATCAAACTGCATGTCAGATTTGTGCCCACTCCCAGTTTAATTTGGCTTTGTCAGAATGGTTCAGCATCTCAGCTGCCAACTCAGAAAGATCTTCCAAAAATTATAATGTCCTACATTGGCCTTCTCCAACTGGGTGCCCTCCAGATGTTTTTTGGTTGGATGTCATGTTTCATCATAGTCTTTGACTGCACTGGCTGGGAATTTGGGGACTTGGTGTCTAGAGCATCTAAAGTGTGCACGATTGGAGAAGGTTCTTTACATGCTCTCTAAATGAAGCTGAAGGCAGGAAAAAGACACAGGGCTTTCGAGGAAAGTATTATTAGTGATTGAGTAATTCGATATCCTAGCAAAGGTGGTATGCCCCTGCACTAGACTTCATCCTTCTTACTGGAAGACACCCACTTAGCATCTACAGAAACCTCAAGGCTTCTCTAATGGGGCACACCATTCGTTTGTCTTACTCCAGCATTCAGGGGTGTCTATAGGGTGTAAAGGGGGGATGCAGTGGCGCAGTGGCTTAATGACGCTGAAAGCTGCCGGCCAGAAATGGTCGACGCTTCAGCGGTTCGAGCCCAGCCTTCTGTGTAGCAAAGTGAGCTCCTGCTTGAACCCCCAGTTCCTGTCAACCCAACAGTTCGGAAACTCACGTGAGTAGATAAATGGGTCCTCTCACTCCGGTGGGAGGAAAAATGCTGGTGGCGCCTTGCAAAAGGAGTCGGGAGCAGTTGCTGGGTAGCGCAACCGTGCTCCCCGAAAAGGGCGCGAAGCAACGGAAAGCCCGCCTCTGCTCGCCAGCTGGGCTCTGCTCTAGGAAGGAGGCTCTGGCAAACCACTTCCGAAACACCTTGCCTTTGTCCAAAGCAGTCACTGCAGGGTCGGTAATGACTAAGTGCAGATAAAAAAAAAAAATAGGGTGTAAAGTAAAGCTACCCCCATTTCTTATGATTACACTGTTGTGGCTGCCATCTTGACTTCTTTCACGATACTCTGCAGACACCTTTGCCAGCCCTAGTGAAAGTGTAGAACTTTGGTTTCTTTAAAAGCCCTGGACTAAAACAAACTGTGGTTTAGTGATTGACCTCCCATCTAGATAGCGCAGGGGACTTGTGTGCCATATTTCCAAATTGGGACTGTTGAAACGGATGATTATTGCTCGTTGTCACCATCAACAGGAGCCCAAAGTGCTGGACACAGTTGCATGGACAGTCCAAGAGTCCTCTAATTAACCAATCAGTCAACTTTATTATGATCAACGATCAGCAGATGACACAAAACCATAATTAAAAAGGAAGAGCAACAGTGTTCAAACTCCCATCTGTGGTTGCTTCAATTTCATCGTGGCAACACAAAATTTAGCTACCGCATGGGTGACAGATGGTTTCATATCTAAGAGAAGGAGGTTCAGATAATAATTATCCACTCTTCCTGGGTACCGATGCAGCAGGGGTAAGACAGAGCTATTCCAAATAGAAATTATAGTACAATAACACACGATGAACTGTTTCTCTCTCCCTGGATCTACCTGGGCAGGTGTGCTCAACTGGTAGGGTTTTAGAATACCTGCCCTGCAGAAAATTCTGGGGGGAATGGATGTTGGGTCTGGCCTGAAAAATGCTTTCCTCAGCCTGGGAAAGAGTGTGAGAGGGTGTACTGATTTTGTAGAATTAGCTGCATCATTTAGAGATTGTAGGATTCCCTTTTGCTGAAAAGCAGGAATGATTTGCAATGAAATGCATGCTGTCCAGCAAAGAGGAAATGTTTGTAACTGTTTTCTGGTTTCTGACTCCCCTCCCAGTCCTTCCTTCCAGTCCCTCTGTATCAGACAAAGGTCCTGAACGCTAAGCGGATCTGGAAGTAATTTTGCCCAAGCCAGAACCGCAATGTCCAGCTGTCCAAAATACTTGCACGCGCACACAGACACAGACACACACTCACACAAATGTCTCTGTGGTTCTCTCAGCCAGATCCTGGCATTTCCTATCAGCAGACTACACAGGGAAGCAATTGGCCTTCTTGACTCGCTGCACGGAAAGTGTTTTACCATATCAGTGCAAAATCATTTTCATTCTTTTCCATGAACAGTCACTGCCTAACACTTGAGCAGCTTTCATTGCCTTTTGAAAACAGATGCAGGATTTGGCTTTTCACCAGCCCCCATCAAGGTTTTTCTAACGTCTTGCTCCTTGTTGGGCTCTTGGATTGTCAACAAGGAGAGATGAACACGATGCACTCTTGCGCGGTCTGGGAGGTTTCTTCCAGCAGGTTGAAAAATGTCAGTCGTGAGATGGAATTGCCACAACTTTTCTTGTTATTAGGGAAGAGAGACAGCAGGTGTGAGAGCCAGTTTGGGGTAGTGGTGAAGGCACCAGGCTAGAAACTGGGAGACGGTGACTTGTAGTCTTGCCTTAGGCGTGAAGTCAGCTGGGTGACCTTGGGCCAGTCACTTTCTCTCAGCCCTAAGAAGGAGGCAATGGCAAACCACTACTGAAAAACCTTGCCAAGAAAACTTCAGGGACTTCCATAGTAGGAAACTTTCAGGGGCCATCTCCAGCAAAGAGTGCTGGAGACTTTATTTATTTCAATGATTTATAGAACTGCCCATCTCAGAGCAGTAATGTTGGGCAGCATGCAAAAATTAAAACCACCATAACAGTATAAACCTGGATGCCCCGGTTAAACAGTAACCCCCCCAAAAAAGCCACATTGCCAACAGATCTCACCTAACTTTCTAGCCCAAATTGTGTGTCTCATTTTTTAAATGACAAATAACAAGCTTTAAAAGAGGTACATTCAGTTTCTGTTAACTCGAGGCCTCCCCAGTTATTCTTAAGACACTAGATTTTGCCTTTCAAAATCCTCCCAAAACTTTTAAAAAATGCTCCCCAAATAAGCTGAAATCCCCCTCCCAATTGGCTCTGCGGGGCATAGGAGGAATGTAGCCCAAACTTGTACTTTTTGCATCCAGATTCTCTTAGAATCTTTTCCTCTGAAATTAGCTGCCGTAAATCTGTTTGGATTTGGTGGCATACAAAAATAATAAACGAATAGTCCAATTTTTGCAATATTTCTCTCCTTTCTTGGCTAATTATCCCGCATGGCTAACTGCTCCCTCTAGCCCCCTTCAGACTGGATGTATAGGTGGGCTTATGCCTGGTTTGCTATTATATGGACATTGTTTGTGCAGAAGCTGATAGATACCAGCCATCAACAGTTATTAACAGAATAATCTGATCTCTACTCTGAAGCAAGTCCCTCTGAGTTCATTGAGGTTTATTGGATATCCCTGAGCTTGCTTGTTTTCTTGCACATGTTTCATTACCAGTCTAGGGGTAACATAATCAACACAACCAAGCTCAGAGAACACCACGAACTGAATAATTCAACTCTGAACACCTTTTATTCTCTGCTATTGGAATGACATTTATTCCCAGATAATCTACAGAAGAATAAACATCTTCCACTGAAGGAAGGCCCAGTTCCATTTCCTTCCCCTTCTCCAGTAGTTTATCCTGAACATGGGTAGATCATCTTAGGTTGGCCTTGAATGTGTGGATGGTGGCAGACAATTAATTGCCATCTACTCTACTTTATAGAGAAAGGAGTTGTCTTCACTTCAAGGTCATTTCCTTTCTGTAAATATCGTACTGTATTATAATCCTCCAACAAGTTCCCACTTTTTTTTTTAAGCATGAACAGATTTTCCTAGTGTGGGAAAGTTGAAATAATCTAGAAGTGCCTTTTCATTGGTTGAAATAGCCCATATTTAAGCAGTTTTTCTCTACAGTTGCTGCCACTTGTTTATGGATCTGAACATTTTCATCATTAGATGCAAAGATGGATGAACCACGCCTTCTCTGAATTTGGTAAAGAAATTGCACCTTCAAAAATGTTGGAGTCTTCTGAAGAAATTTGATAGCCAATCTTCCAATATATATTCTCATTTAGTCCTTGGGCATTTAGTAGTGGAGTTTGGCTAAAAGCATGGTGGTAGTTTCTGGGATTAAGTATGATGGTTGCATCATTAAAGAATTAATAGCTGTCTATGCCTCTGTCTTGAGTTTCCACCAGACAGTAGGTCAACAGCCCAAAGAATATGAAAAAAACAAGGCAATAACACTATTTATTTCAGTGTTTTAGAACCTGAAAGCTCTAATAGCCATGAGAAGGCCATGGCCTCTAGGAATCTGGAATCCTTTAAGAGAGATTAAGTTGAGTTGTTTAATTGCAGAACATATTGGGAGCACGGTCACGAGATATTTCTGCTTTGAATGTTGAGTATGAGATTAGCATGGCTGAGACTTTCAAGCTGTATATTGATGTTGAATGTGGGAGGGGTACCACCCGTACAGCTAGACTTACATTAGGCGCCATGAATCCCCAGAAACATGCAAAGCAGACAGTACCAAAGAATTGAGAATCAGATGTGATTAATTCTTGCACGCGAGGTTTCCTAACACCTATGGCATTGTAAGGGCAATGGCTGGGATTGGATGGGAGGATTCTTTCATCCAAGCAGGTGTTTGGGAAAAGTTGCCCAACTATAAAACTTCAATTACTGAACAGGTTTGTATTGATATGGCAATCTGAAGGTATGCAGACAACACAGCATAGTTCTCTGCAGATGGTTGCAGTTAGCACGGGCATGAAGTTGCAAAGGGATAGTCTGCAGGGTGCAAGATGAAGTTCTGCTGATGCTAAGCAGGTCTGGATTATAAAAAGTACGGGTGGGAGATTTCCAAGGAAGCACATGTATATTTCTTGATGGAGAAGACATGATTGATGTAAGTGCATGGAAGAGAAATCTAAAATCCTCGCCTTCTCCTGATGCTTCTCTTCAGTACTGGAACAGAGAACCTGCAGAACAGAGGTGGCCTTGAAGTCTAAGTTCAGCATTGAACCAAGGGACGCGATCCTGCAAAAGGCTCTGTCTTACCCCCAAGTCCCCCATGTCCCCCTTTGAAATAATGGCCATATTCCCCTGTCTGTAAGAGTTGTTGCAAGAAAAGACCCAAGTTACAGACTGAAAAGTGCTTGTGTTAAAAAAAAACAGTGTAGAGTATTATTTATGAAAATGAAAATAATAAAAAGGAAAAAAGGAATTTTTGTGAATATTCATCAGCCATACATTATTCAATTAATCATAGATTTCTGCTGATATTATATTATGCACATTCATTGTTTATATTAAGTCACTTTACTTAACTTTAAAAGACAAAGCCTATAGTCAATTCAGCATACAGAGTGGCTATGAAGAACGAAGTTCTAAATGATCATCTAGTTTTAGGCCTCCACGTTCCTCCTTTCAGCCAAAAAAGTTTGTCTTTCTGTTTTCAAGTCCAGATTTCCCCATATTGCTAAGGAAGTGGAATCATAATGTCTCCAAGCGAGGAGATGGTGTGGCATCCATGCGAGCCTTCTGGATTCTGATGGGCGCCTTTTGTTAGTCAACAATCTTTTACAAATGTAATATTGATGTTGCCGGACCTTTGTGTGGAGAATACTGTCTCTCGCCTATGAGGAACATATGACAAGTGGGACGTGGGGTGTCTGCAGGGTATGGGGAAAAAAGCCAAGATGGCGGCCATAGTGGTACCATCAAAGCACCTGTGGGTGGACCTTCAACTGTACCATCACAATCACCATCTTGACTTTTTTGACTATGCCTTGCAGACCATACCTTTTCATTATGAAAATATTGCTGACTTCCTTGTAATACGTCTTTGCCTGTTCCAGATGACACCAGTTTCTGGGGCCATGTCTGGTTGTGGTCAATCCATTGGCTGCGTTCTCTTCTACACAAACATCTCTTTTCCCACCCTGGCATTTATCTGGTTTCTGTGAAACTTGATTTTATTTTACTAATTCACAGCTGGTGTTCAGGGTCTTCCTAAGAAAATGATCTCGACCTTCAGCCGTTTCAAGAAAGTTTCCCCTTACTCCTTTATTTAAACACTAAGACAATTTCCTACAGCTTAACGCCAGCTGTCAAGTAGCAGCAGTTACCTTAGAATACACAAAGTGGCTTTTCACCTAGGATGCCTCAATTCATAACTGTTCTAGCAGTGATGTTTTTGCACACGATGATCCTTCCTGCAGAGGAATGGCCGTGGAAAACTAAACATCAGGAACAAAAATCCATATGAATTTTTCAGGAAAGATCTGTCAACTGAATATTGGTTTCTTCTGGCGCTGTCTCTCAAGACTTTCCCAGAAAATCCATGTGGATTTTCCATTCCAACCCTAACTTCTAAAATATACAGGTGCTAAAATATTTGAACTCTGGTTCAGCGATTGTCCCATTTAAAAAAAAAAAAAAACTGCTTGGAAGATAACCCCAGCAGTAAATAAATGTAATTATATTACTAAAAATAATGGTTTGGGGATAGATGAGTGTAAATTGGTTCATGTCAGTGACTGTTGCTTAGACTTGTTAATCTCCTGCCTGCTAATTTTAAGATGAACTGTACAATATCCATAATGCCCTTGTTTGGTTATATTCCTCATCAAAATTATCTCCGAAGCGCCCTTGTGGACAGAATTTTACCCTCCTGAACGGTTTCTTTCAGAGTTCTTCATTTTCAGCCTTTTGGTCCATTGACAGGTAGGTTGCAATTAGTACGTGTTTGAATAATGCAATATTTGATTTTGCAAATTGTAAATTGATACCGGGTCATATTTAAGGCGACCCAAAATTCAGTTAGTATGAGGCTAGTGCATGAACAGCCACGGTTTGGGGTTTAAATGCTGCTAATTTTCGTGTGTGCAAAATGGAGAAAAGGAAGTGTCCGGCAGAGGAAAACAGTACAAGTTTAACGCTGTGGCTTTGTAAACAATAAATGTAAAATATAAGCATATTCTTTTCATCCTTTACTGTAATATTTCATTAATATACCTATAAAAAATTACATTTAAAAATTTTTCATTGCTGATTTCCACTGAGTTGCAACCAATCACCTATTTTGAATATCACTTCAAATAGCCCATGTAGGAATAATGCAACCATTTCATGGGATTCATTAACTGCAGTACTCAAGGCCTACCTGTACTTACTATTCGTAAACTGTCCTGGCAGCTTGTATTCAAAGTGATTTATAAGCAAAGAAAGACAGAAACACTAGTCAGAAAGATCCAAATGTCCAATCGCCTTTCTGAAGTGGAGATATAAGGACTGCTCCTCACAGCCATATTAATTTATTTATTTGCTGTATGGTCATTGACCACAAGTTAACACAGAAATCAAAACAAGCAACTTAACAAAGGCCAATCCCATTCCAAAAAAATCAGACCTCACAAACCAAGTTTTCTGTCAAAATCTGTCCTTGCTGTGCATGGATCGGCTCTAACACCTTCTAACAGCAATGGTGCAACGTGTTATGACTTTCCAGAGATTTTACTAGACTGGTCTCTTAATGGGGAAAAAACCCCAGCATCTGCTAATAAGGGGAGAAATTAGCTTTATGCACCAGGTAAGATGTACAAGATAACTCAACAGAAGATGTATCACCATCTCAGCCTCTACCTCTGATTACATGTGTAGGCATTTGAGGGGAAGACATCAAATGACATTCTACATGGAGCAGAGGTGATTTTGTAAAAATGTTTAGGGATGGTGTAAGCCCCTCTCCCCGAGGTCTTATAGTGGTGATAAACTTTATATCTTTCATTTTGTAAATCTAAATCACGGTCACATTATTGTGCATTCCTCCACTCCTTCGGCTGGTGGAAAAATACATGGCGTAATTTGTGATGCCCTGATAGTTGAGCTCTCATCTGCCTCTGTAATGAGGTCTGGGATTGGTCCTGATTGTACAGCTTTAGGTCTGAAGAGCAGTGATTGATAGATTTCCCTGGCTTGTTTCCTCTCCAACCAGTGTCACCTGCTGGTAGGAAAAACCATCACTAGTCTCCTTAAATTGAGGTGGAAGAAGCTTGGGTGAGAGGCAGGGGCAGAAGTTGCAAAGGAAGAGATGTTCCATCTCAGGTTATTTCTCAATGCTAGTCTCCTAGTCTTCTGGAAGCCCAAGTGGCTGGAAGAATGGGAAACCTGTCTACCAGTGGATATTCTCTTCCATCTGCCCAGGTAAAGCAGGAGTGTGGTCAGAACCTGCTCCAACTTTGCCTGATCAAGGCCACGGTCCCTTTGTATAGGCAAAGCAGGGATCAAGGGCAGAGCAAATTTTGAGAGAGCTCTCACTCTGCTTGTGCATGGCTGGTCAGGTTTGCCTTGGGGGTGGGAGGAGTGACCTCCCTTAAAGTTGCTTGTGATCCCCTGGGGGACCCCAACCCCCAGTTTGAGAACCCCCAATTTAGCCAAAGTCCTCTACTGAGGTGAGCGGCTTGTGTGCTCTCTTAAGGCCCGGTGTGACAGTGATGCCGGAAAGTACCTAAATTACAGCAGTGCAGTTTTCTGCCTTTTCAAGCATATTCAGTAAAATAAGTGCTTTCGTATGAATTGAAAATTGTACTTCCCGTCTATCTAGTATGGGTGAATCAGTGACTGCTTCCTGCAGCTTTGGATGGCTGAAGTGAAGAAAACAGTAAGACTTGCCTGTGCCTATTGCTCTAACCCAGGGGCTTTCAAACTTTTCCAGGCACAGAACCTGTTGGATTAAAAAATACAGAAACAGAACCTCTGCTTAAGAGGCAAAGCTCTAGTGATAGAAAATTGGCTGCATTTGAGTGAACCTTTTATTTTGGGGGCCTCAGTCTCTTACCAAACCCCCTCAAATTCTTGCAGAACACAGTTTGAAAAGACCTGCTCTAGTGCGTAATCAGGTTTCTGTGCTGTGGAGTCCTTGGGGTTCTCTGAGCTTGGTTGTTCTCTTGCAAACGTTTCGTTACCTGGTTAGGTAACATCGTCAGTGGGCACTGACGATGTTACCTAGCTGGGTAACGAAACGTTTGCAAGAAAACAGCCAAGCTCAGAGAACCCCAAGGACTCCACAGTTCAACCCTGAGCTACACATACTCTCTTCTATAGGTTTCTGTGCATTATGTTGATTTTCCTTTGGGCCAGTACGTGTCCTGATTGAGCAGGACCTTCATTTCTCTGCTTTGCTAGGAAATATGTGAACCACCTCCCCCCATTGGCCGCACTGCGCCCCATCTGTAGCTTTTGTTCAAATGTCCCGTGGCGTTTTGAACTTTATTAGACAGGTGTCTGGAATCTATTCTAAGCTTATGGAAAGAATTACACCCTAACCTCAGTAGGTTAGCGCAGTGTTCAGTTTATGCCTGCTAAAGGCTCTGTCTTCCATTGTAACTCCAGTGTTTTCAAGGAATTTAGGGGAAGTTATTTTTCCTTAATTTGTATTTGAACATTTGCTAACTGAAGTTTGCCACTTTGTATTTGAAAGTTGGCTCACTGGGATTCTTTTATCTGATACCAAGAATTTGATTTGATATCTAACTATTTGCAGGTAGAATTCTTCCACTTAATGATAAAGCAAGCGAGAGTAAGGGTGATGGGCAGAATATAGCACTAAAGAGATCATCATCCAAAAGAATTGTTTTTCTTTTATTTTTTGTTAATTTTAAAACTCAGATTTGCATTTGGAGAGCTGTTCTTTGAAGCACTATTGTGTAAGAGCAGAAGTTTTCCAAGCACTGTCTTACATCCAAAAAAAAGTGGGTTATATGGTTTCCAATGAATCATCCTTGCCTGGAAAGGCTCCCATAGACTATCCTATAGGAACTGCGGATTATTTTGCTTGCTTGTTCAAGTAGCACCAAACCATTAATCAAATCCTGCAAAAAGCTGTTGGATCCAGGGTTGTGCTTCCAAACTTTCCTGAAGCTATGTTCAGCAAATAGGAGGATTTGCCACTGCTTTTGGCTCAGTATTAAGCAGAAAGAAATTCTAGGCTGGGTTCATACAACACGCTCAATCAGGCCAGTTATAAACCTAGTGTCTGTATTTGCATAATATGCGCAACTTGATTAGATTTAATCTTGGTTAGGTCAGAGGTCTTTTTGTATTGTTTGGGGGGTTGTATGAATCCAGCCTGCTCAACTCATTTCTGGTTCAGTGTATGGTGCAAACCTAGAACATGGTTTACTTGATGAACCAGGTTAGACCTGTTCTATGAACATAGCATTGTGTGTTAATTCTGTTTAGGCCAATAAGCGTCATACAGATGAAGCCATATGTCCATATAGTCAGATTCCTCAAATTAAAAAGTCCTTGAGTAATTTTGCTCTCTGTCCATCAAGTTAAAAGCACTGACAGGGGGTCACACATGGAATTAAACTCTGCTTTGTTTAGCCATAGTTTGTTAGGTAAACAACAGTTGGTTGCATTCACACAACATGTTTAATCAGAGGTGCACAAATTGAGATTGAGACCCCACGGTCTCCAGTTCATAATCTCCACCGTAATGGATGGAGTATAGAAAATAGTGAACCAGATCCAGGACAATGTTTTCAAATTCTCCTTTCAGGTGATTGTCTTCCATTTGCATCAAGGCTGGCATGGGGATCCTCAAGGGATGTCAGGAGAGTCACCAGCGTAAGCAAAGGGATGAACCTGGAGGTGCTGCTGGTTGCTCCTGATTAGGGATCTCATTGGGAAAGGAGAGAAAAAGTTAAGGAAAAAAGAAGAATGTTAGAGAGGAGAAAAACCCTGGGTTGGATTTTTGGAAAGAGGTTAATGAACAAAACAAGGGGAAAAATGGGTCAGATGCTTTAAATCCACAAAATCCTTATTTAAATCTAGGCTTGTCAATCATTCTTATAGGGCAAAACAAGGGCAGGAAAAGGGGAGCAGCTGAGCTTATTCAAGAGGGTGGAGTCTCTCTTCCAATGAGTTTTTATTTATTTGTATTGAGGGTTCATGTTGTCTATTCTTCTGCAAAAGGCCACTCATCCTCTGGGTTGATAGGTGGAGGGAAGGATGTGGTCCAGCAATGAAGGTGCATGTCCTTTCACTATGTCCTTTGCTTGGTTGCCCTTAGTGATCAAAATGTTTCAGAATTTGCAAACAGGGAATCCCAGTTAGGACTTGCTAGCAGTGATTTTGAATAATGTGAGAATTTTGGGTCTTGCTGCTTTGGGGAGTAGGACGTGGCATCCTTTTTCTAATGCATCATTAGGGTAGCTTTCTACAACATATTCTTTTTCTGGGCACAGCATTGCTTTAAAATAACCTCCCCTAGTCTTGGGTCCTTTAGATGAGTTTGCAGTGAGAACTTCTGGCCAGCCTGGTTAGGGGAATCAGGTTGGGAAAGACTGCATTAGAAAATAGGCACACAAAATAGTAATCCAGGGCAGGCATGATTAAGAATGATTAGGGTTTGTTGCCCTTTACACCTGGTTAACATCCTAACCAAAAACACTCACCATGATTTAGTTTACCAAGTCAAGCCTTGCTTCTGGAGAGAGAGGTGTAAGGTCTATGTTGTATGCGACTTTGCACACATAATGGTTGGAGGTAGACAAACTGGTACAAATCTAATGCTTATCTGTAAATGGTCAACACATTTCAAACTATGGTATTGCTTCCTGGTTTGAGCATGGTTGAGGACATAGGTGTCTGGGAGAAGCGACAGGAAGGTCATATGTGTTATCATATGACATCATTGGGCAAATGATGCCAATTTACATCCTGAGATTATGACATCTGTGTTTTCTCTTGTCCCCACTCCCCCCTGGATACTAAGGGCTGAGGAATTTAGACAAATATACTGAACTGATCTCAGCTCAGTGGCACAGGATACAGGCAGTGACTTCCATGGGGACGTTACACCTCCCATCTTGCAGATTTTGACACACACACCCCCCCCCCCCCGGTAGATACTGTTGGATATATGTTTGTGGATATTCCCATTTATAAATAAATTCCCATTATTCCCACTATACTGATGGATTTCTGCTCCTTAGTTTTTCTACTCAGTGTTATTCTAACTTCCATAGAATCAAGAATCAAAGATTTGTAAGGTAGCCTTTAGACCACTGACTCTGGTTCCTGCTCATTCGCCACATATTTTTCTCATTTCCCAATTTTAATATTGTTATTTTTGGGGACGGGAAAAGCCAAATGTTCGGAGCAGGATATGAAAAGGGGTGGATCAAGGATACACCCCAGGAATGCATTGGGGTAGACATGGTCAGGATGCCCTCAGGAACCCTGGTTAGTTTGTGAGGCTAAAATCTGAGATCTGTGAGGGTGAAACCCACCTTCTAAACAAGGTGGAGGTTCTTAAGCTGTTTGAATATTTAAATCTATCATGCCACATTTGTGAAAGGAAAGCCATATAGCCTAGGCCAGTGTTTCTCAACCTTGGCAACTTGAAGATGTGTGGGCTTCAACTCTGGCCTAGACAATAGAAAATAAAAGGGATTTTGTATTCAGGGCAGAGATGGGGGTCAAAAGGTTTATGAAATGCCTTGTTTTTGCTGCATTTATGTATGCTTTTATCTGACTGCCCAGTCACCATAAATAAAATTACTGTTGCTACTGCAGGAAGTCAAAGGAGTTGGGTGACTTTAAAAATCCAGTGCATGAATAAATAAAGATAAAGGAGGGATATACAGATGTCAGGTATTGTAATGGTATGTGGGAAAGACCTTGGGAGGCTAGGACCAGAGACGTTGAAGGGAACGGTCAGATAAGAGAGGGCATAGCCTGCAGCTGCATAACGGGTGGGGCAAGAGGCTCGGAAGGGACCCTCCCTAGTTTCTTGGGCTGGAAAGGAGATGGGGGGAGAATTGTACTTTCAGACTTGCAAGATTCTGTCAATGTAGTTTTATAATACTGTATAGCAGAATTAGCTCATCTGTCATGTTTCCTCCCTGGTCTACCTGGTATGGGTGACATCAAAGTTGCTGGCTGGGGAATTCTGGGAGTTGAAGTCCACACATCTTAAAGTTGCCGTGTTTGGAAAAACACTGATCTAGCTATCTCACAGGGTGGTTATTGTGGGGAGAAATAGGAAGGAGGGAGTATTATGTATGCCACATTGAGCTCCTGAATAAAAGGCAGGTTATACATGTGAGTGAGTGAGTGAGTGAGTGAGTGAGTGAATGAATGAATGAATGAATGAATGAATGAATGAATGAATGAATGAATAGGAAAGGCTGAGGAAGAATGTTCATTGGATGAAGATACTGGGAGGGAATTAACCTGTGACTCCATCCTTGAAGAGGTAATGTAGAGAACAGAATATATTTTGAAAGTGATCAGTCTGGGTTTTTGAAGAGTTGTTTATTATTGTACAGAGAGAAAAAGAGGGAACGTCATGTCTGCCAAATCATATCTTCAAGACCTGTGTCTTCATGGTCAGTTCACACAGGATACTGAGTCAAAATGAAACAAACCACTGTCTTTCCCATCATGGGCTTTCTTGCAAAGAAATAGAGAAATACTAGGCAGGGCAGCATGGTAACACTTAAGAAACAAAACAAAACTAGGTGTTATTAGGTTGGAAGTAGCTTTGCAGACCCTCCTAATAAGGAAAACCAAAGGTTGTTAACCAGTAAATAAGAACACAACCAGAAAACATCAGACTCACTCAACAATAGTGACAATTCTTGACATCTTTGTTTTCGATTCATCTTAATTTTCTCAAAAGACAGAGTGTTGGTAATCCTGTTGTTTTGGGGCATGTGGATTAAACTGGATTGGCCAAGAAATTGAATAATGGAAGCCCTAAGGTTTGGGGGAGACAAAATAGATCCCATTGAATTCCTTCCCCCAACCAGTTCAAGAACTGGCACCTGTTTGTTTTGACCCTGTTTTCCTGTAATCTACCAGTATTTCCTTTTTATTGCTTAGTTTTGTCAACACCCTGATGCTCCCAGGAGGGTGGCGATGAAAATCACTTTTGTAAGGGCTGAATGTGTTAGACTCAAGATTGTAAGTCAAGGTTGGGAAGATTGCTGAGAGTAGGATCTTGCTAGCTCAGAGCTGACCAGGTGACCTTCAGGACCAAGTTTGCTTCATAGCTTTGGAGGGCTCCCTTCACCCCACCCACTGGTAAGCGATGCTGTAGCACTGTACCCCATGTGATGTTTGTGGCAGATTGGCTGTTATTCTTTAAAGTTTTTTGATCTTTTCCCACATCAGTCATTGTGCAATGCTCTTAATTGTTGTGGCACACATATATATGAGCAAGCCGGCACACTGGTGCTAATAAATGGATTTCTTCTTTCACGTGTGTCCATACTAGAGCCAGTGAAGTTAACTGACATAACTTTATTCCCCAAATAAAGTCTGGGTGGCAAACAAAACTGGAAAAAAAAACTAACAACAGATAAAAACATCCAATCAGATGGACAGCCCAGACTAAAATAATCTTATAAGCAGCAAAATCAACAAAACAAAACAGGGGCCCTAGACCAATAATAAAACATCAATCCCAGGCCCCCAGGTAATTATAACTTGCCAGCAAAACACAGGCCAATTACAGCCGGTCCGTTCTTGGCCAGTAAGTGACAGTTCCTGGCAGAAACAAGCTGGCTCAGTTGGCTGGCCTGTTTTTTGCTGGCAACCAAGGAACAAGTTGGGCTTTCATAGCGTCGGAACATACACAGTAACGTCACTAAGCAAGCCCCACTCCATGCAGGTAGGGTTTGCTTAGTGATGCCAGGGTATGGCAGGGCTTGCAAGGACTGGCCCCGCTTTGCTGCCGACCCCTCTGTTTCCTTTTCTTCAAAACCGTTTTATATAGAAGTGATTTTGTTTTAAGGGTTTTCCCTTCTTCCGTTTAAGCGCAACTGTATAGTAACACGGTCCCATCACATTCCCTCTCCCTCTGCCCCCGTGATTGCTCAGGACCTCATTTTTTGGACACTCAGTGGCAGGTAACTTTAGCCTTTTCCACCCTGCCTCGGTACCCTTTCTTTTTAGCCGATGGAAATTCCTTGGCGGCTCCCCTCCCTTTCATTGCCGAAATGCAGTTTAATGTAAACCTAGCTCCGAAGCAGCTTTTTCTCATTTTTAAACTATTTCATATCAATCGCTGGCCTGACATTTGTTTTCTTTGAATTTTGGTTGGGGAACTGGTCTACATTTCTCAGGATATCTCTTTAGGAATCTTGGCAGAGGCTGGGCCATATCTTTTGAAAAGTCTGTAAATGTGAAACAGAAGGGAGATATTAAAAGAAGCAGAAACAAGTTTCTCTCTCTCTCTCTCTCTGCCCCCTGTCACCACCAGCTTAGCTTTAGAAATAGGAAAAGAATCATTTTTCCCCACCTTCCTCGGAGTTCTCAGGGGTAGCAGAAGGGGAGAACAGACGTGAAACGCATTGAAGGCACAGTGGCTTGTTTAGCAGGAAAGGCTGCATGAAAAAATGATTTTCCCCTCTTTCCAGCCTTAGCAAACGTCCTTCTCTTCACTCTTCCCTTCTTCTCTTTCCCTTCAGCCTGTCTAAAAGCAAAACCTTTGGCCGTGTCACAGAATGACCCTCCCTCTGTGTGCTCCACCGTTGGGTCCAGACGTGCTTCAGGCAGGAGAGAAGAAAAGAACATTGGGACGGGGGGCGGTGGTGGGGGGCACAACAGAAAAGCATCTTTCTAGATTTGAATGCCAAGCTCCTCTGTACCACAATACATTTCATATGGAATTTATTTTCAGAACTATAGTATCTTTTTCCAAAGTTCATCGGATGGAGCTCATGAATGTATTTATGTTTGTAGAGATGGCAGACGCTGAAAAATGGGGTGGGGTAGAGGGGAGTCATTTAAATCCTAAATAAGGAAACTAGGTAGCTGGCCTCTGTTCCTTATTTGGAACGTTTTGTCTATATTATTAGCTTGACTGCAAGATGCAAAAGAGCGATTACTTGCGTGTTGTCAAAAAAGCACAATTAAAAGGTGGAAGCCAGAGGCTTGAGTACATTTTGCATTGGGGATGATTTTTCAATGTCCAAGTCTATCCTATAGCCAAGTCCTAACCAGGCCTGGCTCTGCTCTGCTTTTCCAAATCAGCTGGTACAGTCACCAGATGAGTGATATCAGTACCCATAACAGTCCTGTACATCGTATCTAGTATAAAAAATTTATAGTGTTTGTTGATTGAGTAGCACTTGATAAAGTCACCTGAGGGCAACACGGTTTGGCTGATTTTATTTAGAAGGATTGACATCATATGGGAACCAGAAGAAGAAATATACGTCCTTGAAAGTTAACTGATGGAATTTAATTTCTGTAGTTACTACCAAAACAGAGAGCCAGTTTGATGTACTGGTTTCTAGTGCCAGGCTAGAAACTGGGAGACGGTGAGTGCTAGTCCCACCTCAGGCATGAAGCCAACTGGGTGACCTTGGGCCAGTCACTCTCTCTCAGCCCTAGCAGGAAGGCAATGGCCAACCACTTCCAAAATCTTGCCAAGAAAACTGCTGCAGGGACTTGTCCAGGCAGTCGCCAGGAGTCAACACTGACTTGAAGGCACCAAAAAATAAAATAAAAAAAAAAAAGTACCAAAACAGCCAATAGATCTTCTGGCTCCAAAGACTGAAGCAACTTTTTTCCCCTCTCTCTCTAACTGTGGACAGCACACTCTAGAAACCATGATTCATTGCACGCTCCAGCCCAGTGCTGGGGATGAATGTCCAGTTTTCCCACCACAAAACCCAATTCTCCTAGCCTTTCCAAGAGGTTTACTTGAAATTGGAAGTGGGCACAACCCTCTGTGCAGTTTTTGGCCTGATTTCAAAAGCTCTGGGCAAGGAATCAGTTCAAACTTTTAACAAGAGCCATCTGCCCCTTCTCCAGAGTTGGCAAGGCAAGGAGAGGAGGAGAATGAGGAGCAGAGAGAAACAGAGAAGGATAAAAATGACACACAGAAGGAATGAGGCTAGAGAAAAGAGGACTCGTGGAAAGGCTGCAGAGCCTGAGCTATCTACCATTTGTTTAAGAAGCCATAAATGATCTGGTTTGTATGTAGCACTAAGCCATAATGAGTAGCTGCACACATAGAAGGTCAAATTTCCTTTGAATCAAGCTTGACTCCTGGTGCATTTCAGAGATGTGTCCATGTAGCTTTCCAGCATGGAAGTGGTTTACCATAGCCTTCTCCTGGAATTTTTTTGGGAAGGGTGGGGAAAATGTCTAGTCTCAACCACAGCTCTGGTCATTTTTCATCAAAATCCTAACCAGATCCAGCCATGCTGAGTTTCTTCAAGATCACTCAAGTTTCACCTCTTTCTGTGACTCAAGTAAAAAAGCATGTCAGAAAAAGGCAGTGGCAATGGTAAACCACTTCCATATTGTTACCAAGAAAACAACACAGATGTCACATCCAAAAGCCCACACAGCACATAAAATGGGATACATGGGTTGTGTCAAACCGCCACAGAACAGCACAGGGTGAGAAAAGTGGTGGCCCTTCATGACCTTTGACTCAGAACCTCCAAACATTGGTGCCAGTTAAGAGACTCTGAAATTGAACGTTGATCTGTCTGGAGAGCACCATTGCCTTTCTGAAACTGAAGCAGCACGTTGTTCATGGGGGTAACATTTGAATCCCTCCATTTTTATTAAGAGAACAGCTTATAATGTTTAATTGTGGCCTCTTCTACAGTCCAGAATTTGCACAGTGCTGAAATGAATATTGGATGGGAAATTCCAACAGAAATTCCCCAAATGGGAATATATAAGTGACCCTTCTTTTTCTGTCTAGATCCTTTTTTCACCATCCAGAATTGTTCTCCTCTACCTTTTCTCTTTGGTGATGAGAAGCCTCTCCGCTCTGCATGTCCTGTTTTCCATCATTGGCCCAACAGTTGGATTCATTGGTGTTAATTCCTTAGTTGTTTGATAGTCCACTCAGCTGCCAGTAAAAATAGAACTGTTGATAACTTCTCTTGCACGTCCTGTAGTAGAAAGTTTTCATCCTCTGCAAGAAAAGCCCAGCTTGACCCTGTTGACTTAAAAATGAGCAAACAGCTTGGTTCCATCTGCTTGGCATGACTTGTACTGTTGTACTGCTTGTTGTACTGTTACTAGGACTTTGTGTTATCACCCACTACTACTGTGGTGAAATCTTGTTCTCTTAAACATCTGAATTTGTTTGAATTAATTGCCGCCGATGGTTCTTTTTTTTTGGCTCTTCATTGCTGCTTATCCCCATTGCTTAGCAATTATTTTCATCCTGACTGCTATCTTGTCTCCTCTCAGCCTTCTCTTCTCTTCTTATAATTTAATGTTGTTTAATTCACATTATTATAATCTATACTCTTGAATTAATCTCTAAACTAAGCTTTTATTTTGCACATTTTTTCCAATTGTTTTCTGATGTTCACATTGATTTGCCTCCTCTTGCTTCTGAATTCTTTCATTTTTTTCCTCCATCCCCACTCAGTAACTTTTCACCGCTCCTCCCGTGGACGTGAACCCAAGAAAGGATTAACTTGAAGAATGATAAAATGGTTAAGGAGGAAAATATGGATTGGGGTACAGTATAGTAAAACAAAAACAACAAGCTTTCCTGAATGTGTTTTCATAGAAAAGGTTTAAATCAATTTGGATTAAATCCATCTATTACTGAGGTTTATGAGACTTGTTGGTTATAGTACAGTTCACCTCACATGACATTGAGACACAAGAAGATTTGGTTGGTTTTGGTTTAGCACCAGAGTGGTCAGACCACACCACATAAGCTGCATGAAACCTACCCCCTAGCACCCTAAAGTCGTCTTGCCAAAATTCTTATTTTAATAGTCTGATTTCAGTCATTTTTCAGGTTTGGGATAGAATAATATGAGAGCATTTCCATTTTGGGGAGGGGGGCTGTCCTTCCCATCCACACTGCTTATCCCTGGTGCAGTGTGATGTGTGAACAGAGCGATTGTGGTTTATAAAGCATGGTTTCTGGCTTAAAATGTGCAAACCCAGCCAGTTTTATTTTACGCAGTAAACCGTAGTTAAACAAATCATGGCTTGATGCAATGTGTGAACCTAACCTAGGACATCATGCTGTATTGGCAGTGTGCAAAGCATTTCATTCTGAATAATATTGAGCTTAAAACTTTGTGAAATGTTGCATTTCAGGTGCAAACCTATGGTTTGGATTATGAAATGGGCCGTTTTAAATGCTGCACTCTTTTAAAATAGTCACTGGACCGTTTCACAACCGAAGCATGAGCGACACTCACGATGGGGCATTTACAAAGTTTGGAGCTTGAAATGGTTCAGAATGAAATGTTTGCCGAACTTTATGCTAAATGCTAAAATGTAACACTCTAAAGAACTTAATATATCACACCAAGTATGTCCATGGTTTGTTGAATAAAGCATAATTAGGTGGTTTTTACAGAACATGCTTAGTTACATATAAATAAATATTTGGGTTAGAACAATGAGCAGTTCCAGCTTTAGCATGTTAAGAATGAGCTGCTACGAGTTTTGGCTTATGACACCATCATTACATTGAACTGCAAGGAGTTTAGACCAGAAAGTTATGTTTTTGGTTTACATTAAATTGAATCTATCATGTCCAGCAAGCATTACATTGTAATTAATATAAATGGTGGTTTCTGTGCAACAAGGCTGCTTCATAAGGTTGGAGGGTTTCAAAGAACCCATAGCTCAATCTAATTCAAGGTTTTTGAGTTTGGACAACATGGAAAGCTGTGGGTAATCGCAGTGCTCCCCAGCTCATCCTGATGACTTTGTTGAGAAGCAAGAAGGAACGCTCATTCTCAACACATTAAACCATGGTTTAATGGGATGTCCAAGACGGGCATTGAGTTTCTGTTCCATTTTCCTCCAGAAATACTAGAAGCATGTTTTGGAGTACCAAGTGTGGAAACTCTCTAATTAGCTCTTGCAATGAACTCAGAAGTCTGTGGTTTTGAAAGAATTTATAGCAGTCATTCCAGAAAGTTTGATCATGAGTTATTCATATATTTGGAATTGTCAGTCACAAGTCATCTGTTAACCAGGAGATCTAAAGAAGATTGTTGAATGTTCTGCCACATGTAAATGATTAGCACTATGAACAAGATGGTTGTGCTTCTGTCTTCTGTATGGTACCCAATAAAATTTGGCAGAAAGATGTGCCAGAGACCTAGAGTAGTGGGTCACTGCTTATCAAGCACATGGTGGTTTTGGTGGGACACTAAGAAATATAGGTATTTCCCTACATTAAAAGATTTCAAAAACATTTGAATTTGACATCCCAAATGACACTGTGCTCTCCGTGATATGACTGAAGCAAATTACGAATGTTTGCATTATGATGTCATAATGTGTATGATATCATTTGGCTTCCCTGTGGATGCCCATGTGCCAGACTGGGGGCAAGTGAGATCACACACAATGAAGCCTTACATAATTCATATCATTTTCATGGGTAATGGCATGCATGATGTGATCATGGTTCCCATTAGATGTATATGGGAGTGTGTGTGCATAGTATTTCTCCTTTCTGGAATTGGCTGGGGAGGAAACATGAGCAGATAACTTGGGTGATCCCCCAGTACAGCCTGTACTATCCCAGTGAGGCAGGACTGATAGCCTCCGTATTTTCATAATCTGGAAAAAAAGTACATTAGATCAGGTTATAAAACCAGAAATATGGAATATAAGCTCTACCTCATACATGCTACGGTCACCCCCTGAATACTACCTCCACTCTGCTAACCGGTGGGCTATTTTTCTTCAGGTCTTGCAGCCAAATCAAACCTTGTTTGGGGATATTTTGAACTCCTTGTTCATTTGAATCCAGGTGGCCGAGGTCCAGTGAAACTTACCCAGCCTTTGGTCCGACTTCTTCCTTGTTTTGATAACTCCTCCATTTTTCAGACTAGAAACTGCAAATGTTTTACCTGAACGTTCCAAGCATAATGTTTGGAAGAAAGTATCCTGAACACCCACTCTAAAAACATTTGTCCCTCACCTAGCAATGTTGACAGAAATCTTAACAAAGTCAAGAAAGAAATACAATTATGTTTTTTAATCAAATATGCAGTATCAAAGAAGACTGCAAAATGACCCTGGAAGAGGGCCAAGGTGCCAAGGGCCACCCATTCTTTCGTGAAGCCATCGTCCCAGTCTCATTGCTGTAAATTGTGGATTTGGAACAAGTTAGGAAAGCAACTCCTAGCATGCCAGTCTTGTTGCATTGTGACTTGTGGCGACTAGCAAAACTTTTATTTTTATTATTTTATTTTATTTTATTTGCTGCCCAACTCCAATGGACTCTGGGCAGTTATGTCTGTTATTCCCATTCCTGCCTTAGACATCTGCCTTGCCATAAAGGTCTGCCAAACCCAATAACATTTTTGCATTTTTTTTATTGCTGTACTATTTAGTGACTAATAAATAGAATGTAAAATTAAAAAATGAGGATCCCCCTCCTCCACAATATAAAATAGAGATAATAAAAGGACAACAACAGAAATCACATAGTGCCCCCCCCCAAATGTTCTCTCTCTCTCTTTTTCTGATTCAATCTAATATACAATCCATCAAATTGTGAGGATGGAATAAAATGGTTTTTAAAATACTGACTTGGGAGAAATCCCTAAACCTATGATTAATCTTTTCTCGTGACTATTTTAGCAGCCACTGAAATAGGGGCAAAGAAGAAGAAGAGTGATCAAGGGATTAGCAACCCAGGGGTATTATCTGGCCAGTTCAGTCCAGTGCACGAGAACTGGTTGTTAAATGTTCACCTACATGATCACAAGTCAAAACCACACATTTCCTGCTTAACCAGGCTGAGCAAGAAGAAAAACATGGTGCATATTTGGCAAGATTATGTCTTCCAGCTTGTCCAGGCAAAGTGGGGGAATGGGAGTTTACATCTTAACTCTTAATTGTGTTGAAACAACTGGAACGTAAGCACCTAATGAAGAATTTAGCTACTCTTGATTCCTTTTTAATAGACACTGATGCACATAATTGTGGTTTACGGATGAAAATTTATCCCAGATTGTTATGTTTATATATAACTATTTCATTCCCCTAAAAATTTGGGAGAAAATTTCATCCATAAACCACAATTATGTGTATCAATTTCTACATCAAACCCGTTCTAAGTCAAAGTGTGGCTACTGAATTTAGGATTGTAGACGTTGCTTCTTAAGAAATAAAGCCTTTAAAATTCCTTTAATTATCTAACGGGATACCATATCAGCAATATTAAGTGGGCGAGGGGTGTTAAATAAGAGGAAAAGCTCTTAAGTGCTCTTTCACCATCCATGCTGAAGAAGGATCTGAAGCTATTTCTCTTTATGTCCCCTGTTCTCCAAGTAAAGCCACAAGTACCAGATTTTCTAACCTTTTATTGTCAAGAAATGCCATCCAACTCAAAAGGAATTCTTTATATGGAAGATTTTTTCTCATCAGTCTTACATTCCAAAACCACTGCATTTCTTCAGGGTTTCAAGTTTACTTTAGTTAAACTATTATTTAGAGCAGATTCCTGAATCTGAGATATCAAGGTGATGGGAAAGCTCAGCCTTATTTCAAGTTTTAGAAGGAGTTTATAGCACCTTTTCTGACTGAAAAACATTATTAGAAAGGCAGAAGCTTTGGTGAGCTCAAGTCTTTTAATCAAATGTGTTAGTCTGAAAAGGTGCTACCAAATTCCTTCTGGATTTTTGCCTAGCTTAAACGAAAACAGCCCCCCCCCCCCCCCCCACTACAAAGTCTACAGTTTGAATTTTTAGTGGTTCATGATATTCCCATGTTTGAGAGGCTGCCTTACTGGTGGTGTTGAAACTCACTGCTTTTCATCTTTGTTGGAATAATAGGACATCCTGATGATTAACTTCTTGAGATTTCTCATTGTAGAGGGCAAACAGAACCCATTATTGTCAAAACCAGTTGGGGCCACACTTAAATAGCACCCTGGTAGAAACCAAGACCTTACTGAAGGGAGACTGAGGGAACTGGGTATAGTTAGCATTGGTGGGGAATCTGCTGAGAACTGGAGGAACCTGTGCCAGAGGGTTGTGCAAAGAGTTCATTAATGCATGGGATGAGATGAAAGAGCTACAGGTTTGAGTTCACTGTGGCTGAAAGGGGATCTTCACTTCACGCTGGCATCAGGCAATAAAGTTTTGTTTGGTTTAATTCTTGCTGCCTATAGCTTCTTATCTAACCAAGCTATTTCTGAGAGTCTTCAACTGAGTTTTAGCCCAGTGGCCTAGGTTAGCCATGTCAAGTCTCTGATTTGATTCTGTCAGATCCTGGTTGTGGGAACCTGACAGCACTGATTAAGGGCACTTCCACATTACCACCATTTCTTCTTCTTAACCCCTTGAAAACAGTCTGAAGTTGATCCAGGATTGTATTTTTCTTTGCTGACTTCATTGGGAAGGAACAGGGTTCACTGTCTGTAAATCACTGCTGTAAATCCTAAAGGAACAAAACTTCCTTAACCCCCTCAAGCAGAATGGAGATAAATTATTTATTTTCCCACTCCCAATCTACATTCTTTCTTTATGTTGTACGTGTGTCTGGCTGGATGCCAAAAAATCTGTGGTCCCCTTGAGCTCCTGCATTGATTTAGGCATCTCCTGAAAGGTTCCATTGAATGCTGAAGGTTCTTCTTCTGCAGATGGATACATAAGATCGCCTGTAGCACAAAAAGAAAAGGAAAAACAATTTATGACTTGCTTGCAGCTTTTCTTGGAGGAAACAGATTGTCCCTTTGAACCAATTTCAGAAAAGATGTGAAGTCAGAGCAGTTTGCAGAGGACAGGAAGCAAGGGTTAACCAAGGGATTCCCCACCAAAGGTTGGAGGAGGACCTATTCCTCCCCTCTGCTCCCTCCTGCTCAGCCCTTTCCCACCAGCATCCTTATCACTCAGGTATAGGCAGATGTTACAGAATGTACTACTATAAGTGCCCCCCTTAGGTAGGCTTACCAGATGTCCAGCAGGAGGAGGACATGTCCTCCCTTTTGGCCTCATGTCCTCTGTCCAGCAGGCATAGCCTTGAAATCACATATTGTCCGGATTTTTGAGTATCTAACTATCTCTACCTGAACAACTTTTGTCCACTTGGCAGTACTTCCCTAAGAAGTGCTCTGTGATCTGAATTAGTTGATTATCCTTGGGGGTACTGCCTGAAATTGACAAGACCTTAATCAGTTACATGCTGAAGGCTTTTGGCTTCTAACTAGGTCTACAACATTCCTGGATTGAAACACTCCCCTGTCTGATGCTGGAAAAAGTAATTTCATATACATGTAGGCCTAAGTGATTTTTTTTTTTTTTTTGCAGTTTTTCACTGTAATTTTGTTGCAGATGCTAAGAAAGTTAAAGAGTTAGTGTGTCATCCTTTCCCCCCATTTGTCCTCCTTTTCAATGGTTCTCATCCTCCTTTGCCTGTTCAGATATTTGGTAACCCTACCCTTACAGAGACAGAGAACAAGCAGTCCACTGGACTTTAGTTTCATTGAATATTGTTAATAGGCCACTGCAAGCAGTTATGCACATTAGGCTCAAGAAAAAGCTGCACAGGGCGAATAAGTTCAGGCTTGGCTACAATTCACCTCCCAAAGTGGTGGTTATGTTCTCTCCAGTGGTAGGGCCAGAACTTTTCAGAAGCCAAGAGAATTGGTGGTTGAATTTTACAACAAGATTTTGGCAAAGCAGAGTCTGCTACTCCCAGTAAGACTAGGTATTTCTTAGGGGTTATACCGAAGATTGCTTATCATACATGGATCTGCTCTCCCACACTTTGCCCCTGTTCTCCATCCCTCAGGTTCTGCCATGTGAGGTCTATCCTTGCTTTGCCTAATGGTAGGGCTAGCCTTGTTAACATGCTGCTTTGGAAGGCTACGTTGAACTTCAGCTGGTTTCCAAATGTGTCAGTTGGTCCAAAGAGCTATCGATTTCAGCATCCACTTGAAAGAAACACACACACTGTATTTGTTTCTTTATGGTTAGCAGGGGATAAGTTGCCCTGCAGAAGGATCATGTTATTAATAAATGAAGTATTGTGCTGGCTTGTCCATTGAACAAAATAAGTGCAAGCTAAGCTAGGCTAAGCTGGTGGAGAACCCTCTGAGTTTGCTAGAGGGAATGGAGTGGAAAACCCTCTCCAGATTGTCTTCTAGTGAATGGCTGTTTTGTGATTGACCGTGCCCACTGTTGCAATAATTCTCTGAGAGCACCTACGGCATGCTCTCAAAACTGCAAATCTGCCATTCAGGCTAACAGAAAGAACTGCAAGATGGGATAGAAATATATAGTAAATAAAGTGAATTAGTCATGTAGCCATGACATTCTACAGATCAAGTTCATGTTCTTGTGTCTTCCAGAAGCAGGCCAGGGAATGGGGTCCAACTTATTGGTATAAAACGTAAGTCCTTTAAGTTGCCAGGTTCAGTTTCCAGCCTTTGGAAAAGATTCCTGTCTAAAACCCTGGAGTCCTAATGTTGGTCAATATGGAGTAGCCTTCTCCAGTTTTAACATCTTCCATTTGTGGTGGGCTTGCTAGAGAATTTGGGGGAATTGGTAGGGAATGTTGGGAATTGCAATCCTAACACATCTGGATGGACACTGGATTGGCTGGCCTATAGCATTATTTAGTATAAGGCTGTGTCATATATTCTAGGTTCCATTCTTGGGAGCTTCCCAGATACCTCTCTCTGACCCCTGCAGAACCAGGAATGCTGATCTAGATGGACTGTTGGCTTCATCCAGTCTCAGAAGTCTTCTTCTGTCCTTGAAATCTCATTTGTTATCTGCTAGAGAGCAGGCACCATCTTTTTTCCACCCAAATGGAAGAAATGTTGCTGAAAGTCAAAACTAACTTCCTTCCTTCCTTCCTTCCTTCCTTCCTTCCTTCCTTCCTTCCTTCCTTCCTTCCTTCCTTCCTTCCTCTACACTTGATTGGGACCAGGTTCCAAATGACAACATCAATCTGTGCTCCTCTAGCGTGCCTTTTAGACCACGGTTTGAGACATGGAGCCGGCCAACGGAGATGTACTGAATTGTTGTGGTTAGTAAATAGGCCTGCTGTCGACAGACTGCACTGCGCATTGCCATGAATAGCTGAGTTTGTAATGCCATCTCCAGCAGTCAGGACCTGAGCCAGGGGCGAAGATCCCACTGTGGAAAGCTCAGACCCGGGAGTATAGCAGACACAGTTGTAAATGGCTCTCTGTCGCTATTCCAGAATGCCGTGGTTTAATGGAGGATTCCTTTTTTAATATTAACCTTCTACAAGTCAGACAGGCCACACTCAATATTGTACACTCCTATTACACTCAATAGAACTCACTTCCAAGTAATTGTGTTTAGAGTTAGATTTTTAAATTTTCCAGCGTGGCTGGATTATGACACGTTTCATATTTTATGCATAGAGTCAGTGGCTGGCCATCCTTATAAATGGGCTAATGGGGAGGAAATCTGAACCCTTATTGGGGACAGTTCTAATTTTTTGGGATCTCTCCCTGCTAAATTGCTGTCTCTATTTTGGTTTTGGGTGATTTCTGAGAAGGGGTGGGGTTGCATTCTGAAATGTTGTTGGTAAATGATGGTATTTATGGATGAGTTTCTTTCCTCTCTCTCTCTCTCTCAAGATAATTAATGACAGCCCGGTATGTTGATTTATTTTGCTATCTTCTATTGTTGGGCTCTGTTGCTTTTAAACAATTGTAAAAATTGTCCAACCAAGACAAAAGACACGGATGTGAATGTCACAAGCCACTGTGCTTATGACCTGCGGGCCTTAATTTTTTCATCTGGAAAACCCATACTTCTTCTCTCCCTTGGTCACTACTAAGACAAAAACCCTCCAGAAGTTGTCACCTCATGGTAATTATTATTAAGATATTTATTGTACTTAATAAACAAATTCTGTGTTTATGCAACACACTTAACCTAATTACTGAACCTGCATGATTCACTAAACCATAAATTACTCAAAGGGGAATTATTCATACAGTACACAGAGAAGCTAACCAAGGCCAAAACTAACCAAGTGCAGCACGTTGTGCAAATGTAGCTTCTAGGTTGTAACTGGGTAGGTTAAACATGGTATGTGAGCACAGCCAGTGAGTAATTCTATTAACTAATCTCCTGTATTTAAGCCTAGTTTTTGGTCAAGTCATGTTTTGAAGTAGATTCCCTCACTTACACAAATGTGGCCCTCGAATCTAAAAACATCGTGCATCTAATACTAAGATATTAGAAGCTTCCACTTTCCATTATAAACAGACAACATGTTTGCCTGGCATCAAAATGGAAGGACCAGTAATTTATTGCATACAAACTCCCTGTTTTCAGACGTCATAGGAGCCCTGGTTCTGTTAAACTCAGAACTGAAAGGTTTTAGCATCCTTGTTGATACTGAAAAGGAGAGGGGCAGGCAGGGACCCTGACTTGGTTCAGGTGCAGCACCAACCATAAAAGGATTTGTTTGTCATCTGCTTAGGGCAGAAGTGTAGAACTTTTGTTGGGTTGAGAACTGTACCAAGATTCAGGGGTCATGTTAGGCTGCATTCAAATCTCAGATTGGAGGCTAGTCTGGGAAGTTGACAGAACATCTCAAAAGAAGACAGTGGCAAACTACTTTTGTACCGTTGCTAGGAAGCTGCACAGTTGGATCCATGCAGGCTCCTGCTCAGTTGATGGATTCTTTATGCCTAGCTACTAGCTAGCAATACAGGTAGTCCTCCTTTAGCAACTGTCTTGTTTAGCAACTGTTCACAGTTACAACAGTGATGAAAAAGCAACTTTATGACCAGTCCTCACATTTACGACCTTCACAGGCCTGTAAAGCAAAGGAAAGCAGAAGGAAGATCGTAAGTACAGTTGCGGTTTCACCTAGTGACCGCTTCGCTTGTGATCACTAAACGAGGATCACCTGTACCTAGCTACTTTGGCCAATCTTGAAAAACTAAGAAGAATCAGATCTGATCTGTAACTGGATGGGAAATTGTCTTATTTAAAATTGTCAGATGTTGGAGGACAGTTCTGCAACTAGGCAGGTTCCTCCATTGGAATACTGCTTGAGAACACAGAATGCCCAATATGTATGTATTTACTTATTTTTTATAGCCATCACAACCACATGAACGGATTAAATGTCTGGATACCTGTGGACTTGGCTTGAATTGGCTCCCAATGCAAATAACAAATTGTACTCACACGGTACAATTTCCCCCCCCAACCCTAAGCTTAACCAGGTCTAGCATAGAGCTCTGGTCTTCCTAGGTTGTCCCAAATCCAAGTGCCAGGCCTGGCCCTGCTTAGTTCGCAAGCCCTTATTTCTCACATCATTATTTTAAAAAATGTGTCTTGGACCCATATTAGCACTATCAATGATATTAAAATGACGAATCCTTATGTGCTCATTTTCTTCCCTACCTCACCCTTCCAAAAAGATAAAACAACCTGGTCGAGAGCTTCTCGTGGGTGGATCATGAGGAGCTTTGGAAAGCAATTTTAGTAGATTGATGTTTTGTAAATAGCTGGATTGGGATTGACTTCCCCTTCCCCTTTTGTGAGAGCATCTATGACATTGTTTTAAAATTCCAAATGTGTCCAAGAGGAGAAGACAACTTGGTGCCTTCCAGAAATTTTGGCTACAGCTCTTGGCTAGGTGATGGGAATTGAAGCACCAAACTTCTGGAGAACTGTCTGCCCCTTAGAAGAACATTCTGGAGGACTTCAGGTTACCTAATTTTGGTGATCGCAGATTGTCTACCACTTCTCTTAAACAACCTTGATGCATAGGACTACCACACTTTGAATCTGAGTCAACATGCTGATTGGGAATTCTGGGAGTTATAGTCCAGGGCATCTGGAGACTCCTACGTTGGGGAGACCTTCTTGAAAAGATGCTGATCCCAATGTGCTTAGGAAAATCAGTTCCTAAGCAGTGTTGCTGTGCATAACTCTGTATTAATCCTTTTTCCTTTCTGTTCCATAGTCTACATCAAGAACAACATCCAACAGCAGCCTAAAGCAATTCTAACAGGATCAATAATCTTTTCCTATACAGAAAATGAGTTTGACATTCTGAGAAGCTTAATGTCAGGTTAGTCTTTGATTTTTCTCCTTCTTATGGTCTACTAACCATTTGGAGCAATACCAGGCAATTTTTGCTGCTTTGCACACCGACCTTTGGTTTCAGATGTGGTAAGCTATTAAATCAGCCCACGGGCAACATTGCAGATGCATTTGAGTAAACTGTTGCCTTGAACACGAGAATCAAATTTTGCATTTATTCACTGCAGAAGAATCCTTCCCTTCTTCTACCCTATTTCTCCTGGTGTTGGATCAGCTAGATGTTAAATCCTGCCACCTTGTGGCTTGTTGTTTGAGGAAACACTGGAAATCCTTATTTAACCTTGAAATTGATTTGCAAACCTGAAATTGAAGCATTTGTCATTATTTTTGCAGGCTAAAAAAAGTTGCAAATACTTTTTCTCATATACAGACCTCTGTCCAGACCAGACAATTTTATCTTTTAAGGGTTTTTTTCCTAGTATATTTTTGGCTTGTCTATATGCTTGTCTTTTGGGGCAGATTGAGGTATTAACTATTTTTTTTCTTAAAAAGTTTAAATTGCCTTATTTAGGTTATTTTTATCTAAACACACAATTGTGTTTAAATTCTTTACAATTATAAAGATTTTTTAAAGGAAGAATTGCTATTTTGAATTGCTTCTCAGAGCTTCCTCTAAAAAAAGTCCCCACCCCCCACCCACCATACACCCACCACACACACAACTTCATTGGGTGTCACTCAGCTGTAATTTTTCTCTTCTGGCTATTTCATCTGTAGGCACTGGGATTCCCTGTCCCCCTTACCCATGGTTGACTTCTCTTAGCTGTTCTTCTCTATCAATATGCTGGCCTTCCTTGACCTTCCAGATGTGGCTTCCAGGTGAATTGGATTTCAACTTCCATAAGCCCTTTTCAGACTTGGCCACTTTAAGATGCTGGCTGGGGAATTCTGGGAATTGAAGACCACACATCTTAAAGTTGCCAAGGTTGAAAAACACTGCCTTAGGCTATGAAATTATGGATTTTATAGCATCTGGAGGACAGCAGGTTGGAGAAAGCTGGCATTTATTTCCTTTTCATTTGACCTTGGCTTTCTCCAGTTGCATCATCTCCCTTCTTAGACTGGCTCTTCAGAATAACTCTTAAACAAATTATAGTACTAATGTACCTATTGGGCTAAAGCTGTCTTGTTTGGGTTCAGCCTTACACCTCCCACCACTATCCAGTAATCATTGCTCTTGTAATGCCCAACTAACACTTCCTGAAATGCTTATTCAATCTTATATGGGCTCCTTATAAACACAGGTTTAGCACTCTTTTGAAAGATTGTTAGGCCTGTTCTTTAAACCCAGATTCAGCACTTGTTGGAGAGTGCTAGGCTGGTGCTGGATAGAAGGCCAATTTAAATGGGGAAAGAGGTTCTGCTAATGGTACATTCCTGCTTCTGCCTTCCATGTGTGCATTACAGGTTTGTGACGATGGGTTTTACATGGCCATATTTCTTACTGTTTTTATTACTGGGATGGGGGGGAGGTACTACCTTCTTAGCTAATTCTCTACCATCTTGCCTTCTACTCTGCCATCTTGCCTTCTCCAAGGTTTGCTTCCATGGGTTGCTAGCCATGGGCATTGTGCCCCTTCTCTGTGCCTATATGAGAGGTTATAGGGCAGTGTTCCTCAACCTTGATAACTTTAAGATGTGTGGCTAGTTGGGGAATTCTGGAAGTTGAAGTCCACACATCTTAAAGTCACCATGGTTGAGAAACACTGTCATAGGGAGACATTTCAAAGCATTCAGAGACTCTGGGAAATTCCTCTTACAGTTTCTTAGATTTCAATTTATTCCAGTCCAGCATTCAGGAGACTTTGGGGTAGTTCTTGCTTCCTTGGTCTTGCCCAACTAACAGGTCCCAGGCTTAGAAGAGGGGCATGACGTGAAAGGGGAGCACCCACTGCCCCTCTCAACCCACTCCCCATGCCTGTGATTGGTCCATCAAGCTACTTTGGAACATGGGTCTACCCCAACGTTTCTCCACCTTAGCAACTAAGATGTGTGGACTTCAACTTCCAGAATTCCCCAGCCAGCCATAAGTCCACTCATCTTAAAGTTGCTAAAGTTGAGAAACACTAGTCTAGATAAACCCTCCCTCCCCAGCACTCAGGTGACATTATGGGAAATCCACCAATCATTTTCCTGAACTTCCCCTTCATTAAAATGGTAAGATGGCCCCGCTTGCCAGCCCCTTTCCTGAGATGGAATAGGGCTCAGCCATCAGGGCTGCAAATTTTATACTTGTCTACCCACTTGAGGACTTCAACTTGGCCAACTAGCATTAACTTTTTTTCTTTCTGCCTGAGTCTAAGAAGTCTCACCTTTTCTCCCTATTTTATATCTCCCTGTTATAATCATATCTTATCGCATAACTTTATCCTTCCTTGGATAATCTCCTTTTTTCAAGCTATCTTTATATTCCTACCTTTGCTCTTTCTCCTGTCTTCCCCTCCATCTTCCCTTTTGATTTCTCATATCTTTTTGGGTAAGATTCCAACCAACCTCAGGTATTTGCAGGGCGTGGCCAAAAAGTCAAAATGGCAGCCACGAGAGTGCAATCAAAACCCCGCCCACATTTTGTGCGGTAAAATGGCTGCCATCTTGACTTTTTGGCCATACTCTGCAGATAACCCCGCTATCAACTGTTCCATTCTTCAGGTACGCTGAGGAGAGTTGTAGTCCTGCTTTATGCTGTCCCTCCCCACATGCACCCTTTAACTCTCAGGTAAAAGATGGGCATGACATAAAAGGCAACACTTATTACATAAATAATAAACTAATTCTTGTCAGTCCCCTGTATTTATTTTTTTAGCTTCCTCTCCAAATTTTGACTCTAGCTCAGGGACTGTGGTTCTCCAGATGTTGTTGAACTATAACTCCCATCATCCTGAGGATTGATCATGTTGGGTGGGGAATTGTTTCCCAGGTCTGCTCCAGGATTCCACTTTCTTTCATGGTCGTGTTTATTCTTCTGCCTGGAATTGATCTGACATTCTTCTGCAGAAAGACCTATTTTCACTATTGTCCTTCTGAATAACTGCCTTTTTTATTTTGTCCCCAGTACATCTGGTCTTACATTCAAGTTATTAATCTGCATTTGGTACAGCCCTTTCTGGTTTCAAGTGGTTTGTAAATAGTAAGTTATAAAAACCAACTGTTGTGCAAAACCTATTTAACTGAAATATTCCCCAGAGTTAGAATCATAGAATCAAGGTTGGAAGGGAGTTTGAAAGTCTTCTAGTCCAACCCGTGCCCAGCGTAGGAATCCTTATACCATCTCAGAAAAATGGCTGTCCAACTTTTTTGCTTGAAAACCTCCAGGGATGACACCTCTGTAACTCCAGTAGGCAGGTTGTTCCATTGCTTGAAAGCTGTCATGGTCAGGAATTTCCTCCTCATTTTGAGTTTGGATTCCCCTCTGTAAAGCCACCTTTAACTGTTTATCATAGAATTTAATCTCCAGGCCCCTCACCATCTTCATCGCTGCACTCTTTCCAATTCCTTAGCATCCTTCTTGTATTATGGCAACCAGAACTGTGATCTGACTAGCCCACCATTGAGTGGAACTATCACTTCCATTAAATTGGCCTAATCTCAGTAAACTCACATTGTTGCTTTAAGGCTTGTAGGCTTTTTTTTCCAGGACCTACAGATAGCCATATAGAAGTAAATAGAACACTCCATAGCTCACATGTGCCTTGCTTGTTATTAGAATAGTAGTAAAAGACAGCTATAGCTGATTTCTCCTCATTTGTGGAAAAATGTATTTGATATGGAAGTAATGTCCTTGCTGGACTGCAGGCTGCATGCCTGGCTGTTCAGTACACATCCCCGTGAGTATAGATGGCTTTTGGTCATGTACACAGTCAGATACCCCAGCCAATTCTTCTGCTAGATATAATACAAGTTTGATTCTTTTACAAGAACTGGCTGAAGTCCGTGGACCAAGACTGGTAAAAGCACAAGGATACCATCATTCCCCACAGCCTCTGATTAAAGATTGGAATCCCAGGAAAAGGGAAAATCCAGATAAAAGGCAACAGAGGACTGTTGCTTCAAGATGATTCTGTTTCTGTAGAAATAAGTAACATGTTTTAGCCACTGGTTTGTGCACAAGGTGATTTATATTTCTATGTTGTAAAACATTTCTTTACCTCATGTTCTTATCTCTATTGTGTAAACTTCGGTCTTTATCCACACCTCAGGCTATGCAGGGAGTTATAATTTTGTCCTATAGAAACATATGATCTGTAATAATTTCAAAGCTTTGCAGCATCTCTTTTGGCTTTTGCCTGAAAGTGCTCGTTTGTAGCAGACGAGCATCACAATGCCTGAAAATTGAATTTTCTTTTGGAGTTTTTTTTTTTTTTGAACCCAACTGCTGACTGAATGGAGCAGCTCTGTAATTTATCTTCTCCAACAATGAATGTTTGCATATTACTATTTAAAGTTAAAAAGAGGGGATTTTTTTTACGTTAGCTTTTCTTTTTAAAAAATAAAGTTTGATTTTATTTATCTCTTGTGAGATTGGATTTTCTCCCAAAAGGGGAAGGAAGGACTAAACCTCTAGTCATTGTGCTTTTATGCTATATAGCCAGGAAGTGGGACTATTGAAATTATTTCACTTCTTGCATGCTTACCGTTTAGTTGCCAGAGAGATGGGACTCAGGGTTGCCCTCTGTCTCTTACACACTGGGCTTGGGAGGAGGACACCAGGCGAAGTGCTCCCGGAAGATAGGTGGTAGCAATACGAGGCAGTAGTAGGATGTGGATACTCAAAGAACCTCTTGAAAACTCCAGTTTTCCAGCCTTCCACACTATGGGCTCAGCCATCACTGTAGCATTAGAGATGACTCAGGATGCAGAGCAAATTAGCAGTTCTGGCATATATTGTCTAGCAACCAGATACAGCCAATGATATTATTTTTTGGAACTGAGCTTCTGAATAGTATGTTGAAAATTACGATCTGTATATAGCTTGCTCGCAAGTCTCTGTTTAAAATCTATTTCTCTTGCTGTAACTTCATGTCTTTAATTCATTGCAGTCTTCCACATTCCAGTCTCCTAGCAAGCACCTTTTTATTATTATTACTTGTATTTCATGCTCAGATAAATTTCATATTTCAGGCCATATTCTTTTTCTAAACTGGGATCTCCTTGTCATTGCTTTTAGAAAATACTCCCAATACAAAAAGGTACATTCACACATCTCCACCTTTACTTCTAGGTTTGCTTCCTGTTACTCATACCTGAGTACAAAAAGCAAATGTTATTCTTAATACATGAAATATAATCTATTTGCTTTTCTCCTCTTGTCCTTTTTTAAAGTGCATGCAAGCCACAATCAGAATGATTCAGGTAGCCTGCTACTAAGTCTACCTTCTTCCAAACTAATACAGGTAGTTCTCACTTAATGATAATAGGGACCATAAAATTGGTCGTTAAGCAGGACAGTCATTAAGCAAGTCTCCATGTGACTGGACCTGATCTAATAACCATTTTTACAATGGTCATAAAGCAAATCACCATAGTTGTTAAACAAATCATGTGGTTGTTAAGTGAATCCAGCTTCCCCAATGGATGTTTTTTGCTAGAATTTGCTTAATGACCATGTGATTCACGTAATGACTGCAGTGATTCGCTTTATGGCCATCATAAAAAATGTTGCAAATCACAATCACATGACCGAAGAGGTGGTGCAACAGTTTGTGATGGTCATAAGTATGAGTAGAGGTTGTAAAGCACTTTTTCCAAGGTGGTCGTAACTTTGAACTGTTATTAAATGTACAGTGGTTAAGTAAGGACTACCTGTACATTCTCTACATGTTATGACTGTAGTTTCCTTAAAAATCAACTTTCTACATAATCCTTCCCAATATGATACTCACTGGATATATTGAAACCAGAAATCTTAGCTTTATTGTTCAGTATGGCCAACACCTGGCTGGATATTATGATTGTTATGGTCTCAACATGACTGGAGGACATCAGGATAGGAGAGGATTTTAAGTCAAACCATTTGTCCATCACTGCCTACAGTGGTTCTCTAGGGTTGTATCAAAGCACAGATGTAAAATATAAGATAGAAAAACAGTAAGAACTCATAAAAAGGATGAACTTTAAGCCAGATGTTTGGTCACTTAACTCCATTCCAAAATGGGGCCAGGATCCTCTTGATTAACTGATGCAATAGTAGATGATTCAGCAGACTGGTGAACTCTGTTCCCCGTAAATCTGAACTGTCATTCATCATCTGGTGTAGCAATTCAACTTGCTTTCTGCCACCCAGCTATGCAAATTGCCAATCACCCTGCTCTCCCCACATTTAACAAACTCATAAAAATGACTTGCTCTGAGAGAAAAGATGGGGAGCCAACTTATAGACCAGCTACTAACTGGAAACAGCTGTTTACCAGCAATAAAACACTGGTTGCAGACAAATTTAAAGACCCAAACCTTGCTAGCAAAGAATCATGAATCCTTCTGTTTGGACCTTGGTCTGCATTAGGAAGAATAGTAGTGTTAAGATATAGAACTTGAGTCAGGGAGACCCACGTTCAAGTCCCCACATGACCATTGTTGGGTGAAGCTGGGCTAATTACTCTCTCTCAGCCCAACCCACCTTATAGCATTGCTATTATGGGGGTGGGGGGAATGGGGAAGACTCCTGTGTAAGCTGCCTTGAACTCCTAGAGCAGTGTTTCTCAACCTTGGCCATTTTAAAATGTGTGGACTTCAACTCCCAGAATTCTGGGAGTTGAAGTCCACACATTTTAAAATGGCCAAGGTTGAGAAACACTGCTCTAGAGGAAAGGTGGAGTATAAAAACAAAATGTATTGTAATGCAGTGCATTTTTTTTAACTGAACCAGACCAATGTCTACTGTCTGGAAGCTTCTTACCATGGTTTTAGGCCAGAGTTTTTCCAACCTACTCAAACTGCAGGGAAATGAAGATGGGATTTCATTTCGAAACAATTGTTACATTAATTTGCAATTTTCAAAAACCTGTACTTTTAAAAAATTTGTACTGATGCCCACAATTTATTCTCTCAGAAACCATGTATTAAACACATTTGTATGTGAGATTTGATCCATCAGAACATTTTGAAAGCGCAAGACAAAAGAATGCCAAATTTACCATCCTGGTTGCAACTAATTGAGATTAAGTCCCACTGAGCTCCAGAATCAGCAAAAATCAAGTAGCATAGCACGTTTTGACCTGAACATAAGTCAGGAGACGTAATATCAGTTTGCCATTCCCACCATGAACGAATTTGGATCTTAAATAAGATACACAAAATAATCTAAGCTACAAGCCATGGTTTACAAATGTTGATAGCTCTTTTTGCCCAACATATGAAATTTGTTACTCTTAATGCTATTTTGTTAGTTAGTGAGGTGGTGATTTGGTGGCTTAGTGATGTGTAAATCAAGGCCATTTGGATAGTTTATGGTTCAATCTATTGTGCAAACCAGGTTAATTCAAGGCTAAGTCTGTTGCATGAACACAGCAGTGGAGGAATTGGGGTGAAGAGCTAATATGAGTGTGGTATAACATTAGAGGCTTGGACTGTATTACCGTTCAGCATGGAGTTCACCAGATAAGTTCAGATCAGTCACTAACTGGGTTCACATACCATGGTTGAATGAACCACAGTTGGCTGGGTCTGCACACAAGCCATGAGGGCTGAGTTTTGCATATCCTGCACACATATTCATGATCTCCCATCCTGACCAATCGCACAAGGAGACTGTGAGGTTAAAAGGATGAATCAGGGAACTTGGTCCCCCACTTTGAATTTTTGGAAGAAAAGCAATCTTCGTGTGATGAAATGAATACAGGCAATCCGTGCCTGCTTTCTCTTCAAAGCTAGCAAAGAACGGAGGGCTAACATCAAACCTGGAGGTTGGCAGTTAGCTGACAGTATAATTTCTTGCCCAGACCCAATTTGGTCCATCTTTTAATGCAGTGTTTCTCAACCTCGGCAACTCGAAGATGTGTGGACCTCAACTCCCAGAATTCTGGGAGTCAAAGTCCACACATCTTCGAGTTGCCGAGGTTGAGAAACGCTGTTTTAATGAATGACACCAATATAATTCAGCTGTGATGTCTGTGCACTTGTTACATAACAAGACCCATTAAATCCTTGAAAGGTTACCCAGGCTTTGTTGGTTGGTTTCAACTGTTAGAATTAAAAGGTTCTTGCCCTGGCTGAGGATGGAAATGAAGATGCATTTCCTCGTATCGCAAAAGACTGTACTTGACAATCCTTGATGACATCTTGGGAAAAGAAAAAAACCCTTAGATTGAAACGGAAGGGGAGTGGGGAGGAAAAAGCAGAGGAAGTAAAAGGGATGGGGGCTACAGCCACAAAGAATCTCTAGGGGGGAAACAGAGCCTTCATAACAGGAACCAGCTCAGAAAATACCTGTGGTTTGGCATGTATTGTTAGTTTGGCCAAAATATGTACCTGGCAGCCTTGCCCTCTGATTAATACGACACTCTGGTATTTCAATGGATCTCGAGATGATGGGTGGGTGAGGGGTGTTCACCAAAGAGCAGGAGGGCTTGTCAAGTCTTTGAAAGCAAGAAAGCCTGAAGAGGGAGGAAGGGAAAAGGAAGAGGCACGGTGGTGATGTCTGCAAAAGTTTGCAGAATTTGGTCTTTGGAAGCAAAGGTATTTGGAGCTAGGAAATGGCCTTTGACAAGTTCCCATCAAGGCAAACTACTTTTTATCGTGTTTCTTTGGACTAATAAGTAGCTTGCTAGCATGAACGTTTTGACACCTAGCTTCCCCTTCTGGGGAAAAGCCTACTGGTTTATTAAGGGGCGCACCCCTCCCTGCTCTTTGAATTGATCAACTCCACATTTGCTCTGCCCCAGTTTTCCTCTGACATTCTATGAAACATTTGTCTCTATGTTGCCTTTCCAAACCATTACAAAAACAACACTTTTGCCAAAGTAGAGTTGAGGAGATCAAAGCCATGTACAATGAGTTCAGCTCTTCTACATGCTAAATGATTTTTTTTTAATGGGTTGAGTCACTTACCTCTTTTTTAAAAAAAACAAATGACTACAATTCATAAGACTTGAAAGAGAAAATCATTGCTCATTAAAAGCAGACCCAAACAATGCTCAAGGAGGCTATAATGATCTGAAGCATATTTACCGGGGAGCAATCCTAATTTAAACTCAGAGTAGCAAACAATGCTTTTATTGTAAGATGACAAATCAGCAGCCGGCCTTTATTTTATGTGATTATTTTACCTTGGTGGCTAAATCATCTGGCAGTCTTTCAAAGTAATGCAACTCCAGGCACGGGGTTGGGGAGTGACACAACCAAGGACCATTCCCCACTTGCACCTCACTATGTACAATCATGCCTTGGAAATCTCTTTATTTCAGCTGGGCTCCATCACGTTGTCTTCTTCTTGTCTCCAGCCTATGAAGGAGACAGTCTAAAGCAGCATTTTTCAAACTTGGCAACTTTAAGAGGGTGGACTTCAACTCCCAGAATTCCCCAGCCAGCATGCTTGAAGTCCACCCCTCTTAAAGTTGCTGAGATTGAGAAATACTGCTGTAGGGTATGGTTTAAAAAAAAGTCTAGATGGTAGTTGCGATGGTGCAATTGAAGGTCCATCTGTTTTTTATGTGCGTCGTGTAACTCACATAAAGAAAATGAGTGGACCTTCAGTTGCACCATTGTGGCCAATATCTTGATGTTTTGAACATGATGTAACGGTGTATGGGAACGACCTTGGGAGACAGGAGGAAGAGCCACAGCCAGGAACCAGTCTGATAAGAGGCAGCTTAGCCCACAGAAGGAGTGTGGCCATGGGAAATGCCCCAAAGGGGCCCTCCCTAGTTTCTTGGGCTGTAAAGACGATGGGGGAGAAATGTACTTTCAGACTTGCAAGATTGATGTCAGCCTTGCAAGGTAGTCCAGACAGGAAGCACACCCTGATGTATCAGCTCTACTTTATTGTCAGGTTATATTAACAGAATCTTGCAAGTTTCTGTTGACGTAGAAATGCCCATAGAATGGAAATAAATTGGTGCTTAATTTCCTGACATAGGTGGGAGGGGGGCAAAAGAAGAAGAGGAATCCACCATTCGGGAGGCTGCGTTCACCACACTCTGGATTCAATACCTATCCATCGCTATGGACAAAATGGAGGAAGAGGTTCAAATCCAAAAAGGATTTCTTAATCCAGCTTCATTTCCAGCAGGTTAATGTGTGGGAGACAGGCAGCTGAAGACTGCAGTGTAGAAGAATGAAAAATAATTATATACAACAGGCTTTCCCCAGACTGAACACCTGCCAACTTTGTGGACTTCAACTGCTAAGATTCTCAGCAGTGGTTATGCTGGCTGGGGGATTCTGGGAGATGACATTCACACATCTGCATGGTACTTGGATTTAACAGCTGTAGGATGCATGAAACCATAATCCCACCTTATCTGCTCTTCTGCAAAGCATCTCATATACGAAACCTGGTGGAAAATTTTGTTTACATGCAGACTAGCTTTAACAATTTAAAGGATAAGGTTTCTTTCTCTCTCTGATTCTAAAAGCCTTCTTGCAGGGTTGCTTAGATACAAGTCAGGCTCACCATATATGACCAACTATGATCCTACCCGAAATGATCTGTTAAATTATAGTAGTTATCTAGCAGCCAGGAAAAATTTCCCTAAAAGTTTTGACCCAAATCTGGTCTATGCCGCATGAACCAGAAATAACTTAATGCAGGAAGAAATTGGGCTTTTTCTTTTCTTTTTTTTTCTCACTCATCTCCCAAATGATTTCCCCTCTTCCAATACTATTTACATATATTCATTGATTTTTCTACCATCCTTCCTTTCTTTAATTCGGAATTGGACATAACAGTTTGCATAGATGTAGATTCTAAGTTAAGAATTCCAGTTAGGTTTATATGTAAAATTGCCAGTTTAACAATCCAATACTCCTGCTGAAATGTATAGCTTTGAATTTGTGGGCAAAAGAATATAAGAATGTCCTTGCTAGGTCAGGCCAAGGCCCATGTTGGCCAACCAGGTGCCTCTGGGATGCTCACAAGAAGGTGGTGGAGACATGTCCTCTTTCCACCTTTTCTTCCCTGCAGCTAGCAGGCATTCGGAGACCTGCTTGCCCACAACCCAGACTTAACGTTGAATCTCCAAGACCCGAAGTCCTTGAAAGATCTGCCTGTCATGAATGTATTCAATCCCTTTTTAAAGTTATGTGGATGCTCACAATGACAATGCACATACAATGTACTCTTGTTGTTTGTTTGGTTTTGCTTAATGTGTTTCATAATCCCAGACGTGGTTGGTAAATCATAGGTTTTGGAAGGAGCGGACAACCCTTTAGTGTCCAGTGGCCGCACAGAAACTCTTTTGCGGTACCAAGGGCAAAGTGGGTGAGACCACAAATGGGAATGAGATTTGGATATTCCAAGTTTTTCTTGGATTGGGGAGTATTTTATGTTTTTTGAAGCCACCTATGCTAGGGCTTACGGTACTGTTTTTGTGTAGTTCCTGCCTCAAAGTGATAGAAACCTGTGCTGCCAATCTTTAGCAGGTATGATCAGAGAGATTCTCCATAGCATGCCAAAAGTGGTGGTGGGATATACTCAGCTCAACCCTGCCTTATACATTTCATGCAGCATGAACCAGCCAACTGCCTGCTTGGTGGTGCTCTTGAAAGCCAATTCAGAAACTTCTTCAACCAGTTTCAGAAGATGTTCAAAAGATATCTGGGTTTGTTGTTCCCCAAAACACTTAAGGGCTGTAATCGGATGAAACTTCCAAGACATCTTTGCTTTTGCTTTAAAAAGCTCCCATTACAGTCTCAGAATTTTCTGGAGAGAAAAATAACTGTTAAATGGGATAAATTTGGTTGAATCCAATCTTTATTACAGTCCATCAGAGCCTAAAAAAAAATATGAAAAGCTAGAAGATATATCAAAACAGAGTGTATATATAAATACAAGAGTCTACAAAGAGGGGTAGGAGCATTAGATGGGTTTAGGCAAGCATAAAGGTTAGTATGTGGAAGAATATATCTATCAAATTACCGAGCACCCTAGTATAGCGAACTAGATGCTTATTAAGTCTAGTTTATGGCACAGGTCACCATCCAATGAATTTTAATCGCTGCTGTGCAGAACCTGGCAAAATTGTACGTTGTAGCAGGGTTAGTATCTGAAAGCAGCAGGGAGGTGTAGAATTGCTCTGTGCATCCTGGGTATTTATGCAGTAATGGTGGGAGGAGGCTAGTACGAATGTCTCTGTAATACGGGCACCGGAGAAACACATGCTCTGTTATATCTGTGTGTCCAGAGTCACAGGAGCCTTGTCTCTCCGGGTAAGGGATCTTCCTATATCAGCCTTCAAGGACAGCTGAAGGGAGGGCATGGCATCGTGCCAGAGTAAAGACCCTCCAGTGTTTAGGTACTTTGAGTTTAGTTAAGTAAGCCATAAGGGAGGCAGAGTACCTGTTGGATTCACTGGCAATAAAGGTTGGGGTCCTGGATGGATCCAATTGGTGCTGTGTGTCTGCTACACGCTGTTTAATGAATGCTTTGGCCTGATCCTATCCCATGCTTGAAGGGTGATATAAGAAATTTGGATTGTACAAATTCTAATGGTGCAAAATTGGAGAAGGAGTCCAGCTGGGCACCACAGAGAAGTTGTGCTATTGGCTTGGCTTCGAATAATTTGAGTGCTGCAGGTATATAGTGGCCACCTCTTGACTTAAGGAATTTAAGGATGGCAGAAGAGCTCCTCTGTGCATTTTCAGCAACATGGTCCCCATGGGCTTTCCTACTGCTGGAAGAATGAAGGATTACGCCAAGGTGTTTGAAACAGGAGTCCTGCTCAATCCTGTGGCCATCTATGCTCCAGGAGATGGCCCACCATGGTGTTGATATAGAAGTTGAATAAGAGTGGGGCCAATATGCAGCCTTGCTTGTTGCCTCTCTCAGTTTCAGTGGCGTTGGTGAGATGGCCCTGGGGGTTACATCTTACTTTGAGTAAGGTCCCTTCATGTAGTATACGTATTAAATGAAGTAGGTGTTGGTCAATCGAGGAGGCCTCCAGTTTTTCCCACAATGTAGCTCGGGATATGGAATCAAATGCTGCTTTGAAGTCTAAGAAAGCACATAAAGGGAAGTTGTGTTGCAGGAAGAGTATTTTTCAATGAGATGATGAAATACTAAGCACTGATCAATGGTGGATTGGCCTTCCTGAAAGCCAGCCTGCTCCTCTGCCAGTATGTTTTCTTGTTCCAACCAGTCCTGGAATTTCCACTGTAGGTTTCTTGCATAGGGTTTGCTGATAGTGATCAGTCTATAATTAGCAGGATCATCCTTTTCCCCTTTTTTATATATAAGGACAATGATTACAAGCCCCAATCCTTGGGGACATGGCCATAGGTGTCAATGCAGGTAAAGAATGAGGCCAGAGTGGGGGCCCAGAAGTCCAAGTTGTTTTTAATGGCCTCTGGAGGGATTAGGTCTTCTCCTGGGGTCATAGGTATGGTTGCCTACCTGCTCCCAACTTTCTCTGCACTACCTCTCCCCTCCAGGGCTCTCTGGTTTGATGTTTTAAAGCTGCACACCATTTATTCCATGCAAGTCTTCACATTATTGCTCAAACTGAACAGCTTAATTACGTGCATGCTAGCTGAACAAATAAATAAATGAATAAATAAATAAGTAGCTGAGAGGCTTTTCATGAGTCAGTCCAATTCTTTTGCTTTAGGCATCTAAAATATGAAGTGCCCCTGTAGTGAGCTGATTATAATTCCTGCAATCCATCATCCCTGTAAAACAAGACTCCCAAACATCTACAGAACTCGGGTTTAGCAGGAGCCAGCATCCAGAGTGGAGAGGAGAGCATGGGGGCGGGGGTGGGGAGATAATATCCACTCCAAAGACGGAGTGAAAAGAAGGCCCTTTATGCCAAGATTAATAAAGATAGATGGCCTGCCTCTGAAACGCCTGAGAGGAAATGTACCGTTTCCTCCTGCACATTCCAATCTGGTTTTCATCATTCGCAAAGCATCTCCTGTCAAAGCAGGGAGGTGGAGCCATCTAAGAAGTTGAAGGCGACCCATTTCAGGACAAGAATTAGCTGGAAGTAGATGGGTGAAAGATGGGCACTGGGTTTGAGCCATCTGCCTGAGCCCTTTGCTTCAAGCGTCAGGGGCAACACTGTCTGTTCCAGTGTTCAAAGCAGAGGTGATCTGTGATGCTCTGGCCACCTAACTTGGAGGCAGGTGGCTTCTCCACATATTGGGGTGGAGAAGTAGCCAAAAGAAGTGGTGTGGTTGCTCTTCTGGTACATAGAAGCACTTCCTTCATGGCCCCTCACTGATGGAGTGCCTTGATCAAATCATCTGCAGATCCAGTCGTCCCATCACAGTTTTGCATCAACCTCTAAGGGGGCCCCAGCTACTCTAACCACAGGCCTCACCTCAGTAGGACTGCCTACTTTAATTACCAGTTAAATTCATTGATCATGAATATACCTCTGTACAGTAATGAGTATTTTATGCATTTTATTGTAGGCCGTCTAGAGTCACGTAAAAGTGAGATGGGCGGCTATACTATATAAATAGAATAATAAATAAATAAATAGAGTTCAGACATCATACTAAGCAATCATCTGATTTATTGGAGTTTTCTTTAGTGTGCTGAGCAAGATCAGCCATCATGGTTCATATACCATGGTTTGTGGTTTACTGTATTGGGCCAACTCAATCAATTGGAGCTTCCTCAGCAAGCCATGGTTTGCCCAGAGTCACTCATTGGGGGAGATGGGCGGCATACAAATTTAATAATAATGATGAGGTTGAGGATGATGTGAATGCAGCAACTGAGGTGTTTATTTCACTGTGTGAAATGCACCCAGCAGATGTATTGAACCCCCATAATCCCCAGGTTAATTGAAGGAGACCTATTTGTGGAACACTTCTTTCATCCCTCCCAGGTTATTTCTTCCTCTTCTTCCTCTTCTTCTTCTTCTTCCTCTTCTTCCTCTTCTTCCTCTTCTTCCGCTGCTGCCTCCTCCTTCTCCTTCTCCTTCTCCTCCTCCTCTTCCTCTTCCTCACTTTACCAACGTTCCAAGCAGCAGAAACCTGGCAATAAGGTGCCAGAAGCCTTACCTGCTGTGAGCCATTCTGGAAATCCCCGGACTAAATCATCAAATAACTGTATGTGTAAGTACAAATAAAATAAAATAAAAATAATGTCCTAGTTCTTCAGTGTTCAAGAGACACTCTTCCCATTCTGATTTAATATTGCTTCAATTGTTTTTTGAAGTAATAACATTTGAACGTGTATTGTGAATGGTAGTTCACAATTACGCATATGTGTAACTTTTCCAGAACTCAGTGGTAGGGAAAAGATAAACATTTCAAGCAATGTCTTAGGTTTCTGGCAGTGAAATTGAATTTTAGCCCTTTTAAAAAAAAATTATAAGGGTTATAAAAAGGTACAACAATACAAAAGATAAACAATAAAAAGGGCCATGAAATACTAAAAACAAGTGATAAACAACAACAAATAAAAACTAAACCAAGCCAGGAAAGAGAAAAAAGAGAAAAAGACCCTCCCAAAAAATGTTTAAAGACCCTAATAAAATTTAACAAATTGCAATGTTAACTACAGTGGTACCTCGGGTTACGAACGCCCCTCCTTACGAATTTTTCAAGATACGACCAGCTCCGGCCCCAAAAATTTACCTCGACATGTGGACTCCGCCTCGAGCTACGAACCGGATCCGCGGCCATTTGCCCTGCTGCCATGCAGTCGCGGCTTCCTGTGGGCGAGATTGCGGTAGCAAGGAGAAGTTCGGTGAGGCTTGTGGTGTGTTTGGGGGGAAATTTGCCTCGTGGTGCGACCAAATTCGGAGGGCGGATTAGCTGTATTTACATTGAACCTTATGGGGAAATTTACCTCGCATTGTGACCAACTCGAGTTGCGATCAGAGTCACGGAATGGATGAAGTTCACAACCCGAGGTACCACTGTATATAGATGTCATTGATTACAAAAGATGCCTTCTAATACTATATTATTATCAAATACAGTACTCTCTGTAGGTATAGCTATCTATAAATACCACTGGATTATTGTAAAATATCATGAAATCTATATTAAAGAAGAATGTATGGCATCTTTCTTTCTCTGATTAGTTGAAAATATTGCCTTTTCCAGAATGGATAAATTACCTGTCTCCAACAGTTAATCCTGAATATCTGGAATAATATCACTTTTCCAGTTTCTCAGTATAATTCTTTCCCCCCCCCCCCCCCCAATGCCTGGAACAAGCATAATTCCTCAAACAATCAGATTCCAGAGTTTGTGGATATAATTCAACAATATGTTAGCATCTTTTAGGGATTTCCCCATGAATCTACTTATGTCCCTTGAAATGCTGTTCCAGAAGGATGCCCATCCTTCACAAGATCAACCATATGGGACAGTGAACCCTCCAATCTTTTACAACTTCAACAAAGAAAAATTTGATGTCCGTCCTTTTGAATGCATTTTTTGGGGAGTCCAATAAACTCAAAATACAATTTTTTGATGACTCAATTGTAGTTTCAAATCTGCCATTGATGTGGGAGTTCAGATCTGATCTACGCACTTTCTGCTTACAGGATATCAGATCATTCACAGATACAAAAGATATATTTCTCGATCAGGACTGTGATATTCTGAGTTTCCTCTTTTGACCAATTTCAAAATTCATTTCTTAGGTTTACAGTCTGTCATTGTTCTATCCTAGAACTGGAAGCACCTTCCAGACTATCTCCAAGAGAGGCATCTACCATCTACCTATGATTGGTTACTCTTAGAACAAGAATACAGAACCATTTGGGGCTGATGTGCTCCAGAAGCCTTTTGGGAGCCCTTTTTGAAACAGTCTCCAAAATGGCTACTGTGGGAGACCTTGCCTGTTCACAAAATGGCTACCAAGGTAGACATGACAAAGAGGTTGTTCACCAGATGAAGAGCTGATCAGCTTGTTCCCTGCTCTCCTCTCTGTCACCCAATAGTGAACCACTCCAATTTTTTAATTTATGTCAGAGAGTATAAGGAGCTTCATGGGCTTCAGGATTTTGCATGCCCTGTTAGAAAATGCTCTGGGATCAAATCTTCCACTGTGGGGGTTTAGCAAGCAGAATGTGACAAGCCAGTTTCCTTCTCATGTGACAGTTGTTGAGCATCTGATAGTCAGACACGTGCTTGTTTCTGGATATGAGTTCTTCTCTGCAGTCCATCATGTCAGGTGGGCTTGCCAAGACTTTAATATTCCACAGAGGCTCCAGGTCAAGGAATTGGTTAGCATATTCCCACTTCACAGGGATATACTGGGTTTGGTCTTTAAGACTGTTGCCTAGTGACTCTGTGTGATACCAGCCAAAACCACAGAAACTTTAATGTACTGTTGCATTTTCTGGAAAGTTTTGACTTAAACATTGTTGAGGGTTAGTCTTTGAAAATGCCATGAGCAATGGAAATAGAAGAGAAAAGGAATTTTTCAGAACTGAGATGGTTTCCAGAATTACCAAGGGAGCAAGAAGTATCTTATGCCTTCTCTTTGGACATTTCTGGTACAACGTTACACGTGGAAATTGGGGTACCTCGCCACTTTCTAATAGACATCCAGGTTTAGACCTTCCATCCAATAACAAAAGCATCTTTTCCCAACCTGGTATCCTTCAGATGTTGGTCAATCACTGCCATGACTTCTGGCAAGCATGGGCTAAAATTGTCCTGGCTGGGAATCATGGGAGTTTTAGTCCAAGTGCAATCAGAAAGTTAGAGAAGACTGCTGCGTTCATGAAAACGATGAATGCTATTGCTAGGAAGTGATTCTAATGGTAGTAATGTAAAATAGCTTTGTGAATAATTCCAGAATTGTTGTTGGTCCATCCAACAGAATTATTAGCAAGCAAGGAAGGACAGACTGTTTCAGAGTCCCCATAAGATTTTTCAGCAAATTTCTCTTACCAATGAAGTTGGCCAAAAAGTGGCAGGGTCAGGTGGGAATGTAACTTCATTTAATTCCAATTATGTATAAATGTGAAATAATTGTAATAGTGGAGAATATATATGTATAATTAAATTATAAATTTATTTGATTAATAAGTTACAGTTATACAGTTACAGAATATATATGTATAATTAAATTATATATTTATTTGATTAATAAGTTACAGTTAATACAACGACTGTGTATGTTGTATTCTTCTGCTGACAAATTGATAATTAGCATTTAGTAGTCACTTGGGAGGAACTTGGGAGCTGCGGCCAAGATTTTTGAGGGCCCCATTTAGCCCTGGGGTCTCAGGGCAGACACCTCCAGAATAGATCATCTTAGCAATCTTCTCCCATGTTGATTCCCACTCTGTGTCTTCCTTGCCTCTTTACCTGGAGAGGCTTCCCATTTCATCACAACTGACAGCATCTAATGGTATGTGGGAATGACCTTGGGAGACAGGATCTTCATGCAAAAGATATTTCAGTCCACAGAAGCAGAGAGGTTGTGAGAAGCCTTTCAGAAGGGACCCTCCCTAGTTTTCCAGAGAGCAAAGGAAAGGAGGGGAGAAATGCTGTCAGACTTGCAAGATTCTGTTAATGTAACCTTACAATAAAGATAGAGTTAGTACTCATAGTTGTGTTTCTTGTCCAGACTACCTCGGAGGGCTAACATCAATCTTGCAAGCCTGAAAGTATTTCTTCCCTCCTTTCCTTTTTCTCCTTGGAAAACTAGGGAGGGTCCCTTCTGAAAGACTTCCCACACTCCTCACCTACAGTATATCTATAGTAACAGAATCTTGCAAGTCTGAATGTGCTTCCCCCTCCCTCCCTTTATCTTCATGTGAACTAGGGAGGGGCTTGTCTGAGATGCTTATTCATGTTAAATTCTTGTCCTGGGCTCATGTCCCTTTTATTTGACCATTGCCTTGGTAGCAGTTCTTCCTCTTGCCCTTCAAGGCCATTCCTTTTTCCCACTACAGTAGCTTCTTATTCAATGTCAGGTTTGCTCAAATTCTAGCATGATCTACACAATCAAAAACCTTGCTGTGGTCAATAAAGCAAAGGAAAACCTCTTCTTTATATTCTCCTGGTTTCTTCATTATCTGTCTTACATTAGCTCTCTGATCTTGGGTTGGTGGACTAGTCAACTGGTTGACTTAGAGAATATGAAGCCCCTAAATTGACTACCTGTCCCTGCTTTAATGCAGGTAATGGAAGTGTAATTGAAAGGACACAGCTGTTGCCCTTCTGTAGCCTTCGCAATGGTCATTGTCCCCAGGAACCTTGGCATCTCACCTCCTCTCCTTCATAATGTTCATAGGGTGGTTTACTGCTCCCACACCAGTCCTCACAGTCAAACCCTTTTCTGAAACCCCAGCTCTTCTACAGCATTTATCCAGCAGTTGCACAAATCCTGACAACCATTAGATGGCACCCAAGAAGTTTTAGAAAGCCCCTCGAATTCTTTGTTGCCACCTACTGGTTGATAGGCTGAACAGTTGACCCATCAACCTATATTTTCAAGAAATATAAAAAGAAGTTCAGTCAGTGGTATGATGGGAAAGAAAAAATAATTTAAAAAAAATATTGCATGTGGAGTAATCAGATAGTTGTGCCTGCCAATTGGAGGAGGCTTTTCAGGAGGTGGATGATATTAGAATATTGGGCCTTGGAGCTGTATGGCCAGCAACACAATGCAGACCTATTCTGGATGTGTGATAAGGGTGCTAGTGAGGGCAGCATGATTTCCTGTTGTCTCTGGATCAGGAGATGTGAGAGTATGGGGAAGGGGGGTGAAGAATGTACTCTCATCCCCCAAAGAGCAAGGGAGAGATAAGAGGATGAGACTGGCACCTCCCTGAGGAATGCTAGTGATGTTTATGGATTGACCCTGGGAACTACTCTCAGTCTGGGAAGATTCTCTGTAAGGGTGAAGCCAAATAAACCTTGCTGGATTGAATCTGTATGGTCTCCTGGAGTTTCCTGGGCTAAACCTGACATCAGTCTTCCCAGACTGAGAGTAGTTCCCAGGGTCAATCCATAAACATCACTAGCATTCCTCAGGGAGGTGCCAGTCTCATCCTCTTATCTCTCCCTCGCTCTTCGGGGGATGAGAGTACATTCTTCACCCCCCTTCCCCATACTCTCACAGGAGAGGAGCATGGCAAAACAGCTTTGTAGAAGTTTGTAGAAGTGGCCATCGTCCCTCTGTTCATGTGGTCGCATGCCTGAATAGGACATCATCTGACTTAAAGTGACCCATTCCAGCCCACTCACTTTCACTGTTCCTAAGGCATCCAATTTAGTATGCTTCATTTCCACTTTAACAATATCCACTTTTACATTTTCCCCCCCACAGCTTGATCTTGGAACTCATCTTCTGGTCCCCAAGCTTGTCTCAGCATCTTAGCCACATCTCTATAGTTTTGTGGTAGTAATACAGAAGTCGTTTCCCACTGCCCTCTCCTGGGCTAGAGTTGGAGTTCCTTCTCCAAGAGGACTTGGCTTTCCTTACTCCTGGAGGGGTCTGCCTGCCTTCACTCCCACTGTAGAATTTCCTTAGCTTTACAGTATTTGTCTTCTTTCAACCTTAGGAGCAAGATTAACCCTACCAGGAGCTCCCGCTCTTGCTGGTATCATCTGTGGATCATGGAAGCTATTGAGTTTCCCACCACATTGAAGTGTTAGTTGGTTGTGCACCTCTCACACGTATTTTGCCATCTATGTTTTCATGTGCAAAGAAAGGAGATATTTCAGCTTTAAATAGCTCTTTAGAAGTACTCTAGCGAGAGAGAGCTCATGTGGCAAATCCATGGTAGTTTGAATTGAATGGTGTATATGAGGGCTGAGTGTGCTTGTTTATAGGGAGGAGTAACTGACATCACATGCACCATCATATTGCCCTGCAGAGAAGGCAAAAAGTGCAATTGACCTTAGCATAATTTGCATGGATGACATCATAACCATGGGGTATCATTGTTGAACCGGACACCTGGGAATGTGATCCAAGAGAAGCTCCAGGTTCTAACCTAGGAAGACCCTCCATCTGTCAGGTTTAGGAATATATTTTCAGCACCAGTGAAGGCAAAGATGGACAGCCTATAGATATGTTCTAATATTTAAGGAACCCAGTTACAACCCCTTTTAAGTTATTTAATAAAAGTTAATTTGATTCCTTGTTTAAATGTTAACCAAGTGACGGTGCTGTTCTGCGTCTTGCTCACATTCCACCTACTGACATTACAAAAGAATTTCCAATGCAGGAAAGGGTTTGGTGGTGGTGATGGTAGCTAAGCCAGTCGTTCCTTTACCAGTATACTGGGATTAACGGGGCTACACTTTAATTCTGAAGGAAAAAAGAAAGAAGGGCTTCCACCATGGGCAAGGCAGTGTTTTTGTCTTTCCAGGTCTCCCTTTCCTTGAAGATAATCTTTTGGAGATTGCTGGCTAATGAGTAGGAAGACTGAAGCAGGAGCACCACCCTCTCTCTCTCTCCCCCCCTCCCTCTCTCTTTCTACACTTTTTTGATGCCCCTTTTCTCTCTCATTCTTTCTTTTTCACACAGGCTGCCAGAAAATGTCTGACTCGATTTGGTTGCAGAGAACGACATAAAATTAGACCAAGGACTAGTGTGCCTCTGGGCGTGTCTCCTCTGCTTCTGCTCCTCAAATCAGAGCTGTTGTATTAAACTATTTCAAGTAACAAGTAAGTCTGCTGTGCCTATAACCAGTGTCTGTTACAAGATAATAACCAATGGTTATCATACCTGCCAGGTAACAACAGTGTCCACTGGGTTAAGAGAATCTCTTTTGCAGAGATTCAAGGCCATCAGATAGTGGCAGATATTTTTGAGTCTTCCAAACCAAACAAATCCATACATGGGGCAAATGATTTGATCAAAAGAAAGTCACTTGTCCTTATTAGAATCTTGCAGAGAGAAACCCAATACCTTGTTAAGGGAGGAATGTTTCTTGCAGAGATGTCTATAAGGGACAGCAGCTGTTCAGACACTATTCAGACTGATCCAGGTCTTCGAGCTGAGAATCAGTTTGAAAACCAGTAAGCTGGCATGGCTAGTTTGAAAATATTGGACTTCTTGCTGCCTAAAGTAGAAAGGCCTTAGAATAGGGTTCCTCAACCTCAGCAACTTTAAGATGGGTGGACTTCAACTCCCAGAATTCCCCAGCCAGCCATGCTGGCTGGGGAATTCTGGGAATTGAAGTCCACCCATCTTAAAGTTGCAGAGGTCGAGGAACCCTGCCTTAGAAGACAGTGCGAAGTGTAGAAAGCCAAGGAGCTGACCTTGGAGAAACCAGACTGAGGGGGCAATTGAACAAACAGCCCAGGAAACAGAGAAAGTCTAAGGAAAAAGAAATCAGATTGACTCTTCCCTAATTCACTGGAGCGTAAGAAGGAGGAAGGAGAAACTCAGTGAGGCTTTCCTGGGCTTAATGCATGTTTCTGCAATTGTGATCTGCCTAGTTGCTCCAAGGTTAGCTCCTTGGCTTTCTACACCAAGGACTGGAGGGAAGGGAGTGAGCCCTCCCCAGTCTTCAAGGGGCCTGGAGGTGCACGGCTGTTCCCACTCAATTGTGACCCTGACCAAACGGCTGGTGAAGTGTATCGGGTTGCCCTCACAGCAAAACTGGCACACAGCTTGTTGCCTGCTGGAAGGGGAAAATACCACTTTCACACCACAGCTGCTGAGAAGAACCTTAAGCTGTTGGGCGTGGGTTGAAGATGAGATGAAGGCAATGTCATGAGGACTTGGCAGGAAAAAGAAGTGGGCAAGGCATGTTTGTGCTGTTGGGAGAGACATTGGGAAAGCACTCTAATTGGAGACCCCTGCCATGAATTTGTTGAAAAAAGCTTTGCAATCAATGGCTGCCATGAAGTGAGACTCTCCGGCTAATGGATTTCTGATTCTCTCATTATTGCCAAGATGGCTACAAAGGAATGAGCCTGAAAGGAACAGAGTCAGAGAACTTTCAAAGATATTGGTTGCTGTATCTAATTCAGGTTCCCAGCATTACTGACTTCCCCACTGCCAGTCCTGGCTGAATTCAGATCAGAAAAATCTGTGGTTGGCTGTTTTAGGGTGACTTTCACCAGACACATCATCTCGGTCTACACAGATACAGATCTGTGTATTTTACAACTGAATGTTGCTTCCTGGTACATCTTGGTGGTGGTATTTATACCAAGGAAAACAAATGGTCCCCAGTTTAACAATCACGCTGTTTTACATTTTTGCCCAGCAGTCAGTTGCATGTTATTTGCAGCCCCAGTTTTGCTTGTGATTAAAGTCAAGTCTCCTTCAAGTTGAGCTCAGCACTTGGTGAATATAAGGATGTGTCTCTGTCAACTTCACTGCAATAGTATGGAAAGGCTTGCCACTGCCATCTTCTGGAATGTCTTTAAACATCTCAGTCCAGCCTCCATTTCCTGATAGTCTCCCATCCAAGTACTAACCAGACCTGATCCTGCTTAGCTTCCTAGCCCAGAGTGATGCTGTTCCTGCCGAATCTTGTGATCAAAAGCAGACACGTCAATCAGCCTTCCTAGATTCTTTTGGGGAATATGTCTATTGACTCTGATTCATGAAAAACAGGACAGACATGTGCACAGACAACCAGTTTGGTATCAAGACTGTAGCTGGTAACCTGGTGCCCTTCAGATGTTTTGGACTTTAGTTTTGATCAACTCTAGCCAGCGTGGCAACTGGCAAGGGGTGATGGGAGTTGTAGTCCAAACATTCATTGAGACTCTCACTCTGGCAGGAACTCAGTGGATTGTTCTGGATGGGGTATTTATATCTCAGTCTAACCACAGAGCTGTTTTTTTGGGGAAAAAGTGGAGACAGCATCCTTGGTCCCTTGGGATAAATTTGAGTGCCCATGGAGTAGCATAAGGAATGTTTTCATTACTGTATCCTGTGTGCATGGCCTCAAGGAAAAATAAGGGGATGTAAGTCAGAAATCTCTCTTGTGGTTGCTGTGGAATGGGGCATAGTCCATTTTTTTAACCTTCTGTAAAAGTCTCACAGAGTCTAGGTCTGCAATGTGATGCCCCTTTTGCTCCCTTCTAGGAGGATGACTCTATGGTCTTGGTCTCATGGCCTTTAACAGGCTTCCAGAAAGAGCATCAGAGATGCTGTGAAACTCGACTTCGAGTCTCTGCAAAACATTTGCACGTGGCCTTGCTGTAACAAGACTCCAGGTAAAGCCGCTTGTTTTGCTTGTATTTATTAAGAAGAAGCTTTACTGGGGGAGGGGGTGTGTGTTAAACATTGGTTTGGCTTACAAGAGGTCCAGGTTTGAGTCTAGAAAAATTCCAGAAGTCAACGTAGAGAGTTTAAGCTAGATGATTTGACCCATTGATCCAACTCTGTATGAAGCTGGTTTTGATCCTTATCTCTCAACCATTCTGGCATCTAAATTGCGTAGGTAAAAGGTCCTCTCGTTGGAGCTGTGTGTATCCACATCCATGCAACTTGGTTGGCAGCAGTACAGAAATGCTTTGCCAGGGTTCTATTTTGGTTTCCTTTTTGATTTCCCAGTGTTGCTTATAGCCCTGGTGTTTCCTTGGTGGTAACCCATCCAAGTAGTAGCCTAACCCCACCCTGTTTAGTTTCCATCCAGATGTAGCCATCTGCTAAGGCCAAATAGCATGTATTCCCATATGTGTGTGTGTGTGTGTGTGTGTGTGTGTGTATACACATATATATATACATACACACACACACACACACTCAGCTTTGACTAGTTATTCAGTTTCATGATTCTTTAAAGAATTGCACTAAAAATTTGCAGGAAAATGTGCTTGTGTTTTTTGCCCAGGTGTGCTGATACACCTGTTGTATGCATTTGATTTTCAGCACTGTACAGATATACGTAGACACCCACAATTCTATATGCATTTTCTGAGTCTCAAACTACATTGCAAAACCCTTTGAAATGCTGAAATTGGAAATCTTAATCAGGAATGTTAGGAAGAGGCAAAAGACATACGCCAGGCTTCCCCAGTTTGATTAGGGAATTCTGGCAGCTGAAACCAAACCTATCTGATAGTGAAATAACGGTCTGTGAGGTTGATGGCTGAGATGGTGAAACTGATAGTTTTGATTTGCGATAAGACATTGGGTAATTTTAGTGTTAATTGGATTTTTTTAATTTAATCTGCTTAACAGTCATTACTGACCCTGCAGTGACCGCCCCCTAGTGGTTTTCAAGGCAATTGCACCTTTCCAGTTTCGGAATTAGACTTTGCCAGAGCCTAATTCCTAGAACGTCAGCCCAGCTGGCAGCACAGGAGGCGGGATTTCCGTTGCTTCGCGCCCCTTTTTCGGACGAGCGCGATTTCGCGCTTTTTACCGGCAACTGTCCCGTCTTGGGGGGGAGCTATTTATTTATTTATTTATTTATTTATTTATTTATTTATTTATTTATTTATTTATTTATTTATTTATTTATTTATTTATTTATTTATTTATTTATTTATTTATTTATTTGGCTTGTATGCCGCCCATCTCCCCCAGTGGGTGACTCTGGGCGGCTCACAATAAAAACACACCTCTCTCCGAGATGGCTAAAAACTATAAATAATTAAAAACATATTAAAAAACCCTAAAAAACCTCCTCTGGTTTATGGTCCTAAAAAACCTGTAAGATGCTGGGGGGGGGAGACAACCCATCATCCCACCAGCCATCTCCACAGGTGCGGGCCCCCCTCTGGCCCCCAGGCCTTCTGGCAGAGCCAGGATTTAATACCTTTCCTGAAGGCCACGAGGGAGGGGGCACACCGGACCTCAGGAGGCAGGATGTTCCATAGGGCGGGCGCTACAGCAGAAAAGGCTCTCTGCCTCGACCCCACCAATCGAAATTCCCTGACTGGTGGGGTCTGCAACCTGCCCCTTCTGCTGGACCGAGTGGGACGGGCTGAAGTGACCGGGGCGAGGCGGTTCCTCAGATAACCTGGTCCCGTGCCATAAAGGGCTTTAAAGGTAATAACCAACACCTTGAATTGGACCCGGAAACAAACCGGTAACCAATGCAGCTCGCGCAACAGCAGTATTTGTGGGATATACAAAAATGGAATTATGTTGTATAGGTTTGATGATTAGAAATAGTATGGGTTCATAGAAATAATGCAAGTTATGTAGTAAATTTAGAGTGAGAGTTTGACATATATTGTTTCTTATGTCTGTGGTGGGGTGGGTCGGAAGTCAATTCTTTTTTGTTGTTTTTCTTTTTCTTTTCTGCACCTTTGCTTTTTATTATTTTTTCTTTTTTCAAGTTTTTCTCTTTTTTTTCTTATTTTTATTCTTAATATTAGTTTTGGTTAGTTTTTATTCTTCTTTTTTAAAAAAGAACAAAGTTATTATTAAGGAAAAAAAAGAAACCAAACCTATGTGGAGGATATTAAGCAAGGGAGCTAAACCAAAAGTTTGTTGGGCGAAGCAAAGAATTCCTGCCACTTCTGACCCACGTGTAGGAGTCGGTGAAAACCCAGTGTATTTCAAAGCAAAGCATCCATTTCCAGACCCATCTTTATTTCAAGGGCATCTCTGAACACTGTGTGGACCCGTAGGTATTTGTAGAAAATAAAAAGGAGCCTGTTCGTTCTTGGGAAGTGTTCTGCTTGCCCAGGAAAAGACAGAGATAGGCAGGAATGGTGGAAGACGGCCTGGGGAGCTAGAATAGGCCATGGGGAGCAACCTTTCTAGTTTGTCTTTGAGAGTGGCCATACCCACCATAGCAGCTCTTTCATGAATATGGGAACTTTTCCATGGCAGCTGTGACAGTCAACGTGGTATAGTGATGACAGGGCTGGATTAGCAGAGAGACCCAGATTCCAGTCCCCCCCCCCCCCCGCCCCCCCAGCCATGGAAGCTCCCGGGGCGATTTTGAGCCAGTCCCTCTCTCAGCCTAAATTTCCTCAGGGGGTGGTTGTGGTGGAGAAAAATAGGAGGAAGGAATATTATTTATGCCATCTTGAACTCCTAGAGAAATGTTGGGATATAAATCTAACAAATATTTTGTGAGGTTGTCGACTGTGCTCTCAATGGTCCCCCTGTGTCCATCAGCCAAGAACTTCACATACCCTTGGATTAGTTGACTAAGTAATTTGCCAAATGCCTCTGGGAAAGCATTGCCCCATCTTGTCATCCCCTCCTTTCCACAGTAGTTTATCTTTAGAGACTGACTCCCACCAAGCTTGAATAAATGGCTCCCCTTCTCAGGGTGCAGACAATTGAAGGAGACCATTTTTCACAGGCTCCAGGAACTTAAAATGGCCAGGGTTCTCCTGCAGGTGGGTGTGGCAGTTACACCTGGCCCTGGAAGAACACAGTGGGCTGACATTGTGAAGGGCCACTAGCTGACCCAGAGAGATCCATGCTCCAAATAATTAACTTGCCTAGCCTTGCAGAGGGCCTTCAGAGACAGAATGGTTGCACGCAATGAAGATGATGTTGATCTGAGCTGTCATGGTTGAAAGGTGTCTCTTTGTATAATATCCAACAAGTAGTCTGGAGTGTTGCATCAGATGATTTATTTATCTTTTTCCTTATTTGTATCTGACCTGTCAATGAAGAAACCCTTGGTCCAGAAAGGGTACACTGAAATGAGTGCTTTTAATTCCCACTGCTGAATATAGATGAACTGCAGCTGAATTTTGGCAGAGCAATTCCAGGGGGCTGAAAAATTAAGGTCAACCTGCGAGATACCCACCCTGATTTAAACATATATTTGCAACCAATGGTTGGGATCAGCAGCACGGATGGTGATGGAGGGTGGTGGTCAAAAGCAGCAAAATGGTAGATGAGACAACACAGTGCAAGGGGTGGGATTTGCATTGCAAAACTCTGCCTGCCATCTGGCCACTTTTGATTCCCCCACAAACACCACTCCTTAGAATTGGCACTTGCCATTTTACTTTGCCATGATGTCCTGAAGTTGTATCACCTCTGCTAGTTAAAATGGTGGCCCCCAACCCAGTAATCTTGCAGTTCAGGACTACTGATGTTGGGAAAGCTCACCAGAGGGTATTTGGCTGAAGGTTCCTCAAATTAGAGGCAGCCTTATCTAGAAGTATTAGATGTTACATTTCTACAGATGGGATATGTTTGAACTGTGATGAGGGTGAAGCACTCTACACTAGCTCCAAAATCATCATCTTTTGCTTTCCCTTCTCAACCCAGTCTTTGAGATGTAACTGAACCATTACTTAAATCTCATCCTCATTCCTACTGGATTTGCATGCCGTCTGTGAGATTTTGTGGTTCCACTCTGGATGGATTACACATTTCCCACAAGTTTTGCTGCAGGGTGTACAGGGTATATTGAACATCTTGCTTCCGTGTGTAGCAAGTTGGCAGAACTGTTCTGAGACATCAGATTTCCCAAAATGGGGCATATTCCAGACCTGTTCCTCTACAACTTTGAGAAATTCCCAACCATTCTGGAAGTTGTAATCCAGCAGATCTGGAGAGTATCAGGTTGGGGAAGACTGCAAGAGAGTACCAAGATGGTGAAAGCTCTGGAAACTAAGCTCTAAGAGGATCTGTTAAAGGATCTGCCTATGTTTAGCTTCCAGAAGAGGCAACTGAAGAGAAATAATAACAACAGTCTTCAAATATCTGAAAGGTTGTCTCATAGAAGCGGGAGCAGACTTATTCTCCACTACCCCAAAGTTATGACCGGAATCAATGGGTTAAAACTGCAAGGAAGGAGGTTCAGGCTAGACACCAGAAGGAACTTCCTGACTTTACAAGCTGTCAGCCAGCAGAATGGAGCACCACATGAAGTAGTGAGTTCTCCTTCACTCTCTTCAAACAGAGGTTGGATGGTCATCTGTGAGTTGCTCTACAGTGGATCCTGCATTGAGCAGAGGATTGGGTTGAAGACCTCTGCAGTCTCTTTCAACTCTATGATTCTATCTTTGAATCCTTTGAAGGAATCCCAAGTAAACTCCCTCTCCACCAACAAGACTGTTTAAAGAGTCCCCTATTCAACCAAACCTTTTATCTAGTTTGATTGATCAACTTCGAAATGCAAGGGTGGTGGGTTGCCATATTGCTAAATGGTGAAAGTAGCATAGCCCCATTGTGCATCTTGCCAGCTTGAAACCCAGCCAGTTTTCCATCAGGCTAAGCTGTGGTTGGCATCTCTCTTTGTTCTGAGTCTGAGAGCTGCGATTTGGAACACCCTTCTCCAAGGCAAATGGTTTCAGGTGAGAGTAATTTTCCAGGTACAAGGTCAAGGATGTATCAGAGTTACCTGCTTTCATGCTCAGCCATGGAGAAAACTAGCTGGCTCTCGGTTAGGTTTTTGTTTCCTAGCTTAAAAATGACATCACAAGACAGCAGCAGGGATCAAAATAAGAGCAGGAGGAATTATACAAAACAAGGGTGATGCAGATATGAAAAATGGTCGTACCTAGTTAATGACAGGAGGAAGACGTCATTTCCAGCAGGCAGAGAAGATGCAAAGGTACTTGCTTTTCCTATATGCCCAAACTACTTTCTTCCCTCTTAATGAAAGGAGACCTGTAATATGATCTTGTCGTGTTCAGTGTTTCTCCACGCCTCCAGTTCCCTCCAGGAGGAAGAGAAAACACTGAACGTCATGAGATTGTCCCATTTGTGCTTTAACTCAGCCTGGGCTCATCTGGGGCCTGAATTTATGACTAGAGCAGGTAGCATGATACCCATAGGTACCAATGTTTCCATGGTTCCTGGTAGGCACTCTGTCCACCTATTTTTAATTTACTTTTTGGATTCAATTTATACCAATGTAATGGGAAGGTGTTGCACTGAAAAACTATGCTCCAGGCCTCTAGCATTGCTCTTTGACTCCCCAAATGCCTCTGGGTCACCACATAGGCCCCACTGCAGTCTTGGAAAATAAAAATGAAGGGGCCTCTAGTCCTGTCTTCTGTTTGGAAGCGTAGCCACCTACCCAGGAAAAGGTAAGCTCAGGCAGTAGAGAATCCCCATGGAAGCTAAAGAGGAATCAACACAACTGTTTGCCTCCTGGCAACTGGTGGTTTTGGGATTGGCCACCGTTTGTAAATAGGTAAGCCCCATCCCTTCATGGCAGCCACTTTGTGAGAGTGACCATGATATGTGCTCAACCTGTGTTTATCCATGCTGACAGTTTGCCTGGTAATTTAAACTAAATTGAGCTAACTCAGTGTTTCCCAACCTTGGGAACTTTAAGATGCGTGGACTTCAACTCCCAAGTCCACACATCTTAAAGTTCCCAAGGTTGGGAAACATTGAACTAACTGGTCATTTAATTCTCCTTGAAGGGGTGGAGTCAGGGATTAGGACGTCTGGTCCAAAAAAGATAAAAGGGTTCAGCTCATTGGAGGTTTTGTGCTTCTTGGAGCTATCCAAGGTGCTGAAGGCCAGCCTGCCTTTCCCGCCTGGCTCAGCATGCCTTGAACCCCACAGGTCAAGAAAAACTCTGGATCTGAGTTCACACGCATGCAAACACAATCCCAGCTGACCACTGCTTCTTATAGAGTCATCGAGTTGGAAGGGGTCTTAGAGGTCACCTAGTCCAGCCGTCTCAGTGCAAAATCAGAGCGTCTCTGAGAGATTACCATTCAGCCGCTATCTGAAGACCTCTGGCAAAAGAGAACTTTGTGTGTAGTGAGGCACATCTTCTTGTGCCTGTCCTAGGCCAGGCATAAGGCAGAGAGATGGCAGCCCGTGAAGGAAGAACGATAATCAATAGTGAAAGATCACTCCTCCTGCGGGTTTCTTCTATTCTGGGTTTTGTCCATTTTTCCTTCTTCCTCAGTGTGTTAGTTGTGCTCCGGGAAATATTTGTGCATGTGGAAATCAGGTCCAGGGCCTTGGCACCATGGTGGACTCCTCATGCAAATTGCAGTAGAGACAGAAGCAATCATGGTTCCTGGAAGAATCTCCCAGAGTGCTTAGTTTTATTTTGAAATTTGATTGGAGAACAGCATCACAGAGGGAAAAATTCTTTCTCTGCTTTGCCGTTTTTCTTCTTGAAATGGGCTGAATTCACACTTATCCCAGATACTGACATGTTTTCCCCAATGGGATCCAATACCCCCTTGGAGTTTTTTTTTAAGCTGAATCACCCTCCTTAAGACTGCATGCAGCTTCCCAAAATCTTGGTCCAGACTTCAGAGGCCTCCAAAAATGGTTACCAAATTGTAATTTTCATTGGCCAACAGGGGGAAATGATTGAATGCCTGATTGGAGAGTAAACTTGTGACTTGCATTTAATATTAATACTATTGAATGTATAATTGAATGAGCATGCTTACGGAATTAAATCAAGTTTGTACTGGCTCATTCAGTACTCTGCACTGCAGCCCCTATCTCACTTTCAAAAGCTTGACTTGGGAAAAAATGTGCATCCTTGTGCTTGCAGAATAGCTGGAGAATTTTACTCTTGGCTGTAAGTCAGGTTAATTGCTTAAGATAATATTATGAATTTGCAACGCCTTAGCTATTCCACCCACTGTTGTCACAACCATTGAAGGATATTTTTGCACCCATAAGGACCAGAAGCTTGCTCCCCCTTTAATGAAAAATCTATGACTGAAAGTAGTGACTTCTTTCGGTGGCTAGTATCAGGTCTGTGGCTTTTCTGCACTTCTGTATACAGCTCTTGGATGGGGATTAAAAAGTTTACAACTAGTTTTTGTGTACTGGCAAGAAAGTTGAGTATTCAGAGATTAGAGATTTCATTCATAGCTTTCCAACAGCCATTCCTCGCTCTAGTCCAATGAATGGCTCTTGTTGGCTCGACGTGCAAACCGCATGCAGGAAACTTCAGGATGAGATGAGAAATCATGAATCTGCCACAGTTCATATGGCGAAACGAAAAAGGTGAAGTATGTGGTTAATGCTGCCCTCATTTGCTTATAGAGACCCTCTTGAAAGTAATAAATTGACCACTTTGTCTTGGGATGGAGCTTGTTGATGTTTAGAGGGAATATGTAAGTGGGTGTCTACGTCACACTTTGGCAAAAGACAATGAGAGTATTCAGGCTGAGCACCAGAGTTCGGGGAAGGAAAGCGGAAGACACTCTGGACTTGAAGAAAGAGGCGTTTCAAAGACAGGCAGGTAAGTTAAAAACGATCCTCAGGATTGTTTAGGAAGTTGTGTTTCTTTGAGTCTTGATAAAGAGGAAAGCAAAAATAAAACCAAACTTTCTCTTGGGAAAAAATCTCAAGTGATCACGGAGCTTCCTTCAATTTCCTTGTCCACTGAGAATCTTCAGGGGAATTGGTGTTATCACTCAGCAGGGCTTGAGTTGTGTAAATATCCTGCATGTGCCTGGGGGTAGAAGCGAGGAAAAGAGACTCGGTGTTGTGAGAAGAGAAGGTGAATTCAACTCGCAGAATAAAAGCTGTATTTGAAGAAATGCAAAACCTTGAGCTTGTTCATTTCCATTGCAGAGCTATGGAGAGTCATGCTTGCTAAAGAAACGGCATTTGAGCTGGGTTGCTCTTTGATCAAGGGAGAGGCCAGGCATCTACCGGTTGGGGCCCCAAATGCATGTGGGCCCCAAAAGTGTTGGGAGTGGCCCTGAGAGCCATGCCAAATCTTATTTCCAGATTGTAATTTTCAGTGTGAAAGCAGGAAGAAAGTCTTAAAACCTTGGGGAGTCAATGTATAAGTGTAGTTAAGTGAACACCTTTGAAATACATTTACATGGAAGTTATATAAAGTCTTTTTTTTTATTTTTTATTTTGTCCTGGTGGTGCATGTCTTTCGGGGAGTATATTCCATGGCATACTGCTCAAGGGGCAAGTAAAGATCTCAAGTCAAAAAGATTGTGCAGCACTGATTTAAGTCAAGTGGTGTGAAGGACCATAGGGGAGGTAAACTACTTCACCCAGCTGTCATTTCCTGAAGGCCTGCAAGGTTAATGCTGTGCTGGCTGGGGAATTCTGGGAGTTGAAGTCCACACATCTTCAAGTTTCCAAGGCTGAGAAACACTGCATTATTCTGTAATTGCCCTCTTTGATTTGGGGAATTTTAATGTTCTTATCAGGTCATTGTCTGCTTATAACTCTCCTCTGTGCCCCATAACTTTTTCAGCTGTTGTTGTTGTTGTTGTTGTTGTTCTGGACTGCAAAAGAATCCATGCAGGAGGAGAAGGTAGTTGATAACATCATTAAATTGCTAGCCCTGTCTGGAACAACTGCAGGAATTCATTCTCTGAAGAGCAGTCTTTGTCAGCGCCAATCTACAGACCAGAATTGGCAAAGGTGGGGTGAAATGCAGAAGGCTGTTGGCTTCTTTGCTTGAGAATGTAATTTCTCCTTTCTTAGTGGCAAGTGCACGGATATTAAATAGAGACACTTAGCTCTTAGTTCTTAGCTGTTTTTGAAGAGTGAGAAAGATGGCTTCCCTCTTGCAGAAACCATACTTTTGATTGCTTTACCTCTAGCCATTAGGAGAGCTATGGCCACAGTGGTCTTAAGGTACAACTTGGAATGTGGGGGTGTCCCCGGCAAACATTCTCCATTTAGTCTTCCTGGGGCCAAAATGCTCTAAGGGTACTTTCATATGGTTCTTTATGCCAGTTCAGACTCAGGACTACGTCTTATCATACGATAGTGTTAGCGTTCAAAAGCTGAGTTGGGTTTTTTTCTGGTTCTGCACCAGTTATCTGAAAGCAGGGCAAAACTGGAATTTTCTTTTTTACCACGCTGCAGTTTAGCAGGGCTGGTTTTCTGCCCTCTTTACCATTGGTGGCAAGCAGTGTCTTCTCCTAGCTGAGAATCTCAGCATCAGTTCCTGGCACCTCGTCCGTTGCTGCTGTAGCTGCTAGAGCAGCAACCAATGTGATTAGAGATGGTGGGGAAAGCACCTGTTGGCAAAAATGCTACGCAAGAGAATTTTCCTTGCAGAAGGAAAGGCAGCGTTGCAGCCAGAAAGCCTTTCCTCATAGCAACTGCTCAGATTTTTGTCAGCAGAAAATGCAACCTACAGAACCCAAACAGAACATGGGGATGGCAGATGCTCGCAAGTTGTTTTCTTTTCTTTTTTTTTAATAATATTTTATTGAGATTTTAAAGATACATATTTAAAAGTTAGAAATAGAAAAGAAAATTTGAAATACAAAATATAAAGAAAAGGGAAAGAAAGTGAAGTAAAGTAAAAGAAGAAAAGGTATGAAAACCAGATAACTTCCAATCTATCTCTGGTCTTAGAAATAATAAGGCCATCATAAGTGCTAGTTTTTAATACATTAAATAAGAATAATTCTTTGTCTAGATATATCCCATTGCATTTATAATGTACTCTTCAAATCCCCATGTCAGCTTCACCCCACCTGCATTTTGCAAATAGTCCATCAATGGTTTCCATTCTTTAAGGTAGTCATTGTTTGAGTTTCCTTTTAATAAGCAAGTCCGTTTGTCATTTTCTGCCCTATCCATCAGTTTGAACAACCATTCTTGTACTGTCGGTAGTGTCTGGGTTTTCCAGAATTGTGCATAAAGAAGTCTCGCTGCGGTAACTCGCAAGTTCTCTTCTTTCTTTTTCTGTGAAGGGGAGTGGGGAGATGTTTGGTGCTTCAGGATCTACAGTGGTTCAGGAAGTGGCACGCTGATTGGGTGTTTGATTGTTTATTGCATTCCTGCTGGGCAGCTGATTGGTTCATGGGGTTTCCTGCATTTCTCAGCATGTCAAGGTTGGCAAAAGTAAAGATGATCTCTGGTCATTTCAAAGAGTTTGGGGAGGGATGGGGGGAATTGGGAACAGCGGAGATGTGAAAGAGCCCTAAGATGCCAATGCACGATCCCTACATTCAAGTTAGAAATTAATCCAAATTTACACATGTGTGAACGCAACAGCCATGCATTGAACTGCCCTGGCTAAACATGTTGTGGCACGTAGCCATTTTGTGCCTCTGTATTTTTTATCCTTTCCCTTGGGGTGAGAACTGCTTTGTGTGTTTCCCTTGAAGGCCTGATTTTGGGCAGCTTTGACCGTTTGTGAGAACAAGAGAATCTGTGTTATAAGGTAGTAAATTCAAACTGGCTGCAATCTCTTAGCCTCCTAAATCTTCATTGTTTCAGGAAAGGGTTGCCAAGATGTTTGACCCTTGGTTAATTTCCTTCACTCTTTAATTTTCCACAACTTCCCTTGTATTTCCAACTTTGTGTATCAGCAGAATAGTGTTATTCTATGGCTGGAGAGTCCCTGCAATTCTATATTAGATTTTATTTTATGCTTACTTTTCAAAGGGGAGAGAAGGAGACCCATGATTTAATTACATTTAAATGAGGGAAGTTAAACCACTTTAGGGCCAGCACAGAGACAACAGAGAACCCCCCAAAGTCATTTACATTTCTGTTGCAACTAGTAAAATGTGCTTGTTTTGTGTTCTGTCTTGTTATATGAGCCCATGGGGATTTTGCTTCATCTTGCTGATCTGAAAAAAAAGTAAATACAACATTTTTGATTGGAGGATAATAAAGGAATCATAGACAACCTTTGCTAATTTCTGTTATGGGAGAAATCCTAGGAATCAGCCCCTGACTGGGTCAACTTGTGGAATTCATCGCCACTAGAGGTCATGAGGACTACGGATTGCAAGACTTTTAAAAAGAGGATTAGACCATTTTATAGCAGAGAATTTTGTCATTGGCAGTCACTTATGATGCTACATCAGGTACAGGGTCAGACATGATACTTCTCTGAACCCCAGTTGCCTGTAGGTAGGTCTATAACTGGATTCACAGATTACACAAAGAAACCACAATGGTTGAGTTTACACATTGTGCTGAGTTGACGTCATCCAAGTGTAGTTCAATGCAATTGTGCATGTGAACTGAACCATGCTCTGTATGTGAGTGTGTGTGTGTGTGTATGTATATGTATATATAAAAATAAAAACAAACCAGGAGTCTCTGGTCTTCTGAAGCTGGAATTTGGAATTTGGAGAGGCGGTTCTAGGTGCTCTCACAAAATGGCTGCCACAGTTGCTAAGATGGCAAAACTTGCTTCTCCTCCCCTTCTGTAATTGCCTCTTTTTATCTTGGGAAAGTTGCCACCTTCCAAACAAACCACCGGTCTGCAACTACCCCCCATTTTTAACTTCACCTCTGGAGTTTATCTGTTCCTGGAAGCCAGTATTTGCTCCTTGGCTATTGCAGTATTCCAACTTCTTATATTTTAATTAAAATTTAAATGGTTAAAAACAGAAGATGAAACAGTAACAGTAATTCCCTAACATGTCCAGGGAGTTTTCCCTGTCTGCATTGCTGCCAGAGGCACCATGTTGTCTGTCTATCCTGTAAGGTCAGTTGTAAACCTTGCAGCTGCATTCATACAACTTTGGTTAGTCTGAACCTTGGTTAGTCCTTTTGTAGATGAGCATGTTGTGGGAATCCAGCCTTTTCATTAATTTACCGTTCAATTTATTGTGCAAATCTAGAAAAATGGGTTAATTCAGAAACCAGGTGAAGCATCTTATGAGGAAGGCTGCCAATGACCATTGGGACAATTACTGATAAAAATGTGAATTATGGCTAGTTGTGTTTGCAACATCTGTCAGTCACAAGTTGCGTAAACAGCAGTAGTTGTGATACAGAGAGTGGTGTATAATTCCTCAAATATACATTGTTTTCTTAAAAGAGCTTTTTAAACACCAGTATTATTGACAGAAAGGAAAAATTGGGGGGGGGGGGCAATTTATATAATGTGCATATCTGTAACCTAGGGGGTTGGTTCAGGTAGACTGCAACAGGCGGGGGGGGCTTTCACACAGCCACTGAAGGAGGAGTGTCTGGAGGATGTGGTCAAAAAAAGTCCAGATGGTGAAGAATAATGAAATCCCCACAGTGGAGGAATGGATGGTGAAAATGTCAGAATTCGCAGAAATAGCAAAATTGACCTGTTTGGTCAGAGAAAAAAACAGCAAAAACTTTTCTGAAAGACTGGAAACCTTATATGGAGTTTTTGCTGAAAGAAGAAAGAAATGAAATGATGGTTCATGGATTAAGAAAAATGTGGATGAAATGAGCTGAAGGGGCTTGTATAACTCCTAAGAGGGAGGTGGGACAAGAAGATTGTAATTATCTGTTGAGAAGAAGGTCGGAAGTCGTTCCTATATTTCTTAACTTTAATTTTTCCCCCCTCTTTTTCATTTCTTGCACTTTGTTACATTTCTCTCTCTCTCTTTCTTTCCCTTTCTTTCGATCTGTCTTTTATTCTGTAAAAAAATTCTTAATAAATACAGTTTTTCAAAACGTCCAGATGGTAGCCATGGCAATGCAATTCTAGCGTGGCTGGTTTTTTATGTGCGTCACCCGCTCTCTGGCCGCCCTGTGTTGAAGACCGTAGCCCAGAAGCTGACTGAACCCAAGAAAGCCACAAAAGAAGTGGGGCCGTGGGATCTGGGTTTACCATGATGCTTAATGAACTCTGAATCCTTGTTCTTTTTCCCCCCTGCTTTAGCCTTGGTTATCTATTTCCATGACCAAAATGGAGTTTGTTTTGCTGTTGGCAGCTATGACTGCCCTCCTTCGCTTTCAAGTCTGGCCTAAACTGAGGCAGGTTGACACCACACACCCACCCACCCACACACCACACACACACACACACTCATAGAATAGATGGTTAAAGCCCGTGTTCAGAGCTACTCAGGAAATCAGCTCGGTGGAAGTCAAGGCTTACTTATTTGGACTCAATTGAAGTGGATTTATTGGAGTCCGGGACGTGTCAGAAGACTGCCAGGGTTCAAGACGGACCTCGTCTTTCCATCTCATCCTTTTATAAACTTCCACAGAGCTGAGGCTTGGCGTCCCAGAGACCGCGTCCCTTGCCAGATTCCCATCTGACAATTTGCCAGGAAGGCTTGACTGTAATGTATTTGGCTGGCTTTGAGTCCCCGATCTTCACCGAGGGAAAGGCTTTGCTCCCGCAGAAGGAAGTGGCCTGCCAGTCACAGCTCAGTAGGCCCAAGAGGGAGGCCAGAGAAATCCTCTGGCTGCCACGTAGATTTCAAGGATGACTGCAGTGTGTTGGGGTTTGTCGTGCAAGCTATAAACAAGCCATAGTCAGTCTTTGCAAGGGAGCAAAGGAATGTTAGCTTGACAGACCACTGCTGACTGCTGTTCCTTCATTGTGATTAGCTCTTCTCCTGCAATTCTGTCATTTGGCCAGCGTCCCCAGAAGCAACCAGGGATAAGGCAGGAAACCCAAGCCACGAGCCCCTTTCCGTTTATCCAGTTGTGAATAGTACAAACTATGGCTTCATTGCCATAAAACAAGCCGTGGTTTATTTATCAGTTCCATTCACACTTCATATTAAAACAAGCCACATGATGGCTTAGTACAATGTGGGAATCCGAACTGCTTTCTTTCTCTTTTTAAAGTTTGCTTCTACATCTGTCTTGGCATACTCCAGATGTGTTGGATTACAATTCCCATTATCTCCAGCCAGTTTCCTAAACTTCTGGCTGTGTGATGAAGATGCTTTAAAAAGTAAAGGCAGGTAGTCAGGAATAGTTGTGTTGGAACTACAGTTTATTGTTCTCTGGTGATGGTTAAATGGAAAAATGGAAATGGAAATATCCACTCAAAACTACATATAGTTCACACCACACACTTAGTTAGCTAGAATCAAAGTTCAGAGAGCTATATTCATGTGACATCCTAACCTTGATTAACGTCACCCCAGTTCAATTTTCTGTGCTTTAGTGTGTTCTGCTAACCTAACCCATTTGCTCAGGTTAGGGTTAGATGGTGTAAACCCAGAAAGGGATTAATTCAGCAAACAGGTGAAGCATGTTGTGCAAACGCAATCCGAGAGGGCAGCGTAAGGTGGGATTTCCCCAAAGGTAATAGATCCCAGGTTTTTAGAAGCCTGTTGAACTGGGATCTCAGAAGACAACAAGCTAAGATGTGAAACGGGCCTGCCACTGCTTATGGTATATTCCCATTCAGATAAGCTTTTTGTGGTCCAGCAGATGAGTGAGCTCTTTGGTAGAGAAGATAACTTTTAAGAAGGTGTGCGGGACCAATTAAGTCAAGATAAGAGACCAAGGGAAGGAGAAGGGGTGAGAAAGAAATTCAAGATAACCCTGCATTGAGCCTGTTTGGTATAAGAGGGGACAGAGATACATTCTGGCAAGATTCTCTTATTATACCCTTATCAGATAACATTTCTGTTATACCCTACAACGGTCAGATAGCACGCCTGTAATCCTTGCTCTGCCTGTTTCCTCATCCGGCCTACCTCGAAGATCTGACCCTTCCCGGTGGACATCCTGCCCTACCGGTTCAGGAAGTAAGAAATCGTCTCTTGGATCAGGCAAAAAAAGCTCATCCATCCAGCATCTTGTTTCCAGGGTGGCTGACGGTGCGGATGGTTTCCCAGCAACTGTATTGCAGAGCGAAAGAATATGTGGCTCTTTAAATTCTTGCAGGTTGTTCTGTGCAAGAAGGAAGAGGAACCCCATCTCTACCGCAGTTGGCCAGGCTGAAAGGCCAGGCTGGGTTGTATTTGGAAAGTTATCCGGTTCTTGCACGAGCTCTATTTCATGGAGCAGCAAAGAGGATTCAGTCCGGTATTAGTTTCAGTTCCCTCCATGGAGAGGCCCTAGTGAGTTCGATCTATACTGGAGTTGGGGAAGGAATTCTTGTTTTTACAGAAAACGGTTTAAGGGGGGTTTGTTTGAAGGGGTCAAAGGAACAGAAATGAAGAGGTCTCAGCTGTAGAAATAGACGTTTTGCTAGATATAATAAAAAGTACAGGGGGTGGTCAGGTAGATTTTGGGAAAAGCTTGAATTGGCAGTTTTAATTTCCTTTACCTGGCCTGACCTGAAGAACTGGTGTTTGCTGGGCTGATAGCTCACTTGGAAGGTTGTTCTCTTTCCCATCACTTTAAATGACTAGATAGATAGATAGATAGATAGATAGATAGATAGATAGATAGATAGATAGATAGGCAGGCAGGCAGGCAGGCAGGCAGGCAGGCAGGCAGGCAGGCAGGCAGGCAGGCAGGCAGGCAGGCAGGCAGATAATGATAGATATTTGCTTTAATATTGAGAGAAATAAAGTATTTAAAAAAGAAGAAGGGAAAAAAGAAAATGCTGCAACCGAGGGACGCTCCATCTGTCTAGTGGACTTGAAGGCTTTTGCCTGCCAAGGAGATAATGTGAGTGGTAACAGACTGATGGTGGGTGGGGTAGAAAATAGATCTACCCCACAGGTAGATGTGGGGCAAACGGAGTACCTCCCCAAGTAGATTCCATCCAAACAATTACTACAGAGAAGTACAACCTCTCTCTTTCTTGCCAGTTTTGCACAGAGGTATGGATGAATTTGTGCTACTCAGAAAGTTCAGCTTGGTCTCCTTGTCCTATGCATTTATTTGATCACTTCTTCTGAGCTCAGCCAGTATGGTCTTGACATGTACTTCTCCTCTGAGCAGGTCATTTTTTACTTGTCCAAAGACAGAATGGTTCGAGGCATCTTTCCAGATGCCTTCCAGATTTGTAAAGCTACATCTCCGTGATCCCCAGCTGTATCTGTAGTCCAGAATCTGTGGAGAATGATAAGATGAGGAAGACTATTGCAGAACTGTACTGTATATGTGTTTACTGGAAAAAAAAATTAATATGGAAAAAAATGGCTCTTGATGTTTCATTAAAAAAAATAGAGGTCACTGAATTCTTCCTGGCATCCTTCATTCTACTTCCTTCATTCTACTTTCTCTCTTCTGCAAGCATTTGCTTCGTCTGATGTTGACCAAGAGAATACCTCCTATGGAAACTTGGAAAATTGGGTCCACTAACTAACACTATCTTGGGTCATTTGGGCCAAAACTACTGATAATCCAGAGAAGGGAAGAAGTCTCGTTCTCAAATTGAACCTAATGTATTGGAGATCTCATTTGGGTAGGAGGAGAAACGGCAGCATTACTTGCATCCATCTAAGGACTTGCCAAGCCCAGACAATGTTCAAATCACTTTCTTGTAGGGTATTTGTCCACTGCAGCCCCTTACTCAAACTCATGTTCCCTTTTGTGCTCTTGAACTTCTCTCCTGCCCTCTTCCTCTCTCTCAAATTCTCTCCCCACCTCACTGCTATTCCAGTGAAAACAGCTCAGGAAATTCCAATCAAATTCGTGGAGAAGTTGCTCCCTTCCTTCCCAAGCAGGAAAAGACCACAGTCTTTAATTTTTATTAATGGTGATTGCGGTCCAATTAGTCCACAGCACTTTTGGTGTTCTGTGTCATTAAATCTGTCAGAAAATAATCTGTCCTTTGCTTCGTACAGACCCTTGTTTGAAGCCCAGGTTTGGAAAATGTTATTTGAGGGGAAACCGGTGTTTATGGAAAGCCTTTTAATTTTACACAAGTGGGCACTTTAGCTCGTCTTATGAAGCATCATAAACCATCAAGATTCCTCATAAGCACTTGACCAAACAAACTTCCATTGACATTTCAAGAAGCACCACACTGAAGAGTTACTGCCTCTGGCGAGACTCCAAGCCAGAGAATTGTGCCTCTGACATATTCATTTTTTAAGCCGCCAAACACAGTGGGGGATTTTCTTTGCACCCTTCCTTTGAGCCAAAGGTTTTCAAAGGCAGCACAGTGAGGTCTGGGTTTTGGAAGGGGAGAAGTTTTCAAGAGCCAGATCCCAAGGAAATCTTCTGAAGCTGAGAAAGACAGAGACAGAGAGATGATCGCATCCTTTGTTCAACATCTCTTACCTATCCGTTCCTTTGGAGACATGGTTTTAAAGGTGTCCATGCTAAAACCTTATTTAAAGCACATGGCCTGGTTCAAAGTTGCATTTACAGGCTTCCTTTCTTGCCACATCTTTCAGAGGTTAGCTATGCATTCAAGATGTATCCCAACTGCTAGCAGCCTTGCCCAAACAGGTGCTCTCCAGATGTTCTTGGCTCCTGTTCCCATAATCATCTGACTGGGTGTGCCAGGGATGTGTTGATTGAGGTATAATGGGAATTATGGTCCATTGCAGCTCGAGGGGAAGGAGGGAGAAAAATGTGCTAAAATTATGAGCTTCTATTCATCCTTTGAGTGCCTCCTGCAAAGGACGGCAAGAGATGGGTGGATCCTTGAATCTTCAGAAGATATATAAAAAGAGAACTTGGGGGACAGGAGAGGAGTAGATGTCCCTATTTTGAATCTATTCCCCTGTTTGCCCTGTTGATGGGAGTGATCTGACTGCTGGTATGAAATGAGCAACATGGGATTTCCCAGAACTCATAGAGGTTTCTTTTAAACCTTATTGATCCATTGATCCAGAAGCTCTCTACCTTGTTGAAAGTTTGAGGAGGAGGAGGAGGAGGAAGGGTATTTACATATGCTTCCAGCATCTTCTTGATTTCCACAAATGCTTATGAGCTCCATAAAGGCTCATGGTCACTCATGCCTTAATCACCTTCCACTTGGACTACTGCAATGCGATTTACATGGGGCTGCCCTTGAAGAACATTTGGAAGCTGCAGCTAATCCAGAATACAGCATCGCTTTTGTACTGCATAAGAGCTCCCAGTGGGCCTCTGGTTGCAATGGAAGATGCTGGTTGTCACCTTTAAAGCCCTACATGGAATGGGACCGGGTTACTTGTGGGGCTGCCTATCCCCAGTGGTGTCTGCCTATCCTACTAGATTTGGCAGGGTGGGCATGCTTGGAAGTGTGCCTTCTCTGTCATGGTGGTAGCCTTATGGAACAACTTGCCCCCAGATATATGGATGGCCCTAACCCTGTTGGCCTTCAGGAAAGCAGTGAAGATCTGGCTTTTCCCCCAGGCACTGAGGCCAGGAGGTTGATGGATCCGGCATGGGGTGGTTGGTGGATGAACACAAGTTTTACTGGGGCCTCAACGTTGTTTATTGTTTTAAATAGTCTTTTTAATGTATTGTGTTTTCATTTTGTTCACCATCTAGAGTTCCTTCTGGTAGATGGGTGTCTAGATGGGTGTCTATATAGGATGGATGGATGGATGGATGGATGGATGGATGATAGATGTAGACAGATCCCATAAATGTTTTTTAGAAAATCATAAAACCATAGGGGTAGAAGGGACCTTTGATGTTTCTCATCCAATCCCCTGCCCAGGGTAATTCCACTACGTAATAACTCTTATAGCCAAACAATTTCTTCTTATTTTGAGTATGGATCTCCTTCTGTAAAGCTTCTACCGATTGATAAAGAGGTTAAGTTGCTGTGGCCCAGTCCTTACTCTGAAAGTGTGTCCACCTGTCCAGAAAGCAAGGAGAAAGTTGAGGTAGTAGAGAAAATCCACCTTCTGGAGAATGGGGATTCATGGCTCCCACTACAGCACCCATTTTGTGAATCTACAACTCTCACGGAGTTATTTTGGGACAGCATCCATGACATGCTCTCAAAATTCTCAAATTCTTGCTAGACCCCAAAAGTTTACCTGCCTGTTTTATGAAGAGGATTAATCTGGGTAACTTGAAATTCGTGGAGCAATTTGGAAGTTCTGGTATGATGACCGCACAGGAGAAGAACTGGTGTGACAATGCTTAGATTTGTCAGACAGTCAAGGAGAAACCAAGACTGGGCAGTGAAGCCATGTTTTGCTCTAGGAACAGCTCCCCTCTCCCCACAGACCTCCCCCCACTTTTATTTTGGCTCATGAGTCTTCAAGAATAGCCTGGAGATTCCCCCAAGTAACTTTGCCCTCTTTCTGGCTACAGGGAGACTCTCAGCAAGGCACCATGTTCCAGGACGTGACTCTGTGGCTGCTGGTGGGGATTTGCATCTCTGCAATCGCCGGAGGGGGCGCTGGAGGAGGTTATGCGCAGATGAAATACATGCAGCCAGTGGTGAAAGGGCCCCTCGGTCCTCCGTTTCGAGAAGGCAAAGGCCAGTACATAGGTAAGTGGCACCCAGTTGCATGCAGGGAGGCCAAATCTGAGAGGGGCCCGGAGAGTTTGGTTTGGAAGGAAATTCAGCCTCTCGTCTTAACCTTGTTCATATTGGCTTTGTGGTTTTAGATATCTGTGATGGCTTATCCGTTTCCCATTTGAGTGTGTGTTACAGTAAACGGCTCTGAAAAGCTTGCCAGATGCTGCTCAAACGCCTTGGATACATTAATTAAACATGTCTGTTAGGTTTTCTCCAGCAAGATAAAGGGGAGATAAAACAATCTTATTATCTAGCCTCTGCTGTCTGATTCCCACAATAGTTGCAATAACCCCTTCCCTTTTACAATGGGAACCAATGTTTACCAAGAGGCAGTTTGGGGTCTCACGGGGAATTACCAGAGGACAGGAAGAAGTCACACCGGCCAGATTCATGCAGCACATTACTGAATTAACCCACTTCTCAGATGGCACACTTCGCTGAATGGTAAATGAAACAAATGTCTAATCTTTGCATAACATACTGTGCCCCCCCCCACACACACACACACGAACACACACCAAAAAAAAAAGAGCCAGGTTTAGGCTTAACTAAGCTTAGCAAATTGCATAAGAACAGGTGCTAGGTCTTTAAGTGACCTGGTTAAGCAGTCCACATGATAGACGTATCCAGGTCAGGTAAAGATCTAAACACCCATAGAATATGCTACATTTGGTTAGTATTAGCCTTGGTTAGGCCTTTGGAGGTTAGTGTGCAAATCCACAAAATGGGTAGTTTACAGTAATTGGGCAAAATCTGTCCTGTGAATGTAGTCAGAGCATCATTGTGTCTCTCACTAGCCACAGTTGTCCAGGAATGACAAGTAAGTGTCTGGCGTGAAGTTTCCAAGAGTGATTTAGTGGTTATCTCTTGACAGTTGCCAGAAAAAAGAAGTCTGGGGCATAACTGGAAATTAAAAAGAAGGCCTTCTAACTGCTTGTAACAAGCCAAAGAAAAGAAACCCTCTAAACAGCGTAACACCCAATGGGAGAAAATTGCTAATTGCCTAGAGTGTGACTCTGTTGCTCCTTCACTGCATGCTTAAAAAGAACAGGGTGAGCTTAGAATGCATTGTGATGCACAAAAAGATCCCCACCCAGTTTGGGTAATTCCCAGACTTTAGTCCCCCTTAAGTTGAATTTAAAATATAGCTTACCCTCTAATCTGCACGGGGAGAATTGGTTACTTCCCAAAGGGGCTGCATTGGGTATTATTAAATGCTCAACTCTGGAGCCCAGGAGCAAGTCTCAACAACCCTACATTCAAATAGGATTTTACAGGTTAAACATAGTAAGACTGCAAGACCCAACACTATGCTTCTCTTACAGTCACTGTTTACAGACGTGATTACCTGTCTTAGCGTGTAAATTCTATGGTGGCTATTCACTGCTTATGCAGGAAATGCTTGACTGGCCCACCTACAATACGTTCTGGAATTTAGCAATTTCCTCCTCTTGATGATGGACTTTAGATGGACTTCTGGGTGAACTTGTGATCTAAAATGATACAGTCGAGGTGACCCTCTGATCCAACATCCAGTGTGGTATTTAAACCAGCCCTTCAAGATGAACGCCCAAGAGCTGTCTTCATCCATGTTGATTTCTTTCACTGCTTCTGCCTTCAAAGACCTTGCAAGAAGGATGTTAATTTATTGAGGGAGGAGGCATGTAGGAAAAGAACAATTTCATGCAAGAATGCTGATGCAGGAAGACATGTGGAGAGGTATTGAGTGCAAGCAGGGCTGATGAGGAGAGATGCCCGGTTAGCAAGGTGAATCACTACACCTGTGATGCTTTTAAAGAAGCCAGCTTCCTCTCCCAGCAGCGATTTTGGCAAGAGACAATGTGCAGGAAATTGTAGTGAAATACTGGATGTTACATTCTAACTGTCTCTTGAGATGTAAGTTGATTCCAGTTATTAATTCCTCTGCCCTGAAACAAAACTGTTGATAAAAAAAATAGGTAAAAGTCTCTGAGCTTGAAAATAAATCCGCTGCTGGTATAAAGCTTAACTGGAATAACTTGGCACTGATGATATGTGTCCTTGAAAAATAGACTTCCTCTGTCCTGAAGTGAGAAAGACCCATGAGTCACTCCAGGACGGGGGCTATCTATTTCTCAATCACAAGCAACCACAGGAAGAGAGCTGATCTTCTCAGGTAGTAGCTGGGCAGCTGGACTGGGAAAGGGTCAGCCCCACTGTCAACCTTGCTGGAGTGGACAGGAGGACCTGTGGCCATTTGGCCTGGTCTGTAGGATGGAGATTGGATGACAGATGGAGCCATATTGGAGATACAGTGACTTGCTCAAATGAACTGAGTCCATGCTGGAGACCATAAGCTCATATCTAGACAAACCCCTACTGGAATGGCCCATTTAGGAAGATGCAGATCGTGCGCAATACGTTGCCTCCTCCACCCAGCCCTCGCAGCTTATATCCTTATATGTCATTCTGTCCTTGGGATATATAAAAGTTGAAGTAGAAAACACAGGGATTAAACATAAGCTTCGTGCGTAATCTGTGGCATTCCTTTGCTAAACCCAACACCCTGGCATTTAAAGAGGAGTTGGGTCTTTACTTGTATATATGTTTTAGAAAAAGTAACAGTGGTTAAAAGTATTGCTGACAGTGACTGAGGCATATGATTTAATATTGGATTTGGTGAGGGGACAGAGCTACTCAGAGGCAGATGTTAGAGAGTTGGGAGGGTTCAAATTTTGCCATAGATAAATAAGGGTACTGTAATTAGAAGAAATCAAGAAATGTCTTAGAGCTCCCCACCACTAATCCCCACAAACACAGTGGGGAGAAATCACCATGCCCCATGCATGGATGCTGCCCTGCATCCTAACCATTGATTAATTGTTAGATTTATTACTAGTCAATTTATTAGTACTGGGTTTTTTTTATAATTTGATTAATCACTGGGTTTGGGTTTGTAATTTATTTATGCATTGCATTTCTACTCATTGCAGTTACAAGATTCTCAGCAATTTATAGTAATATAGATAAATAAAACCTCCACAGTAGAATTAAAAAAAAAACAAGTGATAACACTATAATTACAATAAACCAATCTAGACATTGCCCGTAACTCTAGGGCCTCTGGAGTAACTCTCCATCCTTTAGTGTTTTGGAAAGCTAAAATCACAAGAGAGATGGTGCCACATATCGCCAGTGCCACAGAAAAGCAGCACCTGCAAACTTTTATACTTGTGGAAATGGGGGATCACCAGATGTTTCTCCCAGGAATAACAGGTTGGGCAAGTCCATTAGGGTAGGGCAGTGTTTCTCAACCTTGGCAACTTGAAGATGTGTGGACTTCAGCTCCCAGAATTCTCCATGCTGGCTGGGGAATTCTGTGAGTTGAAGTCCACACATCTTCAAACTGCCAAGGTTGAGAAACAGTGGAGTAGAGAAAGGGAGGAAGAGGAGAAGGAGAAGGAGAAGGAGAAGGAGAAGGAGAAGGAGAAGGAGAAGGAGAAGGAGAAGGAGAAGGAGAAGGAGAAGGAGAAGGAGAAGGAGAAGGAGTCCTGCAGATCATGATCTATCTTGAACAACATTACCTGTAGGGACTTTCCATTATTCCCATTGATCCTGCCCATCCACCTTATCTAGTCTCCACCCTTTCTTCTACTTCTTTTGGTGATGTCAAACATACTTTTTTTATTAGTCCGCCATCTGTTTACAGTATATCAGCCCAAGGTATGCAAGGTTTTGCACACTGATCTTCTCAAGGCAGCAGTCAGCCTTGATTTGGTCCAGGTCTGATGTTTGATTCTTCCTGCAATCAGTCCATTTTGAAATCCATAATTCAAAGATATCATTTTTCTCTAGCATTTTCCCCATTTTTAATTTTCTCCATTTTTAATTTTCACAGCATACTGTTGTAAGTATTTTGATTGTTATCATAGAAACAACTTTCATCCTTTGTAACTTCTCTAAGTTGTCATAGCCTTCTTACCTGGGATTAATCTCCTCTTCACTCCTCCAACATATTGTCCATCTTCAATTATTCTAGAGCCCAAGAAACCAAACTGCCCTCTACCTTCACTTCTTTACTGTCAACGATACCTTTAGTAAGCATTCTGGTTGACACTAGGAAGGGCTTAAGAAGTGACCTATCAGGAAGAATCCTGTTGCAATCTTTCAGGAATCCACCAAGTCCAGCAACTTCTTTGCAACAGTTAACAGGAGGAGATGTGAAAAATAATCAAGTTGAAGTTGGGATGAAAGGATGATGAAGTTGGTTTCTGAAGGACGTGAATCCCATGCTGTTGCCGTCCATCCATCCATCCATCCATCCATCCATCCATCCATCCATCCACCCACAGGGCTTATAAATTGCTCCAATTAGCCATTTCTGAGTGATGTACAATACCCCAATGTGTAATTGGGATTAAGACCCATACAAATCAAATTAAAAACAAAACCATACATTATAACCCCAATCTTCAGAACAATAAAAAACAATTCATAATTTGGAGAGATGGTCATAAGAACCCAGATTCCCCAAATGGGTGAAACAATTTCTATCAATTTTCTAATAACCAGGAGAGAGGGGCTATTTTCATGTCAAAGGGGTAGGGTGGTGACTGAAAAGGCATGCTTCCATGGCCTCTGAATATGGCAGTCTTATTGGGCAGGTTGATGTTACTGGGAGAAGGGGGACCTGCAGATACCCAGCTCTTGAACTATGAAAGTCTTTAAAGGTGAGAACCAGCACCTGAATTGCCCCCAAAATCCAAGTAGCAACCAGTGCAACTCTCAAAGTAGAGGTATTACACATGGGTGCCTTGAGGTGAACCCATAATTACTGGTTCAGCTGTACTTTCTGAATGCTCTTCAAGGGCAGCCCCATGGAGAGCTTCTTGGTGCAGGGGCCCCCTTTAGCTCTTGGTGTAGGGTAGCCTTCCTTAACCTAGGGCTCTCCAGATATGTTGGGTTGGTAATTCATGGAAATTCTGAGAGTTGCAATTCCAACCAATCTGCAGATTACTGAGGAACAGCAGTTTAAGCAAGAATTTGGAGTGCTGTGGTTGACATCAAGTCATGAGAGTGCCATCATGCCAGACATGTCTAATGGAGCAGCAACATCTTTTGTGCCCACCCAGACGATTTCTGGGGTCTGATGTTTCTCCATAGGTGTCTCTCAAGTTTTGCTCTGGAACAGGAGCAGGCAATATTTGGACATTTGGGGGGAGGCAGAAGGTAGGCTGTAGTTGGTAGAGCTGTTAGGTAAGGTAGGTGTGGGACTGTTCTCAGACACAGGGGTGAAGCCAGAATGTTCTATTTATTTCTGGTTGGGAGGGATTAAAGTTGCTCTCTCCGGTTTCTTAAATGATGCTAGGCCTATTTGAGGGCCTGCTATACATCTTTTGTACTCTTCCCATCTCAAAAAGTTTGGCAAGGGCCAATTGCAAAGGCCCAGAGGTTTATACTATTGTATATACTGGTACTAGAAGTTTGGTGTTTCTTGGATGTTGTAACAGCCAGAGAAAGGAAATCCTTTCCACTCAGTTTGGACAATTCCAAGACTAGAAATGCACTAAGAGGAAAAAATTTGTACCACACATCAAATCATTACCCATTTGCAAGAAAGATCTGGGTTACTTGCCAAAAATGTAGCTCCATAGGCATGACATTTAACTCTGGAGCCCCACACCTTTGATTAAGTTTTTAGAGATTAAACCTAGACTAAGACTACATGACCCAACACCATGCTTCATTTACAATTTCCATTTATAAGACATGATTATGTGTCTTACATATGTAAATTGTGGTGGAAACTCATTGTTTGCATGGGAAATGTTTGAAGAGCCCACTTCTGCTTACCCAGATATTAACAGCCATTTCCCCCTTCCAGTGATGGGACTGAAGTTGACTGCCGTGAAGTTTTAATTCTAAACAACCCCATCAGGATCACTGCCTGATCTTCACATGATAGTATCTTCCAAAAAGCTTCCTTCACTCTACACAGTGATGTGTACAACCATGATTTATTCTCCATTTGGTTGCCTCTGGTTGAGATGTACGACAAGAGGGCTTCCACGTGGCACCAGACTCTGGAAATCTCTGTCCAAAGCAGCTAATTTATTTCCTTTGAATGGCCAATTCCTTACATGGCCTTTCGCTGAATCATCAATATATCTTTATTTTGTTTTGCCTGGCTGCTAATCTGGTCCCAGTTAGCATTCTCTGCTGTAAAGTGTTTGGATGACATTAATTTTAGGTTTCTCTTTTTACCCTTTGTTGATTTTCACTAGTTGCTTTTTGTTAAATTGTTTTAAGCTATTTTGGAGGCCTCTCTCGGCTGAATCAGAATGAAAACAGAAGCATATTTCTTGAACCTTGAACCTAGCTTAGCTTTAACCAGTCACACTTAAGATGCTCTGTCTCTTTTGGATTATACTACTCCAGACGTCAGTGAGCAATTCCTGGATTAATTTTGCCTCCTGAATATCTTATACATGGAATACTAGCTTGCTTAGGAGACATATAGGAGGCCTTCTTCCTGACAAGCCAGTTTTTGTTTTAAAGGGTCAGTCATGTACATCACTCCCTCTAGTCTGACACAGTCTGGTTCAGGTTTTTATCTCACTTTCTGGTGGGGAAAATTGGACCTTGTTGCAAGGCATAAACTCAAAAGGAGACACGTAGGCAAGCAAAGGTCCCAAGATTCTACTCCCTACAAGGCTGGACATTATACTGTGCCTCCAATAGAAGAGAATATATGAAGTTCAGGGTTGAACTGTGGAGTCCTTGGTGCTCTCTGAGCTTGGTTCTTTTCTTGCAAACATTTCATTACCTGGCTAGGTAGCATCATCAGTGATACTGTAACATCATCACTATACTGTACCCGTTGCGCAAACAACCATCTATTTTTTAAATACTTTTTTTATTGAAGATTATATGAAGCAGATAAAACGAATACAAAAATCAAATACAAAAATAGATTAAAAGAATATAAGACCGTGCAAAGAAAAAGAAAAAAAAATCCGCCCACCAAAAAAAAAAGTAGTAAGAAGAAGAAACTTCCCACTTCATCCCCAGCAGGTATATACATTAACAATTTATCACTGTCTCTTAAAATGCTACCAAATCCATCTTCATTCCATACTTCACCCATTTTCTAGAAACCCATCTCTAAATCCTCAGCTCTCCTTGTTAATCGACAAAAGGTGCAAAGATTAACAGACATGACTACCAACATAAGGATTTAGTCCCCCGTTCCATTTAAACATAATACCCCAATCCCTCTCTTAATAATCAAGATCTCATCCCAATTGACAATGAAACATTACAAAGGAATAAAAAATGAACCACTAATCACCACCTGAGATAGCAACCACTTATTAAACCCAGTTCACAATGAAACAGCACAAACAACCATCTAGAGATCTCACCCCTGAACTGTGTAGCCTCCATATTTGCAGAGTTGGAGGTTAATTTTGGATGCTTGAAATCACAAGGAGTCTGGTGGCAACTTCTCCAAATAACAAATGTTTTTAAAAGGTGAGGACTTACGCCTTTTAATAAAATGTCTGAGTCGGAAAAGATGCTACCACACTCCTGAGCTGTGGGAGCTTGGAAGATCTCCCTGCTTTAGCAACTTGATAATCTGGGAAATTCTAGGTCTGGCAAGGGGTTCCTGAGAATTGTGTTGCTTCAGGACCATTTACAGGACTGTAAGAGGAGACAGAAACCCTCTTTTCCCATATCACACAATCTAATAGAGAAGACTCCATTGTGCATGCTATACTAGACCAGTGTTTCTCAACCTTGGCAACTTTAAGAGGTGTGGATTTCAACTGCCAGGATTCCCCAGCCAGCATGGCTGGCTGGGGAATTCTGGGAGTTGAAGTCCACACCTCTTAAAGTTGCCAAGGTTGAGAAACCCTGTACTAGACTACGAAATGGCTTAGCTGACATTTAAAACCTGCATCTGGAACCGAAGCGTGTTAAAACACAAAAGGGAGCAAATTGATTTCCCATCACCATCACCTTTTCCAGTTCTGGCAAGGTCCTCGTCTGAACTTCCTCCAAGGAGACCAAAAGACAGCGTGAACTCCAGTGCTGCAGGATTGAGAAGGAACAGTTTGGGCTGAGGATGGGCTGACATTCAAGGACCTCTCTGTGCCAGGGTGTTTATTTTTTCCACTGAGTTTTTCCCACTGGATAGCAGCACACACCTGAGCAGGGAGGCCCGGGAGCTGATCTGGCCAGGGATAGCTGAGGGAAAGTTCTGAGTCTCTGAGAATTAGACTTCAAGAAAACAACTGAGTTCAGAGAACCCCAAGGACTCCACAATTAGATTTCGTTATGTTCTGCTGAATCCTAGTCATTGCTACTTTTCTTTATAAGATGGCAAACTCCTGAGAATTGTTTTTGGGATTCTTCTGCATCCCTCGTTGTACCACTGTCTGGTGGAATTTAAAAGCTGGGAATGTGGCAGACAAATTGCATTTCACCTTCAAGTCAAAAACTAGAGCACGTTGGTGGCTCGGAAGATGCTTCCGAATGCCCACGAATTCTCTTTCAGCTGCGGATTTATCTCGTGTTGACCACAGTTTCTGATATTTATTCTTAGATCAAAGTTGAATAGTGATTCTTAATCTTGTAAAACGATGCCACGTATTCTGTTATTCATAATCTCATTTGTATTTTACTCTCTTATTATTTTTACTTGTCTTTTATTCCTGTTGGTTTATACTCTTTCCTTAAAATGTCTAATTTTTAAAAAATTCTCTAGCATGTTATACACAAGGGATGTCCATTCTGGCCAAGAGAAACACGTACAGTGACTTCTCACACAATAAAATAAAGGAAATGATTTGGGGTGGCAGGTGGGAAGTATCTTCTACTGTACCTGGGCATCGTTTCCCAATCCAGTGATTCCCAAGCAGTCAACACAGCGTTTGTCTTGGAGTAACATTGCCACCTGGCGGAGCTATGGAAATAGGCTGGCTTTCAATATTTCAAAGTTTCGGCATTCCTTACAGCAGTGTTGTCCAAACTTGGCCACTTTAAGATGAGTGGACTTCAACTCCCAGAATTTCCATGCTGGCTGGGGAATTCTGGGAGTTGAAGTCCACTCATCTTAAAGTGGCCAAGTTTGGACAACACTGCCTTACAGCGTCCTTTCCTAAATCAGTTGGGTTTCAGCTTCCCTGATGTCCCCAAAGCCGCCTCCTCCCTGTTCTCCCCTGCACCTGCTGCCAGGAAGATGGTCACATTCCACTCTGCTGGGATCCTCACAGCATGCTGTGATTTGTTTAATCATGGTTTATGGAATAAACCACAATGGACTGGGTTCACAGAACCTTTTCAGGCAGTAAAGCAGTTTACAGATGACATGGCCTACGTTCACAAAACCCACTAACCGCATTGAGCTGAGCGAGTTGTGTAAACCCAGCCCTTGCGTGATTGCAACATCAATCGAGGACAGATTTGTAACCAGCATCTTATTCTAATGTCTCGCATCCTTGTGGGGCCTTGCTACCTCAGCCTTGTATTTAAGCATTAGCCTGAGAGCAAAAGACAGCCAGGACTATGTGCCTTCCCATGACCAAAAACCACCCCCAATCCTACTTTGTCGCTTGAGTTGCTTTGGGAACAGTCAACTCAGTTATCCAGAGGGATTTTAAAAAAAACAACCCTGTAACAGTGCAATCTGAGTCAGCACCACCGCAGACAGCTTGGGAGGGGGTCACACTCACCCCCTACGTGGCCACAAGGGTGAGCGAAACCTGAATCGAGCCCAGAGGGGAGTGGCTGGAAAAAGCCCATTCATTGACTTACCACGATCTGGTGGAGCCCTGCTCATGGTGTTGATAACATCTGTAAAGATGCATCTCTTTCACTGAGGTTTTAATTGTCAATTGATTGGGGCATGGATTTTGGTATTAATAATGTATGTTTTTAATGTTTTATATTGGGCTTTTAATGTTTTTTTGGCTGCCTTAAGCGTAGTGGAGAGGTTGGGACAGAACAAGAATGGCAGAACATCCAATATAGTAAACACAGTCATGGGCATCAGAAAAGCTTGTTAACCTTCTGCACAGATGATCCAGGAAGGGAGAGAGAAGGCATGGGTCGACTTGGTTGGATGTAACTCTGTGCCAGACCAGGTCCTTGGAAGCGACATCTGATCTCCTCAGTTAGTTAAATGGATCAACTGACCTTCGCATGCTGATCCAGCGTCACCCAAATGAAACATGTTGGTGGATCAGAGCCACTGAGTTCAGCAAATGAAACCAGGGATGAGGAAGGTGAAGTTCTTCTTTGTCAGCCTGCGCAAACATTTTATAGGCTAGTAAAAGTGCCTTATTTTCAGGTCAGCACTGTCCAAACTTTGCTCTTCTTGGTAAGAATTTTTTTGAAAAACATTAATGAAATGGGCCTATAAAGAGTTTGAAATCTCAAGGGAAAAAGGGGTGGGGTTGCCATTTTTTTCTAATCTGTTCAGCCGTGTCTGATTCTGGGAGGTTGCCTGGACAAGCCCCTGCAGTTTTCTTGGTAAGGTTTTTCAGAAGTGGTTGGCCATTGCCTCCTTCCTAGGGCTGAGAGAGAGGGACTGGCCCAAGGTCACCCAGCTGGCTTTATGCCCAAGGCAGGACCAGAACTCAGGGTCTCCTGGTTTCTAGCCCAGTGCCTTCACCACTACCCCAAACTGGCTCTGTTATGAAATAAATAAATAACTTAAATTCACAGTTGGCAATACTCTTCATTCTAAGGAGAGATTAAAATGCCACCACAAGCTTTTGCATTTGTTCGAACTGTCTAATAGGGAAGAGAACTTAACAGTGGAATCATCCTTCCAAACGTGCCATGTCCATACTCCTTGAACTGGAATACAGGCGTTTCGCAGACGTAATTGGATTAGCTTCTCAGGAGGCAAAACAGATAAGATACACTCTGGGCTACTGTGACACCCCCCCCCCCCCCCAAAAGAACAATGGACAACTTCCACACTCAAAAGGCTATAAAGTCCTCTTAATCCCTGGGCTGGATCTCAGCAAAGGCAATCTAATCCATATTATTGGCTGGAAAAGTGTAAGAACCTCTCCCCAATTCACTACAGCACCGAAGCGTCTGGGGTGGCTAGCTTTGTGAAGGAAAAGAGCAAACGAGCCATTTTTAAGCAGCTATGTTTTCTGAATTGTTGCCAAATGCCGGGCACTTAAAAGAAAAGCATTATGGCCTTTGGAAAGGGGGTGTTTCAAAGGGATGGGGAATCGTTTCATCTCAAGAGACAGCGTTCCAGGTGCCCCACCTCTGTAGACAGATGGGGCCAACACCCCAAAAGTGGACAGGGGCATGGTAACTTCTCTACCCCCTTCACAACCCACTAGCCTCCTCTGCCTTTCAAATTGGCAGAATTGAAAATAAAGCCTTTTTTTTTTCCCAGTGATTGAGCTAGGCAAGGGCAGGGTTGTCTGCCTGAGGACAACCGATGTCTGGAATTCTGCTTTTTCTGCCCCGCTGCAAAGTAGGACATAGGTGCTGATGAGGGATGGAATTTAGGGACCCCATTTTCCACTTGGCCAGAAAATTCCCACTTCTGATTTTAAAATAAGGGGTGTGTTGAACTTGAACATTTTTAAGAATCAGTATTAATGATTAACAGTTATCTCACTATTCCTCCTCTCCAATGTGGAATGTCTAGCCCAGTGTTTCTCAACCTTGGCAACTTTAAGAGGAGTGGACTTCAGCTCCCAGAATTCCCCAGCCGGCTGGGGAATTCTGGGAGCTGAAGTCCACTCCTCTTAAAGTTGCCAAGGTTGAGAAACACTGGGCTAGTCTCACCTATCATTCCAGAAAAGAAGGGAAGCAAATGTAGTTTGACAAAAACGAATCCTTCATTTCATAAGGGGCCTTTGGATTTTGATCACAACCCAACTCAATACAACTTTGGGCTTTTCCTGGTCTGTATGAGTAGGACTATTCAAGACAGTTTCTTTGTCCTTCACTTCTGAATTCGCTGGTATTCTTACCACCAAGGTTTTCCATGCAGGTTTTAGAGTAATCCGCCTCAGATACTGTGATCATGAAAACAAGGAAGGTGAGGGTTTTTTTTTCCTAATGAACAACCTGTGATGCAGGTGGTTTAGACCTCAGTCAAGAGAAAAGTGCTGGATCCCTTACTAAACACAGAATAAAATAACTGCAGCTTAAAATGACCAGGTTTTTAATTTGAAGCGTTGATCCCTTGCTCTTTGACAGGAATGGCTCCCAAAAGGCGAGGATGATACATAGGACTCTTGCCATGATTGCCTACTCACTCCTTCCTCAAACCAATGTTGGCTGGATGAGGGCTAGGGAGTAAGTTGGCTTGCATTGTTGGAATTAGCTGGTGGGGTCACTGATTCTGCCCCCTCTCCCCCGTCCTCTTGAACTATATAGGCTTTTTATGCATATAGTCTCTTTTATATACAGCAGTATTACTTTGTAGGTAATTTAATATGGATATTAATTTTTTTTCTGTTTTTAATGTTTGATTTTAATTGTGAGCTGCCCAGAGTCACTCTCTGGGGGAGATGGGCGGCATATAAATTTAATAAATAAATGAATGAACTGAACCTATTTGAAGGGTACCAATTTTGGGTCTTTTCCTTTGAGAAGATTCTAATTCAGATTGGGCTCCTTTCCCCCCTCCCCGTCCTTGGCTGGCATTGGCCAGTTGCTCTGGGCTGTGGCCCCTGCATGCCCACCATTTCTTTTCAGAAGACTGGGGGCAGGAGAAGGAGGTGAGTTTTCTCTTTCACGCTCACATCGCCCTGACAGTGCTTCCTTGTTCTGATGACCTAGAAAGCTAATTCTTTTCTAAAGGATCAAAAGCATAAGAACATGCTGAAACCATTTTCTTTGGGAAGGCATTTTTCCAAACCCCCAATAAAAAAAAAAAAAAATCTTGCTTAAGCATACATGCTTTGGCTGCGTTATTATAGTGCAAGAGCTTAAATAGGCAAAGATTTTCTGGGATATTCATGTGAACCTTACTACAGCCGTGGATGGAGCAAATTTTTGATGTACAGTTCAACTTCAGAATTTCCATGAACAACGAAAATCATTTCAGGGGTAATTTGGGTTTTTTCATACATAGAAATGAAAAAAAAAAAGTCTTACCTCTTCCTTGCCAACTCAGTTGGAGTTAATTCTACGAATGCCAATCAGTGTCCTTCAGCTGGCTTTTAATTTGCTGAAGTAGTTTTATATTAGTTGAAGGAAATAAATTAGCATGGGCCAAACCTTTGAAAACATGATGAAGTGATGCTGGGTTTTAGACCTGGATTAAGATAAGAATAAAAAGACAAAGGGAAAAGAAAAAACAGAAGTATTATTGTTGCTATTATTATTGCAGGTCTATCCTGCTTTTCTGCCCAGAGGAAATGAAACTTCTACAGATTCCTATACAATTTTTTTTTAACTGCCTTAGATAGAAGCCATGACAGGCAAATAAGTTTAAATTTTGCACTACTGAACAGTAAAAAAACAATTCTCTTCTGAACACTATTGCCTTGTATGCTAATTGTTGTCTTTTTTTAAAAAAAAGTGACTTGGATCGCTACAGCTGAGCCTTTAACTCAATTTGTGATTCTCCTGAATGTTAGCCTACACAGATGAGGAACCTAGTGATGAAGTTGAAATTCAGGAGTTGAATCTGGGTTGTCATGTCACCATACAGAAATCTTGCTAAGCCCTCCAACTGTTACAGAGAGATTCAAGTCAATAGACATGTCAAATTCAGTGTTAGGAATGTGAAACATCTCAAGCTTGAAAGACTATTCTCAGCCTAAAGCAGAGCTGTTTTGAGATCAGAGCAGTGTCAAAAGACTTCCAATAAGTTGGGTCCTTGATGTTCTCAGAGCCTGGTGGCTTTCTTGTAGACGTTTCATTACCAGGCTAGGTCAAAACAAAACAACCGAGCTCAGAGAATACCAAGAACCCAACAGTTCAACCCTGAGCTACATATAGTCTCCTCTATTGGACCTCCCAATAAGGTCAGAGCAACCCGTTTCAAACTTGAAGCCGCTGTTTTCAGCTCAAAACAGTTCCAAATATTTTGTACAGCCAAGAAGACCCCTGTGAAGAAATGTCTTGCTTCGTAGGGTTTTGCTTTGGCAGCACGTTTCCTCAGGGCTTGCAGCAAAGGGCCCTCCTGGGGCAGGAGGAGAGTGGAGGACCACGCTGTCTGCAAGTCAAAGCAGCAGCAGTGGGTTCTTTGCCTCCCTTGACCTCTGCCAAGCTGTTCAGCCTGCCCTGAGGGATGTGTCCTTCATCTCTTCACAGATGTGCCTCCACCGCTGCTGCCCATGGACCTCAAGGGGGAACCTGGACCACCAGGAAAGCCGGGCCCAAGAGGACCACCTGGCCCACCAGGCTACCCAGGGAAACCGGGCACCGGCAAACCGGGACTTCATGGCCAACCAGGCCCCGCTGGCCCCCCTGGCTTTGCTGGCATTGGCAAACCTGGCCTTCCAGGGCTGCCAGGCAAGGCCGGGACCAAGGGGATGCCCGGGCCGGCAGGGGAGCCTGGCCTTCGAGGAGACCAAGGCCCGCGGGGTTGGCCAGGGTCTCCAGGACTGCCTGGCCCGGCTGGACTCTCTGTGAATGGAAAACCAGGCCCGCCCGGAAGCCCAGGGCTCCCTGGATTCCGGGGAGAACCTGGGGCCAAAGGAGAGCCCGGCCTCCGAGGCGAGCGTGGAGTGAAGGGCGAGAACGGCATGGGGAAGCCAGGACTGCCGGGCCCTCAAGGGAATGGGGGCCTGCCTGGCCCCGCAGGGCCCACTGGGCCTCCCGGCCTTGGAAAGCCAGGGCTGGATGGGTTGCCTGGGGCTCCGGGGAGCAAAGGGGACTTGGGGCTTCCAGGTGAGCCGGGGCTGACTGGGCAGCCGGGGCCTATGGGCCCCCGTGGCCCACCAGGTGTGAATGGTGCTGGGGTGCCCGGCATAGCTGGCATGCCTGGTCTGCCAGGCCCTTTGGGACCCAAGGGAGAACCTGGTCTTCGTGGCCTTCCAGGGATGCCTGGCCCTGCAGGGTACGGGAAGCCGGGTCTCCCTGGCTTAAAGGGGGACCGTGGGCAACCCGGGGTGCCAGGAATCATTGGAGACAAGGGGGAGCCAGGGATGGACGGAGAGCCTGGGGAGATGGGCCCTCCTGGCCTAGCTGGGGCGCCAGGCCCTCCAGGCTCCATGGGTTTGCCAGGCAAGCATGGGATTCCCGGCCTGAAAGGTGAAGTAGGGCCAAGTGGGCCTATGGGACTCCCGGGCCTGCGGGGAGACCAGGGCCCCAGTGGTTTTGGGGGGAAGCCAGGGATTCCTGGTGAGAGAGGGCTCCCAGGCGCCCAAGGGATGCCTGGCCCAATGGGTCCAAAGGGGGAAGCTGGCTTCATGGGGCTTCCTGGGGCCCCAGGCCTTTTTGGGCCCCAGGGTTCAAAGGGAGACTCGGGTATCCCGGGCCAACCAGGCCTCCGAGGCCCTTCAGGAATACCAGGTTTACAAGGCCCGGCTGGCCCTATGGGGCCTCAAGGTCTGACAGGCTTGAAAGGTGAACCTGGCCTCCCTGGGGCCCCAGGAGTTGGTAGAGTTGGAGAGCCAGGCATTATGGGTCCCACTGGCCCTCCAGGGGTTCCTGGCAACCCTGGAATTGTTGGGCTCCCAGGGCCCCCAGGGCCTCCTGGGCCCCCCGGGGCCCCAGGGGTGTTGGCTGTCAGAGAGATTGAGAACCACCGCTTGCCAGACGGAGGTGTCGAAGGAGCAGTGCTGGGGAACGGGAAGCCCGGGAAGTCCCAGTTCGACCGAGGGGAACTCTCTGCCCAGATGTTACCTGCTTTCACTGCCATCCTGAGTTCGCCCTTCCCAGCCTCAGGAATGCCCGTAAAATTCGACAGGACTTTGTACAATGGGCAGAATGGCTACAACCCAGTAACGGGCATCTTCACTTGTCCCATTTCGGGCATCTATTATTTTGCCTATCATGTCCACGTTAAAGGAACCAACGTCTGGGTGGCCCTTTATAAAAACAACGTGCCTGCCACCTACACTTACGACGAGTACAAAAAAGGCTATTTAGACCAAGCGTCAGGGAGCGCCGTGCTTGAACTCAAAGAAAACGACCAAGTCTGGATCCAGATGCCGTCAGACCAAGCCAACGGTTTGTACTCCACAGAATACATCCATTCTTCTTTTTCCGGATTCCTTCTCTGCCCCACATAACGGCCGCTGGGAATACCTCCTTTTCTCCCCTTTAGTCATAAACTTGTCTTTTTTGAAAAATAAAAAATAGAAAAGTCACTGGGAAGGAGGGTGCAAGCCACAATTGCTTTGACCCAGCCGAGAAGAGCATCCGGGAGAGAGAGCGGCCGTTGCTGGACCATCTTTGGATCTGGGATTCCATTTATCCTGGTGACGGCAGGTCGAGCCCACAGGTGCTGCCCTTCATGTCTTTGGTGGCCCTTGAAAGCCGCAGCAGCAACAGCATTTAACGTGGTGGGGTTCTTTTATCAGCTCAAGGCACCCCCTTCCTTTGCCTAGCGCTTTTCAAATGGGATTTCAGTCATTGCCTGAGGCATAACGAAGACCCAGAAGGGTGAATTATGAAATTGTGGAAAGCTTAAGCATCTTTTACACAAGGTTCTATGTATCTTCAAAGCATCCCATCCAATGTTCATGGGAAAAGGAATGGCAAGTGGACTATTATTTTGAAGCCATTCAGAGCCTTCTAAAAGCAACTAGAAAAGCAGGACTCCTTAAATCAGGTGTTTAATAGCCCACGGGTAAATCAACTGGCCAAATGCCCGCCAGGTGCAAGGCAGTAGCTTAAAATATATACTTCTACAAATGCCGTGGCCCAACAATCTGAGTGTGAAAACACTGCAGATGTTGCTAATTTTTCAGAAAAGATTGAATTGTGTTAACTTCAGACACCCTGTTACCAGGTTTCCTCCAGACGTGCAGACTATCTGCTGAGGAAGGTGGCTGTACCAAACTCCATAAAATATATTTTTAAAGTAAAGTTCCTAGCTTCCCTTTGTAATTTCTGCAATGGTGCTATTATTTACTTAATATTAGCTCCTTTAAAAGACATTTTGAGTAGTGCAATATCCTTTTTAAAAAAGTGCAAAGTGTAGTGTGCAAAGATGTTCATTATTTAGGAATAACTTCACTGTCTGGTATGTATGTGTGTGTACACACACACACACACACACACACAGAACACCACTTTACCACTTTATCTCAATAATGCTTGAAATATCTCTTAACTGAGTTACAGTTCACAGCTTTTGGAAACAGTAGAAAAGACTTTGATCGTGTGAATTTATCTTAGCTACTTAGGAACAATCAAAGCCTTTGGTCTTGTACAATTTTTTTTTTTTAAGTAGCAGTCTGTACCCCTGAAATGCAAAAAAGAGGGTTCTTTCATCAAAAGAAATAATATCACATAAAAAATATGCTAAGGATTCCTTTCTGCGTAAGTTATGAAGAAAATAGATGGGTTTAATTAATTCTTCTTTTCATAGGTCCAGAAACAGCCAGAGCAGCTTGGTATGTTTTTCAAATTGACTGCGAACATAAACACTTAAACAATTCCACAATTGCAACTGATGCTGAATTTGCTGACAAACATTCTAGGGTGACACCTGAGTGGGTGGGAAACACCACACCCTGGTCTGTAAAAACAGCAGCAAAAGAGGGATGTGGGGGAATAAGATATTTCAGTCATCCGCTATTTTAAACATTCTGCCAACTGGCTTTTCTTCTTTCTTTTCATCCTTTTTTTAAAATTGAAGCCGATTTGTCTGATTTAGGTACAGCAAAAGAACCGGCTTAAGAGCTTCTGATTCCATCTGATTGTTTTCTGAATTCCTGAAGACGAGAATAATGCCAAAGGCACACTCCGCTTGCAATAACATCTTTGTTTTCACTTGGGTTCCCCACAGGCTAAAACCGAAAGAGCCAAGGGCGCACATTTTCTGCGTGCCTCCCGAGTGCTCAGAGGCCCGTTTTAGAGCCTTGTGCTCTTGATTTAAGTGTATTTTCCTGCAGAGAAGAGTCTTTCGGTTCTACTCTTCACCCCAGTCGCTCAGAGAAAATGTGTTACCATTTAGCAAAACCGTACTGCCCGAAGTGGAAAAAGTGAAGCATTCGAACAGCAGAAGAAAATCACATAAATCCAGGTTTTGCTGTAGGTGCCCTGGGCATAATTTATTTATAACGTGCTCTACTGCACAGAACATCTCCCCCCCCGCCCCATGAATCTTTGTCATTTGTATGCTGGCAAGGCACAAAGCAAAGACAAAATAAAATTTTCTCCCACTTCAAAAATAAGGAGATGATTTCCAAGTGTAAAGTTTTGCAACCTGATCATTCTCTTCTCATACAAAGCATAACCCTTCTGTATGTATGCATTATAAGCATAACGAAAAAGCAGCAATCACATACAGGACGATGAAGCGTGGGCTAAAGAAGCTACTTAGCAAACCATCATTAGCTTATCTTTATTGACATATACAGTAAGTAATCTTTGTCACAAAAGATTGGGTTTTTATTTGGGGGAACGTGTGGGAACTGAGTTTCAGCCGGCAGGAAGAACAGCTCTGGAACGTCCTACAACGTGCATCTTCATATACCATGGGGAGGTCCTTAAAAAAAAATCACGCTAGTATCTTTGTTTCTAATCTACTATATAGAGGATTTTTAGTTTTGTAAATACTTATGTTACATGCACTGTTCATAGTAAATTTGTTTTGAAATGCACTCATTTTGTGATCAGAAACTGGCCTTCACTTCTGAACTGAAATTACAGTACTTGATTGTATTGATCCAACTTCAATAAATCTTATTTTACAGAGATTTATTTGCGTTTCCAATAGTCACCTGCTAACATACATACATATATTTACTACTCATCTACATAGTGACCCGCCTTTACGTCCCTACATTGTGAAATGAAAAAAAAAATAATAATAATCAGAAGGCTTATAAGCCAACAAGCATGTAATTACCTCTCTAGTTAAGGGCCAGAATTACTGCCAACAGTGCATGTGAAGACAGGCCTCTGCTTCTTTGGAATGCAATCTTGAAAAAAGAGATTTGGCTTGCAATCTCCAGATACCAATTCCAACTGGGTTATTTCTTCTCTTGAAAACAAATCCCAAATTCCCCTGAAATGGAATTCCTGTGAAAATATAATACTTATGAAAATAAATATAAGACTTGGTAGGACCACGTGTTGATCTGCTCCCTTTCTTTCTAAAATGGTACTCCAGGATGGCGCAGCCTTTGGACAATGGTCAAAGCAACAGGTCAAAAATGCCGACTAAAGAAAATGGGTGCGTTCTGTAGTACGACTGATGCCCTGTCCCTTGGCAGGCATGTCAAGATGGTCCAGGACATTTTCTGAAGAAAAGTGGCATGACTTCACGGGCCCCTGGGTACAATTCTCATAGAAACGGAATGAACATGATATTGAAGGACCCCAAGATGGCCTTCCTAAACACCTGCCGTCAACTCTATTTACATTGCAGATGGTTGGCCCTTGGTAAAAGGGTGTGTAGCAAAAGAACATCTGTGCAAGGCTGTGTGTCTCGACCTCAGCAACTTTAAGATGTGTGGACTTCAACTCCCAGAATTCCCCAGCCCACATGTGGGCTGGGGAATTCTGGGAGTTGAAGTCCACACATCTTAAAGTTGCTGAGGTCGAGACACACTGGTGTCAGATAATGTTGCCCGAGCCATGAACTCCTGGGCATTCCTTAGAATTCTTTTGGCTAATCAAAATAAGGAGCAGGAAAACCCATTGCAGGAAAATAAACTTTTGCTAATCCTTTTCCTCAGGCCAAGAAGCAGCCAAACCTAGATACCTGGACAGGTCTATCCCCATTTTTTCCCCCCTCTTTATGATTCTCTTCACCACCTTTTCTTTTTTGGCTCCTCCAGTGGGTCTACCTGGGCTAATAATACTTTTGCCTCAGGGCAGAAATCTTCTATAAAAAGGAGTTCTTTTTTTACAATGAAAAGCACCACTTGGAATCTCTCTCTCCCTCAGTAGCAGAAGTCGGGGGGGGGGGAGGAGGAGGAGGAGGAGGCAACCAGCACTGAGTTCCCCCACCCAAATTGCCACTTTTCTGTTCACCCCATAGAGAAGCCATGTTGAAGCATCTGGGGCCAGACACCCTTCATGGACTGGACTCCAGAGCAGCCAGCGTGAGCCACTCTCCCCCCCAGCGGGCAGAGGTCTGTCAAGGTCTTCCTGAGCTACATTTGCTGTTTTAGCCCCCAAGAAAGAGGTTGACCTCTCCAGGACGCTACGCCCCTAGACTCTGCAAGCCCAGTCCTGAAGCAGCCTTGCCGAGTTGGGCCTCGCAACCTGAAAGAGCTGGCCATTTTCACCTTTCAAGGTAGACCAGACTTGAACACCAAAGACATGAATACCAGAACTACTTTTATGATAGGGGGGGTTGTTTTCTTTTGTTTTGGTGCCTTCGAGTCAGTCTTAACTCCTGGTGACAGCCTGGACAAGTCCCTGCAGTTTTCTTGGCAAGATTTCAAAATTGGTTTGCCATTGCCTTCTTCCAAGGGCTGAGAGAGAGGGACTGGCCCAAGGTCACCCAGCTGGCTTTGTGCCTAAGGCAGGACTAGAAATCAGAGTCTCCTGGTTTCTAGCCTGGTGCCTTCACCACTACACCAAACTGGCTGTGTTATTATAGGGTTACAATAACAGAATTCTGCAACTCTGAATGTGCATCTCCCGTCCCTGCCTTTAAAGAGAACTAGGGAGGGTCCCTTCTGAGAGGTTTTCTCAATTTCCATTCCTGCTTTGGGCTGTTTCTCTTCATTGACCATTGCCTTGGCTGCAGCTCTTCCTCAAGGTTATTCTCGCAGCCCATTACATCTGATCAGCTGGGTTCAAATCAGACGGGTGAGCACTATGCCAATGTCCATCCTTTGAACTGGTCTAGGTCCCATCTCCAGAACCACAGCTTCAGGAAGCCAAAGAGCACCCACAAGCAGCTACTGAGAGGAACCCCGATCTTCCTTTCCCTTCAACCGTTGGAGGATCCATCTAACCCCAATCTTGGAGGACCAAAACTGTGCTAGTGCACTCCAGAGCCACAAAAAAAAGGTGGTTTTTCCTCTTTCCGCCCAGAAGTTTATTCATCACTTTGTTTTGTTCCTAAGTTGCCTCTGGATTAATGGTCCAATTTAGCATTGTGTGTGTATATGAATGCTAAATTGTGTACACGTCTCTCCGTTTCAACTGTAGCAATAAGATTTGCTTCTTTTGTGGCAAGGGAGTTTTTGGTCTTTCTCTTTCTTCTTCTGTAACTGAACCCTGCATAAAGAAAATCACTTCTCAACCCCTCCCCTTGAACTCCTTCACCTTTTCCTAATTGAAATGACTGTACTAAACTCCCCAGAGACTATTAACTGTTACTCTTTTGATTGCCTCGTATGCCATTGGCCTCAAATATTTTTGCTAAATTACCCATACTTTGTTAACTGCTTATTAATTTGATTGCCCTGTATAACATTAACCTCAAGTAATGACTGATTGCTAATTATACTTTCATTTTTCAGCTGCCAAAATGCATTAAGCCTGATTAACAGCCTCTACATCCTAACCAAACTGGCGCTAGAGGCGGCCCCAAGCACACCTATGCAGTGAAAAGTGTGTACCTGACCAACCCAGCACGCCTTTCCTGGCTTCCATGATCAGAGCTTCCAATGCACTTTGATCCACACAAATTCCTTGGTATCAATTGAGGTTTGCAGAGATGGGTTTAATACCTCTCTTGCCAACACCATCCCATATGCCTGGTGCTATCAAAGGTGGCCTGGTTGGACAGAGCATAGTGTTACAAAATACCCCGGCTCAACTTATAGTCACTCACTCTACTCATGTAGCCAGTCAGGGCACATGGATTCCACAGCCCCCCTTAAATTTCTACCTTGGTGGCCTAGATAGGTGCCGATGGTACATACAGAGCTCACGGCCCTGGTTGACAGCGGGAAAGTTCCCTCACAAACCCTTCAACTGAGCACTGTGGCAATCAAAGTTCTACTGGGATACCTCCTGAATTTAAAGCCATAATAAAGCTTCACTGATTTAAAGTATACAGCAGCTCCCACACTCACTCATTCTCACTCACCACCCTCTTACCCAAATTCTACTTAGCTAAGCTGGCCAAGCACTAGCTAGAGCAGCGTTTCTCAACCTCATCAGCTAAGATATGAATTCCCCAGCCAGCATGAAGCTGAAGTCCACACATTTTAAAGTTGCTGAGGTTGAGAAACACTGAGCTAGAGGAACAGAAGTCACCAAGTCCAGACACAGAATGACTCAAAGAGCTGGTGTGCCCCGGGACTCTTTTTCATTCTCAACAGCCTTTGTTTCATTGATTTGTAAATTTGGCAGCTGTTGGTAGGATTAAGGTTCCTTGGATTCTGCACCTAACTCTTCGTCCATTTTCTGAAGGCACTTCTTTTGCATACCCTTGGGCTCATTGTTCTGTCTCATCTGTTTTCTGAGGGCTCTTTTGACAAGATTTCTGGCTTTGTCCTTTCTGCATACGTGCTTGGTTCATTTTTATGTTAGAGCCACAACTGTCAATTTCAGCCTAGTCTCACAGTAGTGCCTATTTTCTTTGATGCATAAGGGAACACAGAAATAACAACATCATATAATCCAGTCCTCTGATTTACAGTGCAGCCACCTTGGTTTTTTAAAAAGTTCTAAATTTATTAATGCCAGCTCACATTTCTGGTATTAAAGACATATGTTCCATGTGAAGCAGTTTGTGCAGTTCTGCCTGATGAATTCCCAATCTAACTGTCGGTTAAACGGTAATATTTATATACTTGTCCTTTGACTATGTCCAAACATAGTCCCATTTCAATTCCTTTGGGGAGAGGACCTGCTTGGCAAACTGTCCTGAAGCCCATCTGCTGTACAGAGAACCCCAGTATAATGAACTAAGGGAGAATTTAGACTCTAACCAAGACGTAATTACAAAAATTTCAAAATCAGGAAAAAAACAGCAAAGATCAAAGGAAAGATCAACAGTGCCTATGCAGCTGAAAAGAATTGGCACTTTTGAGTGTGCAACTTCAACAGAATCCTTTCGCAGGCAGCCATTCACTATGGCCTAGACATTCTTTGGGGGAAGACAGACTCCCCTATTGTAGACATGATTCACCTCCTCTGGAACACGATGCAAAAATACAGATCTGATGACTGAGTGCCAAATTCTCATTCATGCCTCAAGCCTGCTGGTTGTAGAGTTCGTACAAGCCTTCAGCCAGCTTCTCTGTTTCCTCAAAGGCTTCGCAGCTATGTTTCCAACTTTGGGGCACCTGCTCTTCCCCATAAAACGCCCCTGCAATGGCTCCTGCCATGGTTGCAATCGTGTCTGTGTCCCCACCCAGTAAGATGCAGTAGATAATGGTCCGTTGCAGACAGTTGAAGCCCTCAGGGATATCGGGGTGAGAATCCATGCAGCGCAGGAATGAGTAGATCGCCGTGGGGACAGAATGCAGAGCTGCAATGCCATTTCCTGCATCAAATCAAAAAATTCAATTACCTTTAGCAGATGACAACAGAGGCACCTAGTTTTCTGCCACAAGTGAAGGCAAAGTGACCAGAAGACGTATAAAAAAGAGTTATTACTGCCAATGCCCACTGAGTCTTGTTCACATTCCAAGGAATGATCTGGAATAACAAGTCCTCCAAGGCTACTGAAAGAATGGAAGGGCAGCAGCAACGACTTCTGGGCTTGGCCCTCCATGCCCTTCCCTCAGCAGCAGCAATATTAACGCCAAACAAGAACTACACAACTGCCTGTCCCGGGTACAAGGCACAGGTCTCCACCTTCACAAGAGGGGTAAAGAAAAAGCCAAACAGTAGGAACGGGGCCCATTACAAATTTCTACACCAAGGTCAAATCAACACATCAAATAAATACAATCAAAAGCCTTGGAGAAATCTACAAGCACGTTATGCCAACACTACACAAATGTTATTACTGGCCCCCAACATCGGATAACTGGAGATATACCTCCTCTAAATGCAGAACTTACGTTCCTAATCACACTGAACTTACAATGGAGCTTAATGGGCCAAATAAATATAGTATAAAGCTGCAAGCTTTCTGCCTGTTTTCATCCTAGCTCCTCTTTCTCACAGGCATATAAATGTTGCAGCAATGGTCATTTTATTCTGATCAGGAATTAAGCTTTTGTTCATTAGCTCACCATGCTGCTGACTGAAGATGTCATATCTAAGTTATTTTTATTAAAGAGACTACAGCCTTTCTGCTTGCAAAATGGTGAAGGGGGAGTTATTCCTTGTATTTAGAAATGCACTTACCTAATTCTAGTAACACGTCTGATCGGGACACAGTACCCTGTTCCAAAAACTCTTTGATCTTCTTTAAACGCTTTGAAAAGGGGCGATCCTCATAGCCCAGCCTGATGAGAAGGCACAGAGGTGAAATATTTCTGTGTGCCACCCCCTTGGGTTACAACCAAGTGTAAATGTAGATACTACAGGTAGTCCTTGACTTACAACCACAATTGGGACCGGAATTTCTGTCGCTAAGCGACACAGTCATAAAGTGCAATGTCATGTGACAGCATTGCTTAGCAACGGCAATCCCGGGCAGTCCTGGTTGCCATCGTAACCCTACGATGCGTGGGTCGTTAGGCAAGGACCCACCCCGATCCAAGCCATTCCCAGCTTCTCCCTCTCAGCCCAGAGCCTCGGTAAGGGACTACCTCCCCTTCAACTCCCCCCAACTGCCCATTCCCCACCATCTTTGCCCTTTTTGGCTGCCCTGCACTCTGCCTTGCATGGCAGCAAGCATCCCCAGAACCGCACGGCTCTGGAGCTGCTTGCCATGCTGCAGCTCAAGGGCTTCTTGGTGCAGGGCTGCAAGAAGCCCAAGTTGCAGTGCAGCGCAAAGCTGAAGCCACCCCTGGAAGCCAGCCCTAGCTACCCTTACCATCCTGCACTCCAAGGCCCCTGCCACCCCAGCTGACCTTCACTGTCTTCTTGCTCCCGCTGCTGACGAGGCATGCCCCGCCTGGCTCTTCACAAGGCAGCGGCTGGCCACATGAGGCCATCTTCCCCAGGGCTCATGAGGAAACCACCATGCACGACCTGGGGAAGAAAGCCTCATGTGGCCAGCCACTGCCCCGCTAAGAGCCAGGCCAGGCATGCTTGGCCAGCAGCAGGAGCAAGAAGATAGCGAAGCAAGCTAGGGTGGCAGGGGCCACGGAGTACAGGGGGCCAAAAGGGCATAGATGGGGGGAGATAGCTGGATGGGGGAGTTGAAGTGCCCCTGCAGTCATTAAGTGCAGGCGGGCTGCCAAGCACCCAAATTTTTGTCACATGACCACAGGGGCGCCACAACGGCCATAACTTCGGGAACTGGTCATAAGTCCCTTCGTTCAGCGCTGCCGTAACTTTGAATGATTGCTGAACAAATGGTCATTAGGTTGAGGACTGCCTATACTTACATTCGTGCATCAGCAACAGACTTGTCATCAGCTTCCACGTCTTCCATGTGGCCTATCAGCTGCTCCAAAAATTTGTCCCGATTTGACTCGCCACGGAGAGCATAATGGACTGCCAAGGCTTGCAAGATGGCTCCGTTATAGCCCAAGGAGTTTGCGTGGGTCAGCTCAGCACTCAGTTTAGCAAACTGTAGAGACAGAAAACAACTGTTTTAGAAAAGACAGGAAAACTTAAAATAATTAGTGGAAAGAAGGCTTTTTTTATTACCTTAATACTTGTTTTGGCCATTGCTGGCAGCAGATAGAAAATAATGACAATCCCACAACAAGGCAAACTCAGATACTTAAAGTATGGTTTTTAAGGGCAAATTATTTAATGTCAAAATAGTAACCAGAAGCAATGTTAATGTTTATAAATAATTAGATGTAATCAACAGTCAGGGACAATGGGAGGGAGTCTAGAACTTAATATTGCTTTTACTGATTGTTTTTAGTCTTTTTAAATTGTTTTACTCTTTCTTTTCATAAGGCCGTGTGCATTTATTTTAGATAATCTCAAACAGTGGTGATAATAAATTTAGTTTTATATGGTCAATTCTTTAATCGATGAAATGAATTTTAAATTTTATGACAATTGTAAATACTGCTTATTTACTGATATTTTATTTCCCATCCACTATCCTCTTTTCTCATGTTTTCTTTTGTGCAGTGATTTTATTCTTTAAATGTTTTAAAATAAACCTATAAACAGAATCTTTACAGTGTTTTTTTTTTAAAGAAAGCAGTATCAAAACTACTAGGGAAGCATATACTGATCCAAGGACTTTGTGCCTATCTTTGACTAGATGGGACCTGCTGTATTTAGTGTCATTTAACCTAATGCGCAAGGAAAGAGAAGGCCCTTTTCCCATAGTTGCTCCAACTGGCACTATTCAGCTGAATGTAAAGTACCAAGACTAATACTAAGGGGAGATGCAACCTGTATGAATGTGTCTAATCGCCCTTGAGATGGTCACTATCGTATCTTGTAGAAATTGCTTTCTGAATTTCTCATATTCAGCTTCACTGGATGAACCCAGGTTCTAATATAATTTCTATGATTTTTCCACATATACCAAGTACAAGCCAGCTTCTCCAGGCAGTAAAGTCTTAACCAAAGCTTAGTGAACAGGCCTCATTAATGAGATATATATTAAACTTTACTTCTTGTTTGCCTGAACTTACAGGGAAAATGAGTTACAAATAAACAGACAGACAGACCTTCATTCCAGGCCTTCAGTGCTAGTCATCCTAATGTGAAAGGCTATAATATCTGATGAAAATTAATTCAATCAAAAATAAAGGACAGAACCTATTAATGGAAGGCATATAGATACATTCGATAAAAAATAGTCTTGTTTTCTTATCTGTACAAAAGAGCTCTGAACAGACTAAGCATATGTAAGGAGCAGATCTAAAAAAAGGTTCTACATGATTGGGTATGCACATCTCTCGCACGTTTAGCTTGCTGGTTCTCAGATGAACACCTAAACAAGGCCATATGTGCAGGATGTGTGCTCAAGGAAAAGTGCAATGTGCATTCAATCTAGAAACATCCAAAGTATGACTTACTTCGTTAAACATCTTGGATGAACACCGCCTCCATAAACGTGTCTAAATCTCCTTCATAACTCAACGCACTGTTGAATTTCACAGCATTCCTTAATGGCTAATTTTATGGCTCTTCTGGAAAAAAAATCTGTAGTCTGTTCTAATACTGCTCCCTAATGTTTACATCTGATGCCAATCCTAGACTTCTTGGCATTAGGCATCAACTGTTTCAATGTTATTCCTTCTCTGAGAATATTTACCAGGAAAAGGATAGTTCACATGCTCTTCACAAGACTGCATTCCTTGAGAGTCTCCACCCCAAAGCAAGCCTAACAGTAGCTACAATGGCATTCAGTTTCCCAGAAATATTGGCAGCCCACCCACAACGGTAGGCGAAACAGGAACAAGAAATAATAAAACCCCTGGACTGCCCCTTACATGTGGTTCCAAACAGCTACTTTGGTGATACAAATCAAGAGACAACTGATTGTCTCTTGTTCTCTGTACTTGGCATATCTTAGCTTGTTACATCAAACAGGACTGCTGTATGTAAAATGCTTTCAATGCTACATAAATACTAGGCATGGAATCTAAAACAACTCACCTTCTTTACATCTTGGACATCTGAGTAAGCTAATGAAATGCCTGCAACCCTCATGGCACCACCATTCCCATAGGAACCTTTCCCATTAAACTGCTGTCTTGCTGGCTCAAACACATCGCTGCATTTAGGACTAAGGAGTTTCTTGAATACAGTAATCACACCACCTCCATAGCTTCGGTCAGGATCCTTCTTGTATTCTTCAGCAAACCTGTCAGGAGAAGACCTTGGTTACAGAATACTCCATTTACATTCTGCTGGCTTGGAAAGATGCTAACAACAGGAGAAGACTGCTTTACTAAGGGGTATAGATCAAGCACTAAGAATGTTATTTGGAGGATTCATTTAATCCACGTATGGGTATATTAATTGATGATATTAACCCATCAAGATAATGTCCGAGATTTCAATGATTTAGCTCAATCACCTGAATTTGCATAACACATAACGTTAAAAAGTGGTTGGCTCGTTTCTGTGTGTTGTGCAAGGGTAGATCCGTATCAGCCTACTCCTGATGAGTACTTTACAGTTGTTCCAACATTACTTTCCACCCAGACTCATAAAATACAGGCGTAGCAGCAGGTGGGACTTGAGCAGATGAAAATTCAAGGTATCAAAGAGTATCTGGGATGTTTCTCTGCTCTCTGCACAACACAAAGTAGGTCTGGGAACGAGATACTGTTTATTCCTTGAAAGCAGACAGGCCTGCTTCACTTTCCCCACCATACCAGGCAAAACCATCTAGGGCAGCATCTCATTTATATTAAAAGTTGAGTAAGCCCACACCACACAAACTTGGTTTTCATGCCATCAAACTCATACCTCTACCTAATCACATGCCTTACCGCTTTGCCATATCCACTTCATCAAAATCTTGCTTGGCCAATAGTGACCTAACCACAGAGTGGGCCATTGCTGTATCATCGCTGTAATACAGGATTTCTAGGGAGCAAACAAGAAAACAATATATATTATACCCAGAGAGAGAGAGAGAGACATAACTATGCGCGCACTCACCCGTACATATGTTCTCTCTTTCACAGGCAAATGCACCAAGGACCTTATTATCTCTTATTCTTCTTGATTTCAATAGCCCTTTGCAGCCACTCAGTGGCTCACACTAAAGACTAAGATGTGCCCAGAGGCCTGAGTAAATATGAAACTCCATCACCAGGCCTCTGCACGTCTGAGCACTGAAAAAGAATCTTCCTGAATTTAGTATGAAGAGCAAAAGGGAGCTTTACAGGCTTTGGATCAAACATACCATGTTATCCACAACTGGGAACCCTGAAAAGCAGTTTGGAGTCCATAAACTGGCTGTTTGCTAAAAGGAAACTGGGATGTTACCATTATTTTTCTTTTTAGCTCAACTGCTAAAAGTGAATCAGAGAAAGAAAAGCTGAACAAAATGAAGAGGGCAAACTATTTCTACCATTGTGGTCACTAAGTGACTCATCCGTCTCCTTGTGAATTAGGCTACAATGTTGTCATGTTAAACACTGGAAGTTTAATCAAATCTAAACATTTTTATTTAATTATATTTATATTTCAACTATATTTTTACGTTATATAATTTTATGTTAATTATTACATTATAAAATCATTGTTTAATTATAATTTTAAAAAATCTAATAATTTTAATAAAATCTAATCATAGTTTAAAAAGTTAATAAACGTTATTTATTAGATGCAATCTGGCAATAGCTGCATTAATGTTAACCTCAACCACAGAGGATGTGATTATTGTGTCAAATGACATAATGGTAGTGTCGCTAATAACAGTGGTATAATACTTTCTCCTTGTCAATAAGGAGGTCGTTGTCACATTGATAAGTCACTCTGCCAGTTTATGTTAATGAACATAAATTTGGCAAACTGACATTAATACGGGAACTTTAGTTGCAAATACTACCACACCATATTACTAATTTAGCAAACATTTATGAAACATTTATTTGGCAAAATGACATCAACGCATTCATGCTTACCACTTTATTTGCAAGCATGTTTTCACAAAATGTATAATATCTAATACAACTATTAGAAACCACAGCAATTGTTCCTCTCTGCAAATCTAGACAGTGATTCCTGCCCTATTTGTGATGCAATGTTACCACTAGCATTTAACCACAACACGCTCTCATCCATCCTAGTAAGCTGTAATATATCATCAGAATTACGAGAACGCAGGGCCAGCAACAGCAGCCTGAACCTTTGATCTGGAAGGGTCTTGTGCCCCCCTCCCCTTCCCCTACGAAGGGAGTGAGAATCAAAGCAGCCATCAGAGTCTTAGGCCTAGTAACAGGCATAATAAATAAAGTAAACAAACACTAAATGTAAGATAAAAAATAAAATAAAATATAAAAAATAAAGCAAACATTTAAATAGAAAATATAAAAAGAAATAAAATATAAACATGGTAAAAAAAACAAAAATATAAAATGAAATAAAATATAGAAAATAAAATTTAAAAATAAAATAAAAAAACAATATAAAATAAATATAAAATATAAAATATGAAGTAGAAAAATAAAATTAAAAATAAAATACAAAATACACAAATCAAATAGCAATTAAAAATAAAATATAAAATACACAAATCAAGTACAAATTTAAAAAGATACAAACTACAAAAACCAAATAAAAATTTAAAAAAATACAAAATACACAAATCAAGTAAATATTTAAAAATAAAATACAAAAATAAAGTAAACATTTGAAAATAAGATACACAATACAAAAGTAAGCTTTTAAACATAAAACAAAGGGATGGAACAGCAAACAAAACAAAACGCTGAGGGGCCGCAGGGAGGTCGCCAGGCCCGCCCGCTCCGCTCACTCGAGGCGCGGCCGCCCTCCCGCTCGCCGCCGCCGCTGCCCTCCTCGCCCGGCTCCGCGCCTCGGCCTTCCCGGGCCGGCGGCTGCAGGGCGCGCACGAAGCGCAGCAGCTCGGCCGCGCTGACCGCCTCCCGCGCCTCGAACTCGCCGCCCAGGCAGTCGCCCAGCAGGGCCCCGAGCAGGCAGCCCCGGCAGCGGCTCCTCATCAGCGCCGCCGCCGCCGCCGCCGCCATCTTGCGGCGCCTCAGCTGGGGTCCGGGGGCGGGGCCTCGGCCCGCCCCGCCCCCTCTCTACCTTCCCTCAGGTGCGCCGCGCCGCGCCGCGCGGCCCCGCCATTCGCTCCCGCGTCCTCCGTCCGCGGCCCGAGCATCGGGTCTTTCCCGGCGTCTGGGGCGTCTCGTCGGCTTGGTTTCTCCGGACGGGTTGCACAACAGTCGTCCGTCCAGCTTCGTGTCTGGTGACCCCCCTCCTTTCCTTCCCCGCCTCGTCCTTCGGCCGACGCGAATTAATTCACGAATTAATCTATTTCGTGATTCCAGCCATCGGCTTCAACCCGGCCCCCTGTGACCCCTGGAGTCACTAGTCAGTGTTTCTCAACCTTGTCCGCTTTAAGAGGCCTGGACTTCAACTCCCAGAGTTCCCCAGCCAGCCATGGCTGGCTGGGGAATTCTGGGAGTTGAAGTCCAAGCCTCTTAAAGCGGACAAGGTTGAGAAACTGCTGTAGATCCTACATTTCTAGGGTGAAATTGAAAACTGCGTGACCAGTTCTGGGCTCCCATGTTCTTGAAAATAATGATTTCTTGGAAAGATTGCGAGTTTAAAACCCGTCCTTCTGATGCTGGAAAAAGTCATGCATATACATTTTTTGCAGCTTTTCACTGTAATTTTTGTCACGGGTGCCCGGAAAGTTAGTTATGTGTCCTCTTCCCCCCCCCCGCCCCATTTGTCCTCCTTTCCAATTGTCCCTGTCCTCCTTTGCCTATTCGGATATCTGGCAACCCTAGTTGCAGCGGAGGCAAAATGTGCACAGGAGGCCCTAGACGAGGTTTTCAAAGTAGGGGAGAAAAACATTAACTTGCCCCCCACAAAAGTCGTGGCTCTGCCCCCTGCAGGCTTTGCTGCTGCTGCCCTCCGCTGCTGGACCCCCAAAGCTTATCAGGATTTTCTCATGGGAAGAAGGTCATCCCGTTCCTTATACAAAAACAGGTGTCGAGATTATTCTATGAAGCTAATGTAAACAAAGCATCTTGTGACTCTGTTATGCTTTTTACCGCCACCTACTGTAATGTGTATGTTAGTTATTCAGTGGGGGGGTGACATGCTGGCAATATAACGGGAGGGCTAAATGCCCAGTCGTTCAGTGTGTTTGTCTTGTAAAAAGTTAATCATGTAGTTTATGGGTTATGTAGTCTTAACTAGTAACCAAGTAGTGTACCTCTTCTCTGAGAGTGTTTTTTAGCTAGAGACTTTGTTGTGGCTAAGTCTTGGAAGCTAAGATGAGAAGAAGTCTTTGTTATTTCCTATATTTTGTATGCAACTTGTATTTTATAAAGTTTTGCATTTTTATCAATAAAGACCAGTTAGTTTATATTTTCTGACTGGATTTTCTTTGGAAAGCTAACTATGGATATTGCATTTTGCAAGCTCTCATGCTGATGTGTAAGTTACCTGAGAGCAGGATTTTTGGGACCTTTTTGCTGCACTCTGCGCAACAAAGCTTTCCTGCTGCTGTTGCAGAAGCCTGCGGGCCTGGAAGTCCAAGGGGAGTTTTGGGGAAATGTCAGAAGTACCCAAGCAGGGGGCTGTGGAGAAACACACCACCCACATAAACATCAGGCCGCCACGGGGACTTTCTTGACTTGTACCCCGCAAGCTGCAGAAAATGCTTTAATTCTCCCCAGGTGGTATGGAAATCTGCTGGAAATCCAGAGACTTGATTATCTGAAATTCCACTTGTTCCAGCAAATTAAAGTCACAATGTGGCCAAGTAAGAGAAACGAATGAGTAAATTCTGCAGGCTCCAATCTCTGTGCCAAAATCCAGCACTTTGCTTAAATCCAGGAATTAAAGCAATTGAATCCATTTGGATAAAGGACTACTAAGTAACGCTCCTGTTGCATCAGCGGCTGAGGGGACCACAGAGAAACAGCCATTTAGCATTAAATTGGCCACACTGATTTAAGCCTATCCTATCTCCTAAAACCAGCCTTCAAAAATGATTTTTCTTCCTTGTTCACTTGGAAACCTGGTAGCAGATCTTTGGCTGATCTTGGGGAAAAAAAGAGAAGCAGGGGTTGGCCTCGGTAGTACATGGATGGGAAATCCCACGTTCTAGGTCACTGTTTCTCAACCCTGGCCACATTAAGATATGTGGACTGCAACTCCCAGAATTCTCCAGCCAACCATGCTGGCTGGGGAATTCTGGGAGTTGCAGTCCACGTATCTTAATGTGGCCAGGGTTGAGAAACACTGCCCCAGGTTAATCTGTAAAGTTCAAAGGACTTCCCAGAAGAAGCTTTTTTGTATGGTTGCCATGACAAACTCTCCTCAAGCAAGTCTTTTCTTAGCAAATTTTAGGTGAAAGATGTGAGACAAGAGGCAGATGAGGGACAACCTTTGCCAAATTGCAACCAACATAACCGGGAAGAATTGAAGCAATTTGAATATACATAAATGTTTTGGCATGGGCTCCTGAGCATAGTTAAGAAGTTAACATGTAGCAGCAAAAATATTTAGCAAGCATGAGACGCAAATAGGTACTTAAGAATAGTTTCTGTATTATATTTTTGGTTAGGCTTCAAAAGGAAGATGGTCAGAGCACCTCCAGGTAGCTGAAGCTGTGGTTTGACATTTAGCAGGTACAATGAAGCAGCTCAGGTCTATTTTAAACTTCGTCTTTTTATAATTAATTTGTAACCAATCACATTTATAATCTTGTATTTCTTTGCTGCTTGATTATAAATACACTGTTTCCTGGGTATTGGGGTCTTGCTGAATAATGCTGAACATGTCCATATGTGCTTGACCTGGCTTTGCAAACCCATAATAACATTTGGAGACCGAAGTACTCCAGTATCCTGCTTAAGGAGACAAAACTAACCTCATCTTTAGAAGGGAGAAAAAAAGTCTGAAATGGGATGGAAATTCAGGAGTTCCTTCTTACAGATTTTTCTCCAGCACCTGGCACCTAACGAAATGTCTAGCGATCCACAAGTTGAAGCATACCCAAAATCTCAAATAGCATCAAAAAGCCAGTCATGAATCTTAATGACTTGACAGTACCTGTAGCCAAGGAAAGCCTTTTTTATTAGTTATCAAACTTTCTTTCTTTCTTCTTCTTCTTTTTTTTTTCAATATACCAAAGTTGTGGGAATCAAATAAAGGGCAAATACACAACTCTGGGAAGGGGCAAGGAGAAGATGACTTGCATCATTCTCACCCAACGCAGGTATTAATTAGCCTGGCTTGGATGGAGGCAGGTCCCAGGAAGTTCTCCAATGTTCTCAGCATTATCCTATGCCAGCTCCAGGTGCCGGCACTTGAGGGGCGAGAGAGTACGGTTGGTAGTGCGGTTGAACGTGTCCACCTCGGGCACAAATTTCTCAGCTGGAACCGTCAGCTTTCGCCTGCCATCCATGCATTTGCTATCCAGCACCAGTGAGTTCATCTTGTAGGCAATATCTGTCTGGATGCGGTACAGGTGTTTATAGAGGGCATCGAGCGCATCCCTGGAAAAGTGAAGAGAGGATGGTTACAGGTTGGTACTAAAGGTGCAAATCTTTCGACTCCAGTCGTACTCTAAAATGTACTGCCATGTGACAGAGACTGGAAACGACTGAAACTGGTAGGAGGGGTGAACAACACATGATTTTCCAGTTGAAAATGCTATGAAGATGATGCAACAACCTTGGAGCTGGTATGAACTAGGCTGGTTGTAAAGACCTTATCTCAACATCCCCATAGCAACCTGTCTTGAAGGAGGATGTGCTCTTCCTGGCATTTGGCACCTTGAGTTGATTTGTTTCTTCTTCTCATTAAGGTTATTGTTTTCCTTGTAGAGGAAGGGGCAAAAAGTAACTTGAGGTCTATTGCTTAGTTATGTATGCCTGCATCATCATATGAATACGTACGTATGCATCCTTTTCCCTTCCCCTTTCCTGAAATGTATAAATATCGAAGCATCTCTTTTGTCTGCAGAAGGGGTGTCTCTCACTGTCCCTTGATGGGGTTCCCTCCAGTGCGCACCGTCTAATAAACACCACAGTGAAGCCTTGATTATTCTGCATTTGAGTCCTGCATTCTGATTCCACACTTGCTTCTGGAAAGGGATGGAACAATGCAGGGCAAAAGGCATTTTTGAGCAGCAGCAGGACCAAAGATCTGCTGATGATGCTCCTAGACTTTACAAAAAGGCACCTTCCAAGCATTTGGGTCCAGAACTGAAATCCAATGAATTATTCTGTAAAGTTTTCTATGGCAATGGCAACCCTGACTGACCCTAAGTACCCAAGTATGCTTATTTTCTTTCATGATGAAGATGAAGCAACAGAAGAACTTACTGGGACTGTGCCATTTTTTGCTTTAATGCAGCTATCGTGCCTTCCAGTTGATGAACTTCATCTGTTAATCCATGCTGAACCTGGGGTCAAGGAGACAGAAAGCAAGCAATTCAGGGTTTACACATATCAAATGCCAGACTTATCAGAGAAGCGTAACTCTTTCCATGTTAGCAACCCAGCTGTAAGGGAATTGCGTTCTACAGAGACCAGCCACCCTCGATCCTCTTGCATCTAAATTAAGTGGATGGTAGGATCCATCCAAGCTAGGGTCCCCCACAAAAGCCCTGTGAAATCTATGGGATCTACATCTCTTTCAGGGAAATGTTATGCTCTCTCTTGGCCTTTGTGCATAAGCAGAGACTCAATGCAATTGCTGTTTCCAAGTCCCAGTCAAACTCCTGGATTCATTCCCACTTGGAGGCTGAGTGTGGCACAGCTCCTTTGGAGATGCCTAGGGAGTGGACTTGCCCAGTTATCTGGGAACAGGGCCCGAGGAAGCGGACAGGGTCCTCAGGTCTGTAAGGTCAGCCACCTGTGCATTAGATCCATGCCCTCATGGGTCAAGGCCACCCAGGAGGTGACATGTGGGTGAGTTTGAGTGATGGTTAATTCATCCTTGAGGGAGGGGGTGTTTCTGGCTCCTTTTAAAGAGGCGCTGGTTCGCCCTCTCTTCAAGAAGCCATCGCTGGACCCCACCGTTCTGGACAATTTTCGTCCAGTCTCTCACCTCCCCTTTTTGGGGAAGGTGGTAGAAAAGGTGGTGGCGCTGCAGCTCCAGAGGATTCTGGATGAAACACATTATCTGGACTCCTTCCAGTCATGTTTCAGCCCCATATATAGGACAGAAACAGCATTGGTCGCACTCTTAGATGATCTCTGGCAGGAGCAGGATGGGAGTAATGCATCGATCCTGGCTCTTCTTGACCTCTCGGCGGCTTTCAATACCATCGACCATGGTATCCTTTTGGGTCGGCTGCAGGAGTTGGGGGTGGGGGGCACAGTTTTATGCTGGTTCACCTTCTTCCTCCAAGGCCAGTCCCAATCAGTGTTGATAGGGAGCGAGAGGTCCAGCCCGCGGCCCCTTCTTTGTGGGGTGCTGCAGGGCTCAGGGCTCTCTCCACTCCTTTTTAATATCTACATGAAGCTGCTGGGTGAGATCATCCATCACCATGGGATGAGGTATCATCAGTATGTGGATGATACTTGATTATACATCTCCGTCCCAGTGAATTAAGTGGTGCTGTGGATGTTCTTTCGCGGGCCTGGAGGCTGTGGGGGTCTGGATGGAGAACTACAGGCTTCAACTGAACCCTGGTAAGACAGAGTGGCTGTGGGTTCGGGGCTCTTCCATATCTGGGGCCTTACCATCTTTGGTCTTGGTTGGGGTTGCACTGTCCCAGATGGACCTGATGCATAATCTGGGGGTACTCCTGGACTCACAACTCTGGCTTGAGGATGCCAGTTGCACCCTTTCCTGGATTGGGATTGTATGCCAGTTGCACCCTTTCCTGGATTGGGAAGCCTTTTTCTATGCCACTCATGCCCTGGTCATCTCTCGTTTAGACTATTGCAATGTGCTGTACATGGGGCTACCTTTGAAAAGTATCCAGAAGCTGCAGCTGGCGCAGAATGCGGCGGTGCAGGCAGTTATGGGTGCCTCTAGGGCTGCGCATGTAACACCTCTGCCACATAAGCTGCATTGGGTGTCGGTTTGTTCCAGGTCCAGTTCAAGGTGTTGGTTATGACCTTTAAAGCCCTTCATGGCATGGGCCCAGGTTACCTGAGGAACCGTCTAGTCCCCATCACATCAACCCGTCCTACCTGGTCTGGCAGGAAGGGTATGTTACAGACCCCGTTGTCTAGAGAGGTTTGAGTGGCACTGTCCAGGAGGAGAGCCTTTTTTGCCATGGTCCCCATCCTCTGGAACATCTTTCCCCCGAGGTGAGATTGGCTCCTGCTCTGTTGGCCTTCGGAAAGGGCATTAAGACCTGGCTCTGCCAACTAGCCTGAGGATCCAATGGGGGTTCGCAGCACTGAGGGTAGTCGATGGCTTCAGGATGCTCTCTCTGTCTTACCTTTGTATATTTTTATAAAGATTTTTATCGTTTTTATTGTTTTTTACTTGTAAGCCACCTAGAGTCACTTACACAGTGAGATGGGTGGCATATAAATTCAAATGAATGAATGAATGAATGAATATATTCTGTACCTGGTCACGGCAAAGCTCCATGTTGGGACGGTAAGTCCGAGTCTCCAGACGAGCGTGAGCCAATTTCAGACTGGTCATTTTCCTTTGGAGATCTTCCTCCAGGCGTCTAATGTCCTCCTCCATCTCAGCAATTTCTTCCAATGTCTGGAAGGGACACGTAATCATGGTTTGTTGTCAGAAACTTCAAGCAGAAAGCATAGAAAGCATGGGTGACAAATTCCCTAGTTTTTTGGGGGGATTCAAAAATGATGCCACCTCCATGTGTGAGGCAGACATAGGAATGGGGTTACAGCTCACTGTTAGGATGAATTTTGCATACAAAAGCTCCTACCGTAAGACCAAGAAAGATTTATGTCAGACTTCAGGAGAAACTATTGCTACATATATAATGTAAACAGTATAGAGCTCTGTCTATGGCAATCTTCCTCCGTATGAGTGCCTTCCATAGGCATAGACTTCAAGTCCCAGAATTCTCAGCAATGGCTATGGTGGCTGGGGAATGCTGGGAGTTGATGTTCATGCCTCTGGAGGATGCACATTTGGAGAAGGGAAGCGTGGAGCATCTTCTGATGTCCTACCTCACTAACAGCTGCACTATCCAAAGTTACTTTGTGAAGGAGCAGGGGAAGTTCTTTATACTATATTTTTAATTGGAGATTAGTGAGATCAAAGTGAGAGACATGGAGGTTTATGATATTGGCAGGGTACAAGGCAAGAAGGAATAGGAGTCCACAAGAATCAATTTAGCTTTTCTCAGCTACTTTTGACTTCTTGTTTGTAATTTCATTTTTATTTCATTCATTTTATGAATAAAACTTTTATTTATTCATAATCATTCTGAGACCTCTACTTATTAAAGAGGTCACTGAATTAACCCATTTTCTGGATTTGCACAATATATTGAATCTTAAATTAAGTAGCCTGGGTTCTTATAACTTGCTAACCCCTGTCTAAGCCTGTGGAGTGGAAGGCTGGAACTCTGAAATTTCCTATCCTAGAAATTGTCTCTGGCTCTTACACAGTCTGACCCCATCTCTTGCTTTGGGGTAGCACCTTGGTAAGTCCTGTTGCTACCAACTATTCTCCAGGGGTCACCACAGCTGGTATTCATCCCCTTAACCCAGGTGTGTTATGCCTTTCTTGCAACTAAAAGAAGAGAGGGAGGAATTCCACAACACTACCTTCCTTGGAAGGTAGGCCAATTTCACAAGAGATAAACAAAATCTAACTTTTTAAAAATAAACAATTTATCTCTTTATAAGTATTAAAATGCCGGGATTCCCTGTTGGAAGTAAATACAGAGCTATTCAAATCAAAGCAGCCCTTTAGAAGGGATTTTTTTTTTAAAAGAAAATACTCCAGGTAGACCATAAGATAAAAAAGAATGAAGGATTCTAAAGAGTCATTATTTACTCATGCACAATCTGAGGTAGGCATGAAACATTGAAAAATACACCCTTTACTGAGCTTGCGTAGAGAAATAAAAGATAGGAGATACACAACAGACAGAAAAATAAATATCCACATATTAATGCAAATTCATTTCCAGATTCTGCCTTACTTAGTGTGTTATGTGAACACTGGCAACATTTAGGATATTTCCATGCTGTTGTGTTTTCACCCTATAGTTCCTGAGCCAACCTACAGACATGGTTCAGTGTTCAATATTCTTGGCCTCAAAACACTGCAAAGACCATGAGTCAACCATAAGTCAAATACGTTCAATCCAACTCACCAATCAATGAAAAAAGTCCTTCCTTCCTTCCTTCAAATTTTAATTTCATATTACCTGCATTTCTATGGTTATTTACCCTAAAGCCAAGTGATAGCCATGGGAGAACAAGCTGAAAAGCCACCAAAACACTGTCCCTCTGCTGCATTTTATGTTTTGGTGAAATAATAGCAGGGAGGAGAAGGGGGGGGAGGGGGGCTGGGCTGAGTCCAGGAACCAGAAGGTGGGATAATCTGACAGTTTCCATCAATGGGAAAGAGGCCCACCCATGTGCTTTCTGGTGCTTCAGTGTCTCAAAGGGAAATTGTTTCAACCATGCAGAGACAGTAGCATGGATTCCCACAGATGCAGAACTGGCCTGGGAAGAGTGCAAGACTGAGAGAGGAGATGCCATTAAAAAGTGTTTCCCAACCTGGTCAAGGTGTGGACTTCAACTCCCAGAATTCCATGGCCAGAATAGCCCCTGGCGAGAATTCTTGAAGACTAAACACCTGGACGTTGCCCAGGTTGGGAAACACTGCTTTAGTGAGTATTGTCACTACAAAACATAAACCTAATGTTTTCCTTTTCAGAGTCAACTGTTGAAGAAAACCTGTATGTCCACATTTGCAGCAAAACCTGGTTGTAGAGATGGCTGCGGCTTTCTGGTTCTGAGAAATATCTTTGGACATGATAGCAAAGCAAAGCTGTGATCTTCTGTAATGGGCTGTGAGAATAACCTTGAGGAACAGGAGGAAGAACCTCAACCAAGACAACAGTCAGATAACAACATCTGAGTCTGGGGCAGAAATGTAATTTGAGGAAGCGTCTCAGACTTGACGCTCCCTAGTTCTCAGGAAGATAAAGGAAGGGAGGTGGAAAGTGGATTCAGACTTGCAAGATTCTGTTACTGTAACCCTATAATAAACGTAGTATTTGCATTCATAACTTTGGTTTCCTAGCCTTGAAGGGCTGACATATTCCTAGCCTATCTTCAGATGCTCCAAGTAATTTCCCAATTCTGTATTTCCTGGGGAAGGGAATGTACAAATCAGGGAAGAATCTGCTTCCTTCCTGCCTAGTTGAGAAGGAGGACCAGAAGTGCAGCAGATGTTGAATTCCCAAACAACATCTTCCAACTTCCCTCTTTCCTGTATAGTTCTCACAAGAAGGGAAAGGAAGCATTATGGGAAATCCTGAGAACTAGCAATGCCTTCTTTAGTCCCCTGGACATCTCTCAAAAGTTGATCCAAGTTACCAGCCTGGGAGAACCTCAGATTGACCCAGATTCATTCTATATGTGCAAAGTCTGAATTATCTCTTCACAAATTTGATGGGCCTCCTGCCCGAGCCGAAGACCTACGTTCTTTTCTTGCCATCTCAGCTCATCGAGAGCTTTTTCCAGTTCATGGATCCTCTTCCGGAAAGCGAATTCAGTAGCCACACGTTGAGCTTCTAACTCATTGTCAGTCTAGAAAGGAAAACCCAGGCCAAAAGAATAGACAGAGAGACTGTAGTTAAAGAAGCGAGATTCATTGCTTTATAGTGCTAACAGCCATTTTTCCCAGGGGTCGCCACTGGGTATGATCAAAAAGTCAAGATGGAAACCGCAAAGATGCAACTGAAGCTCCGCCCATGTTTATGTGCAGCACCATCAAAAATGGGAGGGGCTTAGTTTGCTCCGTTACGGCCATCTTGAGTTGTTGTTTTTATTTTGCCAGACCCCACAGACATCCTCACTTGTCCCTTTCTTCCTTTGATTCAATAGGTTTTGCAGGTTTATGAAATACAAACACCTGCTTTTAACAGAGAAAAAAGCAATATGTTTAATTTCAAGTGTTTAAAGCAGTATTTCTCAACCTTGGCAAGTTTAAGACGTGTGGACTTCAACTCCCAGAATTCCCCAGCCAGCATGTGCTGGCTGGGGAATTCTGGGAGTTGAAGTCCACACGTCTTAAACTTGCCAAGGTTGAGAAATACTGCTTTAAAGACCCTCAGCAAGGCCCACCAGTTCTGCAAAATAAGTTTGGCTGAGAAAGAGAAACTGGCTGAAGTCATTCAGCGCATTGTAAACCCGAGCTGAAATTTCAACCTGGCCTTTCACGTCTAAGCTAAGCATTGTATGCATTATATGTACTAACCGCGTACATTCACTACACCAAACACTCCTGTTTTTCGAGCATTGACTGCCTGAATGATGCTATGTCCAATTAAACAGTGGGGAGAAATTCAGAAACAAAAATGTGCACGCACACACGCGCATACACACACACATGGAATTCTTCATTCTCTGGTTTCTTTCCCAAGCCATAGAACTAGTACACAAAAGGTAATATTTATTGATTTGTTTATTATTTATTTGATTTAGAGCTTGCCTTTTCCCTCACAACAATAACCCTGTGAGGTAGGTTGGGCTGAGAGAGAGTGACTGGCCCAAAGTCGTCCATGTTTGAGTGATTATCCATTTATTATCAAGATCAGGCTTCAAGAACAGGTTAACAACAAAACCCTTCAGATCCCCAAATAGCATACTCTAAGCATGCGTTTCTGTAGCATTTTGTTTGAAATTTCCAGACAAGTTTCTATGAAGCATTCTAAAACTCTCCTATTCCAGTTCTCCTGAATCTTCCCTGTTAAAGCCAAAGATGCATTTAATGTTGCCTCATCCCACAGTTCAGTACATCATTCCATTATCGTAGGTTGGGGTTTTAATATTTAATGTTTAACCGACAATGCTGCCTAGGAAATGAAATGAAATAAAAGGGTCTGTTTACAGCCTAAATTTTAGGCACTGGTCCTACTGCAAGCAACCTTCACTACTGATTTATTGCCATAATTCCATAATAACCTCTAACGTAACAGTAGATTAAGTGGTTGAAACTCAGAGACAGAGGATTTAGCTCATATATTATTCGAATGTCAACTGTATTAGAAAGAGAGAGACCAATACCTTGGATTACACTTTAGACCAGTGTTTCTCAACCTTGGCAGCTTGAAGATGTGTGGACTTCAACTCCCAGAATTCCCCAGCCAGCATGGCTGGCTGGGGAATTCTGGGAGTTGAAGTCCACACATCTTCAAGCTGCCAAGGTTGAGAAACACTGCATTAGACAAATGACCTGTTGGGATCCATACATTAAAACAACATATTTCAAGTGCAATCAGAACCCAACTATTATATATAACACAGCCCTTTATCTGAACGAAGCAGTACAACTGAGATCTGCACATATGGATCTGACTGGGGTAAATCGTAGGGGGGACACAGAAATACGATTTCTATTTCCTTTGAGTTCTGCCTTTTACTCCACTTTGTTACACAGGGTCTTATTCCTGGTCTGTATTTTGTGTTCTGATATGGCCTAACGGCTAAGCCATAAAGTATTATTATTATGGAAAGAAAGTGGTTGAAAGAAATAGCTTGCTGTTGGTTAACTGGAAGCAAAGCGATTAACCTGCGCAATGGTGAGAGCGATGGCTTCTCGCAACTCGGCCGCGGCTTTCATTTCTGTCTCTGCCCGATCCTTGTTGTATTGACTGAACTGGTCCCATTGCTCTGGGGTCACGGTTCTATAAAAGCCAAAACGTTCAGTTGGCTTGGTTGCTTCCTTAGAATAAATGCTGCTTTCAGACAGACACCCACTTTCCCTCACTCCCTCTCCCCAAGGTCCAACACACCGGTGAAGTATCACCGCTCCTTTGCGAGCTTCACTGGCTTCCGAGTGCAATTCAAGGTGTCATTTATTTATTTCTGTACTTATGCCATTTCTGCAGCCGCCCATCTCAGTCCAGGTGACTCTGGGCAGCAACAATTTCAATCATTAAAACCGTGAAAGCCCTTCCAAATTATACATATAGGCAGCCGAGAGTGATCATAAAAATTGGATAAAAATCAACAGTGCAACCAGGTAACGGGGCCCTTCACGCTTTCAGGGCCCCAGGCTCGGGCACATGGCTGGGATTTAAAGCCTTATGAAAGGCTGGCAGCACCGGGGCCAAAGGAAGGAGGTTCCAGAGAGCTGCTGCTGAGAAGGCAGACCTTCTGGTCCTCAACAGACAACATTCCTTGGCTGATGGGATCTGCCAAGGCCAAATTGGCAAGACCAAACTGGACAGGTAGAAACTACAGGGAGAAGACCGTCCCTTTATCACCTATAAACCCCTACATGGCACAGGACCTGGGTTATTTGTGCGACTGCCTCTGGACATAGTTGGGGTCCCCCCCCAGACCCAGATGGGTCCCTTTTCAGCGGCAGTCCCTGCCTTTGGCATGATCTCTTCCCTGATGAACAGTTGGCCCTGACCTTGCTGGCCTTTAAAAAGGCCTTAAAAACATAACTATTCCCCTATGCTCCATGCTGGCTGGGGAATTCTGGGTGTTGAAGTCCACCCATCTTAAAGCTGCCAAGGTTGAGAAACACCGCTATAACTCAACCCAGAGATTCGGAGAGCTGTGAAGACCTGGCTCTTCACCCAGACCTTGGGTTGGAATAGAAGCGAGCCCAGCAAATTTAAGAGCATGGGGAATCTATGTGATGTCGCAGCGCTGTGCTTGGGTTATCTATTGTCGTGGGGTGGGTTGTTTTATTTATTGTTTTTATTTAATATAATTGTGAGCCTAGGATCACCTTGTATAACATAGGCAGCCATACATATTTCTAAATAAATACATAAACTCCCAACTCTACATAATATCATCTGGACCCTCAAGATCCTATCTGATGATCTAGAACTTCCAGGCTGGAAGATGCTTTTGTTGAATGTCCTAAAATTCTGAATGGAGCATAATGCAACTGAGGCACTATTAACCACTGTGTGACATTCCCACCCACTTACAGTCTACATTACAGGTTTTAAACAGTCAGCGGTATATTGCTATGTGCTGCCAGGGTGATTTATGGCTGGAAACAAAATGCAGAATCGTAAAAACACTCAAGAGTTAGAATAGCACAGTGGAGAAGCTGCATAAGACACAGCATGGAACAGTGGATGGAATTCCACCACAAAGCAGGTACCAAAAAGCCTAGAAATCTCCTTTGCTATTTGAGCAGAACCAAAAGGAGGTGGGATTAATTCACCTCAATGGTTTGTTCATTCGCTATTTGTCCGGCTTTCCATCTCCCCTTTCTAGGCATTTAATCTTACCCAATTGGCACCCGGGTGGGGTTGACTTTGTAGGAGATATTGGGAGAGTTGACATTGAGGGAAACACAGGTCTGGTCGATCTCCAGGGCTTCCTTTTTCCCTCGATGATCAAAATTTAACTGCTGGCGGGCCTCCTGCAAGAGGCTAAGAATGATAAACCAAGGAGTGTTGAGAAAAAATGAAAGACAATGGGTAGGCATGAAAAGACGCAAGAAAGATCAGGCTCCATGTATTTTTTATACTCTGTTGGATGTAGTCATCAGCCTAGTGATCAGCTGGCACTCAGATCATTTCACCATTCGGTCCAGGAATCTATCATGTGGTTCAAAGTCTGGGTTTGCACATCACAGGTAAGCGGGCTACTAAATTCCCCCTTTTCCTGGATTTGCACAATACACCAAACCATAAATTAGCCCAATAGATTGGATTCATAAACATGCTAAGACACAAAGGTTAAAACTATCCAGCCTTAGTAGTTTGGTAACGCAACCAATAGATTTACTGTACACTGACCTCAGCCAATGAAAGCTAAACCCAGCATGCAACATACAAGGAGGAGCTGAGTTCCAAAATCTGTATGATGGGCAATATATGAGAATATAAATCTGTTGGCTTGTTTGTTTTCCTTCAAATACCAGCATACCTCCCAATAGCATAAGCATTATGGAGACCCAAAGAGCATTGTGATATTAGCATTCTTTGATCAAGGTTTTTGGGTTGCAAATGCTTCCTTACCATCCCAGGGAACATGTAGTGCGACCCCAAAACCTAGCTCAGAGAATTCTAACAATGCAACATGTCAATCATAAGCTACACATATTGTGTATTATCACAACATATAAACAATAGTTTCAAAGTTTGAAATGTCCCATATAAGCATGGGAAAGTTTCATCTGGGGTACAATGTATGGTTAGAGAGAAGAGAAGAAAGTAGTTGAGTGGTACAAGGATTATGCAATATTTAACCAACTAGGGAAATCTTTCCCAACCTATTCTCATCTAATGGGTGTGGAACTATACCATTAGAATTGTCAACTAGTTGGGGAATATGGGTGTTGTAGTCATCATATCTGGAGCTTGCCAGTTTGGGCAAGACTACATTAGAAGAACAACTTTCATCCTTTCTGCATGACACCCTTCCTCAATTTGGTGCCTTCCAGATATGTTGGAATGTCAGTTTCCAGAATCCTTAGCTAACATGCTACTTGGGAAGGGTGGGGACTGAACTCAAGACTGCACTGAGAGGCAGCTTGGTGTAATGGTTAAAAGTGCTAGATAGAAGCTGAGACTCCTGCCTTGGACATAACAAGCTGGGTATCCTTGGGCTGGCCAGTTCTCCTCAACCCTAGGAAGAAGATACTAGCAAGCCACTTCCAAAAATGTTGCCAAGAAAACTGCATAAACTCACTCCCAGTCACCAGGAGTCAGGTTAGCTCCATAAACCAAAACAATAAGACTGCATTAGAACAAAGAAGATCCTTACCCTCATGATGCACAGTCCATGAACCTATCTTAAGGTCCCAGTCACAAGTTCTGCTTGCTCCTTAGAATCTTTTGACTCACCAGAGCTGCTCAAAAGCCTCACTGACTTTCCGCTGAAGGTCTCTCTTGGTGGCATCAATCACTTCCACTTCTTTATGCAGCTCATCCTCCACCTGATCTTTCACTACATCAATGGCTCGCCGACTCTCCCGGAGAGTGAGATTTTCAATGGCCACATCCAATGGCAGGTTTTTAGCTTGGAGGGCATGTTCTGCTGCCTCCTTCATCTGAAAAGGGAGAAGCCAGAATATGTAAGGAAGAAAAACAGCCCTCCAAGGACCTGCCAGAACAGGGGTGGAGACAGTAGACTCATTAAATTTTCTTTGGGAATTGTTTGCTGAACTTCAGCTTATACCCATAACTAAGTCTTAATTCAACAATGAATTCACTGCACAATGAGTCTCAATATTAGGCAGCAACATTCTAGCCCAGTGCATTGTGCATGATAGCAGTGTATTTCAATCTGTCTTTCTAACACCACCAACTTTCTAATATAGGATTTGCTGGCTGGGCAATTCTGGGAGTTGAAGTCCACACATCTTCAAGTTGCCAAGGTTGAGAAACACTGATCTGCAGAGAAACCTGGATTGCTCCATCAACCCCAGAGAAGTGTTTTGAGGTCTTGGAAACTTTCTTGCTCCAGGATTGGAGGAAATGGAGGATGGGATATGGAGGATAAAACCTGGACCTGCTGCCTACCATGCAATGAGGTCAAGCAATGGGCAAAGAGGGTATTCCCACCTCCTTCTTCCACCTCCTCATGCACTGGGGACTTTGGTGGTCTAAAAATATACCCAATAAACAAATAAATATGTTACTGGAAGAGGAAAGTGATGCTGACATTTGTATTACTCGAGAGGTTTTCTAACTCAGCAGTAGATGTTTCAGTAAGGAAAAAGAAGCTTTAACATGGCATTACAGGGAAAAAGTGGTCTAGAAGAGGAGCAGGGCAACAGTGCCACTCAAGTGCCCAATTTTGTGGCCATTATTGGTCAAAATTGTTAGTATAATCTCTCAGCACTGGAGACCATGAAACTTGAACACTGTCCTCTCATCTCTATAACTGATTCAACATTGGTTTTTAGATTACAGACATACCTCAAAACCCAGGACAAAAAAACGTTCAACCCTTTTGCATCTTTTCATCATTGCTACTGCTCTCAGACTTTCCAAAAATGTTAGTGCTAGCTCTATCCACCACTATGTTGCCTGCCAGAGGTGTGCAAATGCCCTGAGCTTAAAGTGGCCTTTTATGAGCAAGCAGTGGTTCACACCAGGAATCTTGAGCATAAAATCTCCTGCCCAACCCTATTCAGGAGGAATACAGAATCTGGTTTGCTGTTCTGCATTCAGGAGCCTTAACTTTGGACTTTGTGGATTTGGAAAGAACTGCGGAACATGAGATGTCTGCTTCTGGTTTCCTGGATAATGGGATGGGGCGAGGAAGACATTAGTTCACCACTTACTTGGTTCAAGGTATTGATTTCTGTGTCAATGTCAGTGAGGCATTTATCCAGAGTTTCTTTCCATCGATTGACAATGTCAAGACGCTCATTGAGACGTGTGCGGTTGTCGAACTCATCCCATTTTGTCTGGGGAAGGAAAAGAGAACTCAAGTCACTATTCAGACAGTTCAGTTCTTGAGAAAGTGACAGGATATAGCCAAAGAAACTTCTACAGTGGAGGACGACCTCTAAAGGTAAGGTGTATACAGGGTGTCCCAGATCAACAGTGGGATACCTGAAGATGATGCTCCTTAATGGTGGATCCCTTAACAAGCCTTCTTTCCTTGATCTTACAAGACATGCAGAACAGGTGGCTTAGGAGGTATGGAGGCCCTAAGCCATACCAACCTTTAAAAGTGACAACCAGCCAACTTGCAAATTGCCAGATGACTGGCAGCCAGTGCAGCTACTGTAGCAGAGGCATCACATCAGGAGACCTAGACACACCCATAACTACCTGGGTTGCACCTTCTAAATGGCCTTCAAAGGCAGCCCCATTTAAACCAGGTTGCAATAATCCAGCATGAGATGACAAGAACAAGAATGATTGTCAGCAGAGCCTCCTGTTCCAGAAATGGCCACAACTGGTGCACAAGATGTAATTGTGCAAAGGCTTTCATGACCATGACATCCATCTGCTGTTCAAACAGGAGCCTTGAATCCAGGGGACCCAGGGTGCAAGCCATTTCTGTTCACAGGAACACAATGGCAATCAGAATCAGTTGGCTTCTGAATCAAAATGGATTCTTGCTGAGATGAGGCCTTTTTCTCCTTCCAGACCCTAATGGTCTCCAGGCACCAGGACAGGACCTCAATATTTTACTACCAGCAGCATTATCAGCTTCGGTTCTGCATTTTCAGTCTATCCATTGCATGCAGATCTTCACAGATGGCCTGGAACAGTTACAGAGACATTGTGTGCTTCTTCGCTGCTTTGTAAGCAAGCGACACTAATTTCCTGCTGTTAGATCCCATCTCCCAGGACCGCTATGAGCATTATACCTAGCTCCCTAATCTTTTCTCCCCAAATTAGACATCTTTTCTCCCCAGATTAGACACTGCTGACTTTAACCCCATTGGGTGAAAGGATTTCTCTGCTTTACCATGCCCCAGCTCTCTTATAGCATCCTCTGTTTCCATGGTTAGCAGCCTCACTCCCATTTGGCACACAAGTTGGGTGACTGCACAGTGCGTAAGCAGGGCTACAAAGTTCATCCACTGTTCCATCCATTTCCCACAGCTACTCAGGGAAACAGTGTCTGAATTCTGAAACTCTCAGGGATATCCAGCGAGTATAGTCAAAAAAGTTAAAATGGAGGCCATGACAATGCACATATAAACCAGGCAGAGCTTTGATCACAGTGTCACGACTGCCATCTTGACTGGTTTTGACCACAACCTGAGGACACCCCGGAAACCTTTGAGCAGAATACTTCTAAATCAAGTCTCTCTGTCATCCAAAAAATGACCATTTGTATTTTGTAGAAAGGGCTAGTTATTTTTTTAAGCCTTTGTTGAGTTAGGTACACATAAACGAATCAAGCATTTGAATGCCCAAAAGGTTGAAAAGAGGTAGCATTTTATAAACCTTCAGCTGCCCTAACGAAGGTCCCGCTTTGACAGGATATTTGGAATGATTTCTTTTTCTCAAGTTCATCACAAACTATTCTTCTTTTACTAGATATTTATCATCATGACTGATTTCCTGAAGAGGCCTCACAGAAGAGTATGTGAAAAGTCAACACGGCAGCCGCAACGGTGCCATCAAAGCACAGTTTTTATGTATGTTGCGTGTAAAACAGGGACAGTGTTTGGATGGCATAGTTAAGAAGGCATCAGGGCCACCTTAACTTTATTTACCCACCCTGTGGGTGCCCCAGATGCCTTCTTAAACCCATTCATCTTCTCCTGACCCTCAACCCACTTTCCTCCTTTGCATAGAGCAGATTTTGAAATGCGGCGCAGGAATTAAGAGAGGCTTGCCCACCTGGTTGTTTGTCTCATTGCGAAGGATCCGGGCTTCTTGCCTGATCTGGTGGGAAGCAGAGCGCTGGCGCTCAGCGTTGGTAGAGAGGAGGCCAGAGTTGGTATACCAGTCTGGCAGTGTGAACCTCTGGCCTGGCTTCACACTCAGAGTGGCCATGACTGCTTCCTGCTACAACAAACACAAGAAAAGCACACTGGTTACAGTCAAGCCATGGTTCATTCACATTATGGTTTGTAGCTAAGATATGGTTTGTTCGAACTACAGTTTGTTGAATAAACCCATCTTGCAAATGAGCTAAACCATCGTTGTTTGTCAAATCCTCCTCCTCCTCCTCCCCTTCTTCTTCTTCTTCTTCTTCTTCTTCTTCTTCTTCTTCTTCTTCTTCTTCTTCTTCTTCTTCTTCTTCTTCTTCTTCTTCTTCTGCTCCTCCTCCTCCTCCTTCTTCTTCTTCCTCTTCTCCTTCCTCTTCCTCCTCCTCCTCCTCCTCCTCCTTCAGGTCTTCAGGTTTCTTTGTTTTCTGCAGTCCACATCTCACAGTTCCACACAGGAAGCAATTCAGTCACCTCCACACACCTTGCATAAAATATAAACAATTCTTGGGTATAAAAGAACTCAAACATATACCAGTACCGTATGAACCTTTTTGTTCTCATAGGTGACCTCCAACTATGTTAGAGTGCCTTTCCCATAATCTCAAGCCAGGACAATGGTTAGTTGTGATGGATAGTAAAAGTGAGAATTCTATTCAACACATCCAGAGCCCAGCAAGTTGGGAGAAAATGAATTTGGTTTTTCTAGCATCTTCATTTGGTGAATGGCTGAGGGGTAGCTGAAATAGACCGTGGCAGCTTCTGATTTGAACAATGCCCTTCCAGGCACTTCCTGACCCCCTCTTGAATAGTGTGATAAAATATCTAACAAACCATGGGAAAGCAGGGGAGAATACAGGACACTCAGGGGAAACAGGAGAAAGAGACTCAGAGCAACTCCACCTTAACTACGCTAGGTATAAGTTGATCTGGAGAATTGCTTTGGCACACTTTCAAGAGTCTCTTACATTATCCTACTAGCAATAAAGATATGTCCAGAAATCCAGGTGATTCTTGTTTCCTGAGTCTGCCAGCCTCACAGAGATTGACAAATAGGACAAGATTATGCTATTTCAGAAGGTGTCTTATGAAAGGAGATAAACTGACTTCCTGTACCATGTAGCACTGCTGGATTATTTTCAGTGGATTATATTTCTAATATACTTTTATAAGTAATTAAACTATGTGATAGATCCCAGAGGACAAAAACAGGAGGTATAATTTAAATAAATGAACAGAGCTGATACCTAAATTCAGAGGCCTGTGTAGGATGAGGACCCTTCGTGTTGTCCACATTTCCAACATACATTTGAAGGATCTTTATACATTCTAGACCAGGGTTCCTCAACCTTGGTGACTTGAAGATGTGTGAACTTTGAATTTAGGTATCAGCTCTGTTCATTTATTTAAATTATACCTCCTGTTTTTGTCTTCTGGGATCACGCATTCGGTATTACTGACTAAAATTATGGGAGAAGAGCCTTGACACAGGACAATATTTGCAGGTACACTGAGGTTATTAATATTCTCTCCTGTTCCCAGATTGAAAGAAAAGACACCAGAAGAGTGCAAATGTATTAAGAGTGAATTTACCTATGTCTAAGGTTTGGAAACCAATCAAGTTATAGATCAATATTGCTAAAACCTCCCAATGATGTGGTTCTTTCCTTTTTTTCTTGCATCTATATCCCACCTTTCTATGAGAGCTCAGAGTGGAATATATATGGAGATAAAATTATGGGAGATCTCTATTAATAACTCTGTGAAGTTCTCTGGGTTGAGAGTGATATGATTTGATTTGAAGTGAAGTGAAGGTGGCATTCTGTGAGAGCGCCCTGTTTAAACAAAGGTGTTTGGAGATCACACACACAATCTCTCTCTCTCTCATTCTCTCTCTCTCACACACACACACACACACACAAAACTAATCGCAGTAAAATCTGCAAAAGCAGACGGTGAGCTGGATGGCAGATCTGGAAGACTAAGGAAATAGTGGAAATTCAGACTAATTTTAAACACACACATTTTTCTCAGGGAATTCCATGTCTGTTTCTCATGTCGTTTCTTGTTAGCATTTAGTGGTGCAATTAAGTCTCGGCTTCAGGGCCAAAGTCTAGGATCCTGCAGCCAAGGAGGTCCCCATCTGATCCCCCCAAGAGGAACTGATTAAGGCAGCAGCAATGTTGGCACCGACCAAGGTGAGCACTGCTCGTTGTAGGATCCTTCCTTTCTTATTATGTTAAAAAGACTTCTGTAGCTGGAAGCTGGAAAAGCACGTGGTTACAGATGCAATATTTTACAATGACTTTTCTGCCACCTGAACATGCTTATTTCCCAGGCAAAACTCCCAATTTAATCCTATCATCATCACTGTGATGTTAGAAGTGAACCTAAAGCTTGAAAGTGGGGTTCCTCCCTGCAAAGACAGAAAGGTTAATTATGTTTCAGATATAACTACAGGTAGTCCTTACTGAATGATGGTAATTGGGACTGGAATTTCCATCACTGAGCGACGTGGGCATAAAGCGTGACATCATGTGACTGTGCCACTTAGTGACAACAGTTCCGGCACTTCCAGTTGCCGTCGTTAAGCAAATCCCATGACACTGTTAAGTGCGACATCATGTGGTGGCCATTTGCGACCTCCTGCCGGCTTCCCCATTGACTTTGCTTGCCGGAAGCTGGCAGTGAAGGTTGCAAGTGGCAATCACGTGACCGTGGGACACTGCAACGTCGTAATTGTGAGCCAGTCACCAAGTGCCCAAATTGCCATCACATGGCTGCGGGGATGCTGTGAGGACCGCAGCTACAAGGACAAAGTCATAAGTACCACTCGTCGTAACTCTGAATGGTCGCGGAACGTGGTCATTAAGCGAGGACTAGCTGCATATCTTAGAGATGGAATTATTATTATTATTGCTGTTGTTGTTGTTGTAGATGCATTAATGTTACAGACAAATACAAACCATTAATCTCTTGGTCTAAGATTACCTAGCTGTGTGCAAAGAGCTGCACAGACACACACCCCTCACAACATCCGCTTGCCCCCTAAAACCTTTCGCTAATGTTCATTCATCTTATTTGGTTCCCAGGTTTTGGCAGACCCATGCAGTTTTCCAACAGAGTGGAATTCACAAGCAAAATTAGTTACATCTTTGTTTTCAGGAGCTCACAAAAATTTTGAGGGGGACTCCAGGAAGGCCCTGGCAGGGGTGTGGCATTTGAGTTTGCCACAATATCTGGGGCTGTCCCCAGTGATGCTACAGACATGAAAAAGGAAGGGGAGAAAAAGGCAGGTTAAAGCAGTGTTTCTCAACCTTGGCCGCTTGAAGATGGGGGGACTTCAACTCCCAGAATTCCCCAGCCAGCCATGCTGGCTGGGGAATTCTGGGAGTTGAAGTCCCCCCATCTTCAAGCGGCCAAGGTTGAGAAACACTGGGTTTGAAGAAGAAAAGTTTCTCAGTCGTTTTCTGCGGGTGAAAGAACGACAGCTCAAGGCGATTTGGGATAGAAAGAGGAAAGCTTTTTCTCCCCTAAAGTGGCACCCTCGACTCACCGCCTCCGCTCCACTTGGCCTCGGCTTCCTGCAGCTTTTCTCTGTTATCGGCAGGGTTGCTAAGCGCACTTTAGGAGGTTGCCTGGCAACCCCGCTCTCCAGGAGCCAATCAGAAAGCATTCCCTGTAACTGTTTACAGAGGAGGAGCAGGGGACCATGGCAACCAAGGGATGGCCAGGAAATGCTTCAAATGCTGGAAACTGCTTCGGCCCGTTTTTTTTTTTTTAAAGATGGGTAATTTATTTCGAGTGGGAGGGTGCAATGAGAAACAAGGGCCTTTTTTCCCTTCTTTTAAAGAAAATGCCACATGGCTGAGGAATACATTTCCGTATTCATACATTTTCTCTGGTACAGCTCTTTTAATTGATCCTGGTTTTTTTAAATGCATAACTTTGGGTTTTCAATCCTCTGTGATGGTGATTTTCATTCTGTCCTGTATTATCCATGAGCAAGGTGTATTTTGCACGCGTGTTTTCCTTAAATTTTTCTGTGGCCAATATAACGAATATAAAGAAATTCATTCATCGGTGGAAGAAATTCAGACTGCCGGACACAGAAGACAAGAGAAAACAGCAGTGAATGCAGAAATCACTGGGTTAAGTATGCATATCAATGTACGGCAAACACAACTGACTAACGTGCACATCTGAATAGCTGTAGATCTGAAGAACTGGGCCAAGAGTTTCAGGTTGGTGTGTGAACAAAATGAAGCTAGAATTTTGGGGGAAATCTACTAGCTTTGCCCCGTATGCTGGAAGATTTTCAACCTTTTCAAAGCTCTGGGTCCAGGATGTTAATGGACCTCAGGTGTGGCTGTGTATGGCTTATGGGTATGAGATTTTTCACTGGGGCTTCGGTGAATTTTTTTCTTTTTTCTTTCTTTCAGCTGATTTGATTTAATAATTGTATTGTCCTTTTATCCTTGTTCACTGCCCAAAGTTCAGAACGTCCTCCACCTAGTGGTTCGCATGGGTATTGCAGGCTTATTGAGAAAATGTGCAATGTATTGAAAGTGTACATTGCCCCCTGGTGGTTCGCTGGGGTATTGCACACTCAATGGGGAAAATAGTGCAATGTATTGAAATTATACAATGTGGCTGTGCGGGGTATTGCAGCCTTAATGAGGAAAATATGGCAAAGTATTTTAAAAAATTGAAACTATACGACATACTGCCCCCTGTTGGCTCACTGGAATACTGCAGATTCATTGGGGGATTTTTTTTTTTTTTGGGTGCCTGGTGACTGCCAGGCAGTTTTCTTGGCAAGATTTCAGAAGTGGTTGGCCATTGCCTGGGGAACTGGGGAAAACAGGGTAATATAATGGTATCTATAGCACATACAAGAGCACAGGGTTGGCATGTGGGTCCCATCCATTAAGCAATAGGACAATGTATTGAAAATATAGGACATACTACTCTTGGTGGCTCATATGAGTATTGCAGGATCCAAACCTCAATGGGTAAATTAGATCAATATATATGGCAAGTTAAATTATAGGATTTACTGCCCTAGTGGCCTCTTGTGGAATTGCAGTCTTAATGAGATAAATAGGGCATCAGGGCAATGAACTGCCTTCGGTGGCTCATGGGGGGGGGGGGTTATCCTGCCTTTTTTTATACATAACTCAAGGCAGTAAACATACCTAATTCACCTGCCTCCTATTTTCTCCACAACAACAACCCTGTGAGGTGGGTTGGGCTGAGAGAGAGAGAGACTGGCCCAAATTCACCCAGCCAGCTTTCATGCCGAAGGGAGGCCTAGAAGTCACAGTCTCCTGGTTTCTAGGCCAGCACATTCACCACTACATGAAACTGGATCTCTAATTACAGGCTGAAAGGGGGAAATAAGGCAATATAATGGAAATTATAGGATGTACAGCCCCTAGTGGCTTATTTGTATTTTACAGTCTTAATGAGGAAAATAGGGCAATGTATTGAAAGTATAGGATGTACTGTCCCCAGTGGCTACCTGAGATACTGCAGCCTCAATAGGTAAATAAAACAATATAATGGAATTAATAGGATATATTGCCCTCTGGTGGCTCACTGAAGTATTGAAGGCTCCAAAGCTGAATTAGGGCAATGAAATTATCAAACTGCCTCCTCATGGCTGACAGGCTTATTGGAGGTTGAATGGGGAAAATAGGGCAATATATTTCTCTTATAGCACATATTGACACCTGGTGGCTCACTTTGGTATTGCAGCATCCAAGTGAAAAATAGGTCAGACTATTAAACCTGTTGCACACCCAGCTTCTTGGAGGCTAACTTGGATATTTCACACTACTGTCCTTTATCCCAGGGTATTTCAGGCTATTGTCCTGTATCAAGTGGGTCAACAAGTGCAGTATGATCTATAGCTTCCATATATTGCCCCATTTACACCCTAGAGCTTGCAGCACCACACTAAGCCATCAGGGGACAGTATGCCCTATATGATCAGTACATATTTTCCAAATTGACCTTTTTAATAGCCAAATGAGTCAGCTGGGGTAGTACATCCTTTGCGTGCATTATATTGCTTATTTTCCCCATTGAGTCTGCAATACCCCAGTGAGCCACGAGGGGGCAGTACAGTCTATAGATTCCATATAGATTCCCTTCTTTCCCATTAGATTCCCCTTTTTCCCATTGAGGCTGCAATTCCATACAAAACCACAAGGGGGCATACATCCATAAATTCCATTATATTCCCTTATTTTTCTTATGAGACAGCAGTACCTCAGAAAGCCACCGGAGGGCAGTATCACCTATGATTTCAATACCTTGCCTATTTTCACCATTGACCCTGCAATACCTCAATGAGCCACGAGGGTCAGTACATCCTATAAATTCAATAGATTGCACTATATTCCCCATTGAGCCTGTAATACAACAATCGGCCATCAGGGGCAGTATGTCCAATGGATTCAATACATTGCCCTATATTTCCTGTTGGAGCCTGCAATACCCAAATGACCACCAGTGGTCAGTATCTCCTATACAGTGAAAACTTTCTCAATGTTAGTGGTAGAATTGCAGGACACAGGTATGCACCAGGTGGCTGGGTTCCCTATCTGTAATGCATTTTCCATTACTCCACTGAGGCACTCCACAATTGTTAGCAGTTCTTAAAAATTTACTAAAGCTTTTGTAAACACATTTCTTATTTTCACTTTCGATTTTGGATGGAATTATTCAATTGGAATAAATTGTAGTCAAGTACAGTACTTGTCAAGTCCACAATGTCCAACTCCCAGTTCTGAAGAATTCTCACGCAACCAGGCTTGGTTCAGAAAAATACTTCTTTATTATGTGGTACATGTAGCTTGCAAACAGAACATTGCTAAAACTAAAGCCTTGGGTAAACTCCCCTCTATTTATCCCCCCTCCCCTTATTGCCTGGCGTCTCGAGTCTTCTCCACCTGGTGGTGACCTCTTTCCTTCCACCCCCTCCTACCCGAGCTCTGCAATCAGGCCAGTCTAAATTGCCCATATATGGTTAAGCTCCTTCCCACCTCCCGTTACTACTCCTATTACAACCTTTAACAGCAACCCCCCCCCTCCTTAGTTACAAGTAGCAGAAACAAATCAATCCAACTCCCATCGAATGCAATACAATGGAAAACAACAATAGTTGGGTGATGCAGGTCCTGACAGTACTTCCTAAAGATTCCATGATATTGTCCTATTTTCCCCATTGTGACTGCAATACCACAATCAGACACCGGAGGCAGTATGTCCTGTAGGTTCAATAGATGCCCTATATCCCCCACTGACCCTGCAATACCTCTGTGAGTCACCAGGATCAAGTATAGCCTATAGGTTCAATACATTGCCCTATTTTCCCCAATGAATCTGCAATACCTCAGTGAGTCACCGGGGGGCTGGATGTCCTATTAATTGCATTTTTTTTTGTCTGCGCTCAGTCATTACTGACCCTGCAGTGCCTGCCTGGACGAGTCCTTGCCTGGACAAATCCTGTGCAGTTTTCAAGGCAATTGTTTCGGAAGTGGTTTGCCAGAGCCTCCTTCCTAGAGCAGAGCCCAGCTGGCGAGCGCAGGAGGCCGGGTTTCCGTTGCTTCGCGCCCTTTTCGGGCGAGCGCGGTTTCGCGCTTACCAGCCACTGGTCCCGTCTCTCTGTGCAAGGCGCTGCCAGCATTTTGCCTCCCACCGGAGTGAGAGTCCCCATTTATCTACTCACGTGAGTTTTCGACCTGTTGGGTTGACAGGAGCTGGGGAGGAAACAGGAGCTCACCCTGTTAACGTGAAGGCTGGACTCGAACCGCCGAAGCGTCAGCCATTTCTGGCCAGCAACTTTCAGCATCATTAAGCCGCTGCGCCACCGCGTCCCCATTAATTGCATTACATTGCCCTATTTTTGCCAATCAGCCTGCAATACCCCATTGAACCACCAGGGACAGTACGTCCTATAGTTTCAAATCCAATCAAATCTTTATTACAGTCATAAATCAACATATAGGTTCAATACATATTTTCCATTGCCCTATATTCCCCATTGAGCCTGCAAGACCTCGGTGATCCACCAGAGGGCAGTATGTCCTATAGGCTCAATACATTGTCCTGTATTCCCCGCTGAGGGGTCACAACCCACAAAACAGTAACTCTTCCATCTATCAAAAGTGTCTCAGAAACCACCAACTTCTTACCATCCCTCAGCATCACTGTAGCCCACAAACCAACAGAATCCCTCCACAGAGACTCCAAAGACCCAGTAGCCAAAGAAGACACAACAAGGAGTTATTTACAAAGTAGAGACTGTGAAAACCACTGTGTAGGACAAACAGAGCAGTGGTTCTCAACTTTTTTGAATCTGCGACACAATATTGAATACAGCAGTGATTCTGTGGCGCATCAGAAAGCTATTAATCATATATACGTATTTTTAAACATGTAAGACATGGTCCGAGGGGAAGTTGTACAACTTTTATTAAGTTATACACTTAGGATTTAGGAAATAAGGCAAAAATCTTGTGGCAGACTAGAAACAAGCCCATGGTACATCTGTGTGCTATGGCGTGCCAGCTGAGAACCACTGAAGTCGAAGATGGGTAGAACGCACCCATGAATATCAGTTGGCAGCCAGACGCCGTGACATTTCTATAATTTCACAGCACATCGTTCAGCCATAATTTCACCTGGGAAGCTGTGGATATTTTAGATCAAGGCAGGTTTAAGAATTCAAGAGCTACTGTCCAAGGTGCAGTGGCTCCCAGTGGACCTCTGGGTGCAATTCATGGCGCTATAAAGCATTTCATGGCACAGGCCAGGTTGTCTGTGGGACCGTCTGTCTCCCATGGTTTCTCCCTGTCTTCTCTGTTCTCAGAGTTGGCACACGGGTCCCATCCATTAAGCAATGTCATCTGCGTCGTCCCAGGAAGCAGGCCTTCTCTGTCACAGAGCCTGCTCTATGAAACACTACACCACCCAAGATTTGAATAGCCCAGCTTGGCTGGCCTTTCATGAGGTTGTGAAGACCTGGTTCTTCCCCCCAGGAACAGGGTACGTTGTGCGCTGAGCCCTTCTGGTTGTTTTGATTTAGGTCTTGCTCAGTGACGATCAGTTGGGTTGTTTTTCCAATTGATTTAATCTGTTTTTCATTGTTTGTGAGCTGCCCAGAGTCATGTGTCAAGTGGACAGTCATATACATTCAAATAATAAATCCATACACACCAAGAACCCAAAAACCCACTCCAAGTTATACATACTGTCCACTAATGTTCCATTTAAATCAGTGTTGTCCAAACTTGGCCACATGCTGGCTGGGGAATTCTGGGAGTTGAAGTCCACTCATCTTAAAGTGGCCAAGTTTGGACAACACTGATTTAAATGAAAGCAAACTGAAACCAGATCCAGGTTTTGTGCTGGTTCCACCCGCTACCTTTTTGAGCGCAGCCTGGCACACCGCTCAGAGCAAGCACAGTTTGTGGTCCAGAAAACGTTACATGCCCCTGCTGTGAGCCATGGTTTCCAAAGCAGAACAGCTGAGCTCATAAAGGAGGCCAAGCAAAAGCCAAACCAGATGCATTTTGACTGAACGTGTTATGTGAACTAGTGAGAGTGTATCAATCCATCACCGAGGGCCCTAAGCTATATTCAGCTTAAAACAGCTGGGCTGTTTTCGATGACCAGAAACCTAGTGATGACATGTTCTTGCTGTATTCAGGAAAAGCTATCACCAAGGAGTTGATAGATGACACAGGCTACAGCTTTCTGTGACAGCCCTTTGGCATGGTTGGGAGGTAGCTGGTTCCTACAGATAGGCGAGGTGACGCCGCCTCTATTAATAAAGTGAGAGATTGCGAATTCATCCCTAGTCCGTCCTGAGTAAGGTTACCAAGTACATGCCCAAGCCAAGGGAGACAAGTTGAGCGTGATATGTAACTAAGACAAGCGCTTGCAGAATCTGGATTCCGAACCAAGGGAAAAAAAGAGTTGTGTTAGCAGAACAGATTTTGCAGATGGAAGAGGCTTTGCAAACTGGAAAATTCACATTTTGGCACCTACAGGTAGGAGTGTTGGAAAAGACCCTGTCTAAAACTTGAAACAGCCCTAGCCAGAGCCAGCGTGGTCCTTGGCAATCTATCGCATGGACATCCAAGACTGGAACCAATATAAAATGTCAGGAAAGAGCCAGCATTCACTGTTGTTGCTAAAGACCACATTTCAACCGGGTTAATCTGTTGGGGCTGCTTTCCTATGGAGGATGGGGCATAATAAAAACAAACAGGGGTGCACAGTCAAGAGGCACCTGTGAACTCTATTCATGCCTTATGCTTAACCAAGTTATTTGCAAGCCAAGCAGCTGCATTCATACACTGTCTAAAGGAGCCTTTTGATTGTTTGTTTGTTTATTCAATTTGTATGCCACCCAACTCCCCCAGAGATTCTGTGCCATCAGGTTGTCGACTCTGAGCAACCACATAGTTAGACTTTCTCCATGATTTTACTGAGAAGGAATTCCAGTTTAAGTCAGTGGTGTAGCATGTAGGGAATTGTCCAGAAGACATTGTGTTAGTTGGCGATTATGTATATCTCATTTAGAATTAAAAGTTGACCTAATAGTCAACCTAAATTCCATCACTGGCAGGGGAATAGACTAATTCTAGGATAACTGGAAGCAAACTATTTACATCTCTAGCACAAGCAACGATTAGCCGTCACAGAATCTGTATGGGAGTCATTATATTGCATAAGTAGCCATTGTGAGGAAAAAACATGGTTTGGGGTCACAACCCTTTGTCTCATGAACCTATAAAAGCCTATATTAATCTTTGGGGCTTTGGAACTCACCTTGGGGCTCCACCTGGAAGTGTCTTGGCCCCAGAGCAGCCCTTAACACACAGTCATTTGGGTTCCCTTCCCCTGGCCTCCTAGACCTCCAGCTTTAACAACCCCAGCTACTCAGCCCTTTTTCATTTCTTTGGTCAGAGAGAAATTCTCCTTACTCACAAACAACACAGCAGCAGACTAACTTCCATGACAACATGAGGAAGGGGAACCTCAAAGTCTGTTTCCTTGGGGTGCTCTTGGCCAGACCTGAGTGCCAAGGGCATCCCCAGCAATGGGCTTTCCAGGATCAATCCATCTTTCTCACTGTCTCTCCTCCCCCCCCCCCCATAGCTATAGGGAAAGGTGTGATGGGGAGAAAGCCACAGCAGCTAATTGTCCCCCAGGGGGCTCCAGAGCTGTCCATCTGTTGCTTTTTGCCCGCCCATTCTTGCACCTCTGGTGTCTGGCGCCAAGAAAGAAGAGGAGGCAAGGCATTGAGGCCCTGTCAGACCCGATCCGATCCAGCTGCCTCCTTGAACCAGAAGTAGAGAAGAAGGAGAAAGGGGTCTGGATTTCATCGCAGCCTGTGCCATCCGGCTCTGTCCGCCAAGCCACTCCCCAGTCAAACAAATGGAGTTTGGAAGAGCATCTTAGGGGAATGTCAGTGAGGGCAATTGTCCCCAGGGCCTTGCAGAGAGGAAACTTCATCCCAGCTATGGTCCTGTATTTTGAAAAATCAGAGGGAATGGGACATTTCATCAAAGCAGTACTGTCAATTATTTAAATGGAACCCCGTGAGCTCTTGGGGTTCAAGGTTTCCTTGCACGCTGCTGTTTTCTGTGCTTCTGACTACAAGGGACCAAAACACAAGGGGGAAAAATCTATTGGGAGTAGTTTTACATAACAGCCATGCTTTTATCAAGCCATGAAATGTTGAAGAGCTGTCCTTTTGAAGGGTTCCTTGAGAAGGGGGCTGCTTTAAAGAAGATTTTGTCTCCTGTAGACAGCTGGAGGATGCAGCTCACACAGAAGAGGACATAGGATGCTGGTTGGTTGGAATATAGTAGGGTGACCATATTTTCTTGGAAAAACTAAAGGACAAACCTGAAAAAGGAACAAATCTGAAAGAGGTTCATAAGGATAAACATTTTTAATTGTTTATAACTTTGCTTTATAAAGGAAAACTCAAGAGCAAAAACAAAAAAAACTTTACAAAAATGCATATGCTAATAAAAATATTGAAAATCAAACACTACAGGTAGTCCGTGCTCAATGTCCACTTGTTCAGCGACCTTTCAAAGTCATAATGGCACTGAATCAGGGGGACTTATGATGGGTCCTCGTAGTTGCAGCCATCACAGCATCCTTAGGATCACGCAATTATGATTCAGGCCCTGGCAACCACTTTGCAATTATGATATTGCAGCATCCCGCGGTCACGACTGCCATTTGCAACCTTCACTGCGAGCTTTTGACAAGCAAACTCAATGGGGAGGCTGGCAGGCGGTCACCAATGGCAATTACATGTCCACGGGACACTGCAACCACGTGGGATTTGTCTAACAACAGCAACTGGGACTGCCAGAACTACCGTCGTAAGTTGGCACAGTCACGTGACATCATGCCTTATGACTGCGTCACTTAGCAATGGAGTTCCCGGTCCTGATTACCATCTATAAGCGAGGACTACCCGTATAGGTTAATTTATCTTTAAAAGACAAATCAGTTTCCATATTTTTCACATGAACGCATTATGTGCATTAAGTGCTACCATTGGTATGGTAAAAGGTGAACCACAAAAAACTCAAAAGTGAGTTTTTGAAAAATAAATAAATCTAAAGGACAGCTTTCTGAAATGAATGAACCTTTATCATAAAGGTTGTGCAATCACTGTAAATATAGGCGACGCCTGCCCTAGGTGTGAATTGTCCTCTTTCAGAGGTGTTTGCAAACTGCCTTCTGGATAAAAAGATTCCCATGTGTTTCTAAGAAGCAAATACCCTCTTAAACCTGTCACTGTGCATGAAGAGTTAGGATGAGTGAAACAGAAGGAATGTTTGGCCCAGTTATTTCCCTGCTCAGCACTGTTGGTCCAAACGCCTGGTAAATCTCTTCTGGTTTTTCCTCCTCAGTGGAACTGCTCTGAAAAGAATAATGGCCACTGTGATGGGAAAAGCAGGAGAGCTGGACAGGGAAGACTTTGACCTCCAGCCCACTAAGAAAAGAACAGGAATACAGCAGTGCTGCTGTCATTGTAGGAGGAGGGCTACAGCTCATGACAGCTTCTGCCTTTTAATAAAATGTATTAGTTGGAAAAGGTGCGACCAGACTCCTGATTTAAGGGCGATGGTGAGCCACTGCCTAATAAATTCTCATCTGAAAGGATCTAAGGTCAGCTAAAGGACTTTGGGAAAGATGCTGTTTCTATCCTGATCTTCCTACGCTTTGTCCATCACAAATTCCTTCTCTCCCACTGACATGGCTCTTGGCTTCCAGCTCTTCCCAGATCAATTCCCAGGCTGAGATGGCATCATCCCAGCCATTGGTCGCAATTATGATCCCAGCAAACGTTGCAAAAATCAGGCTGTCGCTCCAGAGAGAGGTGGCCAACCTTGGCCGTGTATCTCCGCCAAGACCCATCCGTCATAGCTGGCGTTGCTTTCCAAAGTAGAGTGGAAGCTCAACCATGCAGAAAGTATGTATGGTTAACACACGTGACATAATCCCCCAAGTTGACAATCACCAGTCGTTTCAGTTTCTAGCAAACGCTGGGGTTTTATGTATTCAAGCAAGAAAGACGATCCTGGGAATATCGCCTGGCTGCTGGGATGTGTTGAAATTCAGCGCTCTCCAGCTGGCATCCTACGACTCTGTCATCCCTGGCTAGGCAACCTAGCTGGGGATTATGGGAGCTGTGTCCAGGAGAAGATAGACTATTTGAAATTCCTCGTAAGGAAGAAAGTTTGCATTTCAATTAACCTGGGAAAAGGCCTTTGCAGGATTCACGTGTTGAACTAAGCCATGATGTATTTTAGGCAAGATTTGTTAAATAAACCCCAGTGACTCGGTCCATGCATTTCCCTAAGCCATGAACAGTGGCTTTGAATCCACAGGGGTAGAATTTGAGCATCAGGCTAAGTCCCTGAGCATTTTAAAATCATTATTTATGCTTTAACACGTGCACAGCAGCATCCGCGGAGGGTATTAAAACCTGCAAGGGGGCAGACATGGTGTCGTAATGCCACGTCTGCCATCTTGAATCCCCCCCCCCCCATGGACACTGCTGGATACATAATCCTGGCCAATTGTGATTTATTCAATTGCTTCTTCAAGCAAGCCATGGATTAGTGCACTGCACAAACCAGGCTGATACGTTTTTCTTTAGGGTTTTCATGTGTCTGAGACTGCTCTGCTAAAGCACTCTGAGCCCATCGGGGCTAAAAAAAAAAAGGACAGAGTGTCTCAGAGTGTCTCACAAAACTCAGCCGAATATAAATGCCAGTTTCCAAGCTTACAATGGAAAAGATACAACACACAAGGAATAAGGGAAGGGGCGGGAAGAAGAAGACAAGAGAAGCCCATACAAGCATTTAATTTGTCAATGTATAGTCCTGATAGCGGTCAGTTAGGACAAGGAGGCCAGGGAGCCTGAAGGAACAGGCAAAGATCTTTCACCATAGAGGGTGACATAGGTTCAGATTAATCCTGAGTATCCTTTTCTTCAATATCTCATCCGTAGTGAACTTTTTGGTGCTCCTAAATAAGGTTTTACTGTGCAATTGCCCTGCCTCGTGCCCAGAATTTTATAGATAATTCTGGTCTCTTCACCTTTCAGGTGTAACCTTCCTGTTTCCCCCTATCATGTCTTTCCTGCTGGGGGCCATCTGGAGTCACCTGCTAGCAGAAGGTCCTTTCTTCTCGTGGCTGGTTAAAATCAACTGCACAAACTAGTTGATCGCCCTCCTTTTAAACATCCCATCCCAGCCTCTCCTCCACCCCTCTGACTGAAAAATCTTGCAAAATTGCTCTTTCCCATCTAGACCATCAGCCTCTGCATATTTTCAATTTTACATGATGTGTGTGCAGAGTTGTGCTCATTAAAATCCCTAAAATACAAATATTTTGGCAAGCTTGATCAGTTTGATTTAGAGGTCACTGGAGTAATCGTTCTCTGCAGCTCGAACAGATTTTAAGTAGGGAGTTTCCTTATCTGGACAGAAGTTGTTCTTTGTGAGCATTTTGGAAATGATCCACGATATAAAAGATGTTGGAAACTTCGTTTTTGCTATTTCTAAGGACAAAAGAGTCGGTGCCTCATACCCACATCCACTGGTCTCCTGTATTATCCTTACCATGCCTGGAGAGACCCCTGTTTAGGGTTCCCTTGGCCATGGAATTCATGGGATACCATTAGGTGGCCACGAACTCTCAGCTTAGCCTCCTTCACAAGGTTGCTATTCTGAAGATAGCATCAGAGGAGATCCTTATTTTCATCGTATTTATTTATCTATGAGGTGCTCCCTCAATCCCAGAGTGACTCTAGGTGGTTTGGTGAATAGGATTATAGTACAACACCAAGGGAGGGAGGGAGGGAGGGAGGGAGGGAGGGAAGGAAGGAAGGAAGGAAGGAAGGAAGGAAGGAAGGAAGGAAGGAAGGAAGGAAGGAAGGAAGGAAGGAAAATACAGGGTATATTGGAGAATGGTAACTAAACAAACATTTTCCCACACATGCACTGCCTTTAACTTCCAGAAGGAAGGAGCAATATAAATGTAATCAA